>JARHVA010000242.1:1317500-1595000 GCA_037957365.1 Torreya grandis | reverse complement strand
CTATAAGATGACCTCATAGTCACCTTTGTAATGAGATGTAGTCACTACTCTAATGTTAGAATGTTTAATATTCTTTTGGAGTCACCAGATGTTGTTGCTTGGAAGCTATAACTATTGTAAATTGATCAAACTATAATCAAACTTTAACCAATATTCTTTTAGATGATGTCCCATTGGGCATATCAAAAACTATTTTAGACTTATATTTTCACCCTTGGAGAGGGTTTTTTAGGATCTCACCAATTGAGATACACTATGGGAACAACCCTAGGCTATAGGTCACCTATGGTGGGGTTGGACCTCTGGAGAAGGAAAAATTCCTTTTGATGGATCACCTAAACTAATAATTTCACTGAGAAAATGGTTAGAGAAGGGGTAAAGGGTCATTAAAAATGATAAAATGGTGATAAACTAAATTTAAATGAGAAATCACATAAGCATGAAGTAAACACTAAGGAAGCATAAGACAATGCTAGCTCACACAATCTCACAAAACTAACTAGTTGCATAAGTGTTTCATAAACTAGGTTCAAGAAGAAATTAACGAAGGCAAAGAGGAGTTATAAGACTCACTAATATATTTCATTAATGACATAAATAACACTAACTTAGACTTGAAACTAACTTGAAAATACCTAGAAATGAGAAATAAAGGAGGACAATGGGCATGGAAGATTCTCCTTCACAATGCCATCATACATAAGCTTTATTGAACATAATTTAGAGGGGAGAGATAGGTAAAGAAAATATTTATTACTTGAAGAGGTCTTTCATACAAATTTTGATATAGTCTAGCCTTATCAAATGAGAGCCTCTACTCTTCCAGAATTAAGAGAGAATTTCTTATCAAAAGTGAGAGAGAGTTTATAAATGGAAAATAATAAGAGATATAGGAGAAAGGGGAGAGATAATGGGAACACACCATATGATATCATTAATTGAGTTTCCATCCTTTTTTATTTCTAAACCATCTTTGATAAAATTAATACTCAAAGGCTTTGAGAAGAAATGAATGCTCCATTATACTCTCCAATCACTAAATCCTTTGCTTTAATCTTTTACACCATATCCACTTGCTTTCATTATGAGGACAAAGCCCTCATATCCATTTACTTGATAAATCCATGCCTAATTTTTATTTTATCAACTATAGGTACCTATTTATCAAAGCTATATCTTTGTCTATTCAAACCTTCCCTTACCCAAACCTGAACATAGGCCTTTACTATAGATTGAAAACCAATCCAATTATTGGTTTTCCTATAGTCAATATGTTGATGAATAGATTACAAACTACATAGCTTCTTTCATAACCCATATTATATCTAAATATACCTATTCTACCTTTAAAACTTGTGTAAGATAAGTACTTATTGTACATGACATTAAAACCTTAATAAAATTGAGTCTACATTCTCTCAATCCTCCATCAAAGGTGTTGACTGAGCTTCAATGGCATCCTTTGAAATGTTTGCCTTGGTTTGACCTTAGGTCACATTTATTCTCTATTAAATTCTCATAGCTTCAAATTTCAATGTTGGCCATTGATAATAAATTGGGCCTTCCAAATTATGACATTTATTATCTCTATGTTCATCTATGGGATCTTGTTGTTAGTTCCATGATTTAATGCACTTATGCCACATGTTGAATTCCCATTCAATCTAACTCTTTGACTCTTTGACCTTACATGCACCATCAATATTATTTAGCATGGTTTAAATTCATACCATTGATTTGATTTTTAGCTATCATAGTTGTGACACTAGGTAAATGCACATTTTTCCTTGATATTTATTGACTTATTGACTTCTCTCTCATCGTTGATCTAATTTTGCATGATGGATTGTGCACCATCAATCCACTTGGACCCACTAACACTGTCCTTGCCTTCACACCAGTATATCTCCATCTAGGTACTTGAGATATTAACACTTGTTAGTCATGTGTTTATCCTTGGAACATTTAAATTCAAATAGATATTTTTCATAGCTTTAACTTGATGTCTCTATGCACATTTCATTCTACTTGTTTAACTTTGAGGACTTAGATATTGAGATAGAAACTTCATCAAGACCTAAAATTTATAGAGAATGTTTTAGGCATGAAAAACATCATGTCCATGTGATTTTTTGGATTTTAAATGAATCTTAAGTAAACTTATTAAATAGATAATCAGTCTGACCCACTCATTTTTTCATGACATCCCATGATGGTCTGGTCTCTCTATATTTGTGCAAGTCATTTTTTTAACATTCACTTCATCAAGAACTTTTTTAATCTTGATCAAACCATGACAAGACTTCCAAAACTGATCCATCCAGGAGAGTTTCTATATGTGGGACAAAATTGGCTAATGTTAGTTTAAAACATGACTTTAAATAGGCCATGACTTATTAGACTTATGTATATTCATAAATTTGTATCAATGAAGCCTTAATTTTAGAATCTTCTTGACTAAATGCATATAATATTCATTTTAAGTTAAACATTAGTTTAAAAAGAGAAAAAAATATGACATTAATATTGAAATCTCTCAAGGTCCTTTCCCAATGAGATCAAGAAATAAAATAGGCCTAGACCTGAATAAAACCTAGAAGACCAAACTCTAGATCAAAAATAGGTTCCATGATTTCATGAAGAAATTATGACATGTTTTGTAAGCAAATAATATATCACTCCAAGTCCCCATGATATGATACAACAATAAATCAAGTACATACCTTCATCAAATCAAGCCTTACATATGCAAATCCTTTCATGTAATTCTGATCTCCCCTCATTTAATGAGGAATTTGACTCATTTTTATCCCTTGATCTTGGATCGAGATCAATGGTTCACATCATTCTTTTCAATATATAAATACAACCATCCTTCCTTCATTCTAAAAATACCACTTAGGACATCAAAGGTCTACCTCATTGAGAATCAAGGCATCAATCCATCATCATCTTCATCAATCCCTATTATCCAATCAACAAGGTGATATTATGCCAATTTTTTCATGTGTAACTAGACATTGAACAACCACACCTTTACTTCATCTTCAGCATAATATAACATCAATAAGATCACCTTATCTATTGTTATGTGAAGGTATCACATACTTTCTCCCTCTTTTCTCATATAAGGTACCATTTTAATTTATTAGCATAGATACCTTACTTTGTTTTGGTTTGATTTATAACACTCTTGTTTGCTAACAATCATCTTGTATATACATTTAGAATGCTTGGTGGGACAAACCCATAGTCCTTTGCTTGTTTTTGCTATCTATATCTTAGTATATTGGTTTATTTTACTTTTAGAGCTTATTAGGGTCAAAATTAGATTGATTTTTTCAAATTTATCTACAAAATTCCATTCCTAAAATTGTAACATTTCCACATTTTTTTGTTTTCTTGCAAATACACATTTGATGAAGAAATTTAAAAAAAACTAATGACAGTTTCTTTGTAGGTATACCATATCTAAAGACATATTATTAGATAAACACACATATTTTAAATGTTTAAGCTAAATTAACTAAACTTTCTTGTATAATATTTATTTACATTTTATTATGTGTGTTTGTTATACTGAATGTCATATATGTTCTTCCCTTATATCAAAAGACAAAATTTGAAATTATAAATGACCTAAGTATTTTTTGTTTAACATCACACTTGAGTATGCTCTTCCTTAGCATTACAAGGTGAACTTGGGAATTAAAAACAACTCACATCCTCTATCTTATATTTTTAAGGTCATATGAATGGGATTTAATCACCCATCAGAGACAAATCTTATGTTATAGTGGGATTTATAAATTCTTAGGTAGTAATCATTATTGGCTAAGTAGTTGTCAATTTTACCAGTGTCATGAACTAAGATGTTTTCATCCACCAATGTTGAGGCCCCATACAACACCTTTACCACCTTAATGTGGGCCTCAACATACCCAAATGTATATATAGGACACCCTTAGCTATACTTGTCGATCCTATTTTACAAGCCTCTTTTCTTAAATGATTCATGATATTAGGAACACAACATTCCCAAATATCTCCCACGATGTGTCCTTTAAGGAATCAATGGTGGGTCATGACTCAAATTTAAGCATAATTTATTTGTTAGGTTTTGCTTGGTGCTTTTATTTCTCCCCTATGTGTTAAAGTAATACTAAATTTAATCCAAAATCAAATCAATAAACCAAGTCAAACAATTGAACATAATCAAACTTTTGATCTAAATCCAACCAATCAATTTATCTAATCAGCATCAAATAATAATTATGTTTGGTCAATCCAAATTGAAGACCTAATCAATCATAAATCAACCAATCCATTTGATCCAATAAAAACCAATCTAAACTATAGATTAACTAAAATCTAGTCAATTCCAAAATTAACGAATTTAAACAAAACCAATCTAGACCTATGGCACCCAAAACTGATTTATATAGATCCTAAATTGAAGTATCAATATTTGAAAACATAGATGGTGTCCTTTTATAGCTCATAGAAATAGGTTTCCAACTTCATGTAGACAAAAGTAGAAAATAAAACCTTTCCACATCAAAATCAACCTACCTATAATGACCATGCTATCCAATGTCAAGCAAACCTTCCAACCACTTACTATCATCTTAATCATGATATCCCCCATATCAAATATTAATGGAAACCCATTCTACTAGTATCCAACATTAATCTCACCCCATAGACATAGTAAATCCAACAATCTAACTATGCCTTTCCATCTCCTCTGTAAGGACCATTATTTATCCAAGATAAAAGTTCATCTGTGACTAAAACCTAATAGTTTGGGAGACACCAAGGCCTTCATACAAAACATAATCAAACTCCACTTCTAAGTCAAGGTCAAAATAACTATTCTATCCTTGACCAACCCATCTTTGATGAACCCATTTTTTTTTTAATCGCCCATATTAAACCAATTCCATATCATCATCAATCCACCCATATTTGATGGACCCATATTTAGTGAGTCCATTTTTGAAGAATCCATCCTTAAACAACCCATCCTTGACCACCATAACACACCACCTATTCACCTATCACACCATATCCCATAATGTATTGAACATCCATCTCAAAGAACCAAGTAAAAAATGTTCTTGGAGATAATGAAAAAATCCAATAATATATCCATATGACTAACATTTCAATATCTCCTATCAACAATAGTAAAACAACACCAACATCTTATTAGTTTATATCCAACCATCTCGTGGATGACAAGATTGATGGTCCAAATAACTTTTACATAAAAATAACATAGCCTCATGTTTCTAAATCAAGACAGATCTTATCATAAATAATCTCTTCAAAATCATGAAATATAAAGATAAAGGACTTCACTTTTATGAACAAGGAATATTAGAACTAATCCAAGTGCACACAAATATAAGACATCATGACATTGGCTATAAACCTCTTCTAGATCAATAGGAATATATAGGTGGCACTTCTAGAGTTATTTAGGAAGCTTCCATTGACATCAAAATAGGCCCCCCTCATAGTCTCTATGAAGGTATTTTTTGCATCCATCATTTTGTTAACATTGCTATCCCTACCATCCATTTTAACTTCCAATACCTCACCATCCATATTGACATTCAATATCCTACACCTATCTATTAGGACTAACAAAATTACTTTCCATTCAATTTATTCCATAACAACATAGCTACTACAAAATTAATGATACTTCAAAATGACATCTTATCAAGAGACTACAATAAAATATTTTAAATCACTATTAATGCATAACCATATCTTGAGGAATAAGGAGATTTATTTTATCAAAACCAATCACATAATTTAAATCAAGATCAAAATCTATATGTATATTCACTTGATGAATATACCATTTATTCAAAATAAAAATAGTAGATAATCCAAAAATTATTCACATAGTAGCAACTCTCAAACCAAAGAAACATAAACTTGTCATTACCCTCATGAGAGAATTTTCAAATATATTTGATCCCATAACATCCAAAATTTAGCAACATCTAGAATCCAAAGCAATAATTGAAATTGTTGGTCCCAATCCCCCTTGGCCTTACTAAATTTCCACCCACCTCCACAACAACATCATCTATTTGAATATTTCAGGCAATCTAATAATATCCCTCACTTAGTACACATCTTACCTCATCCTCCTTGGTGGCACCACCTATCATTGGGGTTACAATAACACCTTACTGAAATGTTCTAAGGGAGCAGACTCAACAATCAAATTAGATCACAAAATAATTAGTAGAGCACATACTAGGGGCATGGTTAAAGTAATATACTATCCTACTAAAGTGAAACTCAAATGATTCAATACATAAAAGATTTGTTATGGTAGTAATCAAAAGATTAAAAAATAAAAATCAAAAGATTAAAAATTAAAAGATTAAAAATTAAAAATTAAAAATCAAAAGATTAAAAATCAAAAATAAAAAAACAAAAGATTAAAAATCAAAAATTAAAAAACAAAAGATTAAAAATCAAAAATTAAAAATCAAAAGATTAAAAATTAAAAATTAAAAATCAAAAGATTAAAAATTAAAAATTAAAAATCAAGAGATTAAAAATTAAAAATCAAAAGATTAAAAATTAAAAATCAAAAGATTAAAAATTAAAAAGCAAAAGATTAAAAATTAAAAATCAAAAATCAAAAGATTAAAAATTAAAAATTAAAAATCAAAAGATTAAAGATTAAAAATTAAAAATTAAAAAAAAAAAAAAAAAATTAAAAATCAAAAATCAAAAATCAAAAATCAAAAATCAAAAATCAAAAATTAAAAATTAAAAATTAAAAATTAAAAATTAAAAAATTAAAAATTAAAAATTAAAAAATTAAAAATTAAAAATTAAAAATTAAAAATTAAAAATTAAAAATTAAAAATCAAAAAATCAAAAAATCAAAGATTAAAAATTAAAAATCAAAAGATAAAAATCAAAAATCAAAAATCAAAAGATAAAGATAAAAAATCAAAAATCAAAAGATTAAAAATTAAAAATAAAAAATCAAAAGATAAAAAATTAAAAATAAAAAATCAAAAGATTAAAAATTAAAAATCAAAAGATTAAAAATAAAAAATAAAAAATCAAAAGATTAAAAATAAAAAATAAAAAATCAAAAGATTAAAAATTAAAAATTAAATATTAAAAATCAAAAGATAAAAAATTAAAAATCAAAAGATTAAAAATTAAAAATCAAAAATCAAAAGATTAAAAATCGAAAATCAAAAGATTAAAAATCAAAAGATTAAAAATTAAAAATCAAAAGATTAAAAATTAAAAATCAAAAGATTAAAAATTAAAAATCAAAAGATTAAAAATTAAAAATCAAAAGATTAAAAATAAAAAATTAAAAATTAAAAATTAAAAATTAAAAATTAAAAATTAAAAATTAAAAATTAAAAATTAAAAATTAAAAATTAAAAATTAAAAATTAAAAATTAAAAATTAAAAATTATAAACCAAAAACTATAAATTATAAATTATAAATTATAAACCAAAAATTATAAACTAAAAACTAAAAATTAAATCATAAAAAATTAAAAAATAAAATAAAAATAAATCCAAAAGAATCAAAAATAAAAAGAATCAAAATTTCAAAAAAAAAAAAAAACACTAAAATAGAAAGATAAATATCATCCATATGTGAAAACTATTTTTTATGGTGCCTTGGGTAAGTACCATGATGAAAACCAATCTTTTGCATCATGTGTAAATTTTTATATATAAGTACCCTATATTTGGGATAAAAATTTATAACATCTTTTCAAACGTCCCATGCATCCATCCTTACCATCCCTATATCCATCTTATTATGGCCATATTTCTTCCCATTTAACCTTGATAAGGAATTTTAATAAGTCTTGAGACCTATTTTGGGAACATCTTGGCACATTTGTATAATGGTGGTTCGATGACTAGAGACATCTTTCTTACGTAACATGGTTCTTGTAAGTTTATCATTTCCACCATCATTATCCTTCATCTTCTTCTTCACCATATTCATTAACATTCTATTTTAATCCCTCATCATCCCAAATCCTCCCATATGCATCCCTATTCATCCATAAACACATTCATGAATCCATTCTATCCACCACCACTATCATCCCCATGTATAGATAGGTGTTCCCTTTGTTTATACCATATGGAAATGAAATTTAAAAAATCATAAAAATAAAAATAATTTAAAATCTATAAACATCATAAAATTTGAATATCCAAAAATAATATAAAATCCAGGAAACAAAAAAAAAATCAAAAGAAATAAAAATATCTACTTGTTTGTTTTTATGTCTTTTGTTCATTCACTTGTTTATATGTGTGTTGTCTTATTATTTGTGTTTGTTTTATTACTTTAGAGTATAAAAAAATGACATCATGGTTTTTTCATATCATGGTGCATCTTATCATATGATATACTAGAATAAGGTTGCTCAAAGTTTGTATTGTTTGTAAGACTAATAGAATGTCCCCATCCCCATCAGCATCCATACACATCCTTTCTTAATCCTTCATCATATCTATCTATTAATCATAATTTTATTCTAATTTCCTAATTCATCATCCTATCTAACTGTCCCTTATCATCATATTCATCCACATCATTCTTAAATTATTCATCCTATCTAGTGACTCGACAATTAACTATTCATTTTCATTAACCCATTGTGCCTCACCATAATGGAAATATAAATCCATCATCATATAATCAGTAAATTCTTATCATATCTCTAGTCAAATCCATATGTACCTTTTTTTTGGTTTCTTAATTCTTTTTAAAATAATAATACCATTCATCAACATCAACCTATCAAATATACAATATCCATTATTAGTTATCATCACATCAATGATTGATGTGTCTGGTTAACTATTTTAGTTATGTGTTCATGTCCATAAATAATTGATCAAAATTTGAGATTTAATCTTATCTATTTTCCCCTCACATTTATCATTTATTGGGTCTAATCAAAGCTTTCAACTTTATCAATCATTAAGAATCAATCTAAAATAAAATTTGTAGCTTCATCCAGATATGTCATTCCTAAATATATCCTCTTTCATATATAGTTACTTAGGGCACATCATTTATTGTATATTTTTTTGGGATAAATCATTCCAAATATTATCCCTTACATATATCATTATTTGGTGCAAAATCAAAGCTTTTAGTTTCATAATCTGATCCTTTGCATATATTATTGCTTAGGGCACATCAAATCTTGCAATTTCATCTATCCATTCCCTCACATATATTATTTATCATGGAAAATAAACATAATCAAAACATTAAAGCATTATCTTAAGTGATTTAATCTCATAATATACATAACATCATCATATTCACTATCATACTACTCACATTCACCCACTATTCATAACCATCATCAAAATATAATTTCACTACCTTATCATGAGCATCACTAGAAATTATTCATGCCCATTTTATTTACTCCCACCTTATTCTAACATTCTAAACCATACCCCCATATTGATAACCCACCCTCTTATGTAATCATTTCATGCCATTTCAAGGGGGCATCACCTCATACTTCTCCATCATGTTAATAAGGGCATCCTTATGGGCTTATTTTTAAAACTTTATTATTTGAAAAAAATTACTCCTATCATATCACATTTGCCTTTCAAAGATGGGAAAATTGTAGACACATATGATCCAAAACTTCATTATCAACATAACCTAACATCATCACATTCCATACCAAACCCTAATCCTAATCCATTAACACTATTAACCTTTCACTATTATGCATTATCCCTAATAATCTCTAATCATCCTTAATCCCTTAAACCATCCATAATCAATATTCATAATTCATAATTCATTATTCACTATTTTTTACAATCTATAATCCCTTCATCCATGGAAAACCTTAATCCTAATTAGTCATCACTATTTACCATTACTATTAACCACCTCTTCCCAATTAATTAATCCTATTACACTTTGACCTTACCAATCCCCTATAAATCAATTTATATTAATTAACTAGTTAATAATATTATCTAGTTGATTAGTCTAATAATAAAATCCATGTACTAAATATAATATCCATAGTTTCTAAAATCCATAAAGAAAAAAATCATCATATCACATTTTCATCTCAAATCAATGACATAATAAAGCATGTGTATAAATATCCCTAAAATCTAAGGAAAGGGGACAAATCATCACATCACCTTTTCATCTCAGATCAATGACATCATCAAACACGTGCATAAATATCCTCCAAATCCAAGATAAGGGAAAAAATCATGACACACCCACTCCTCATTCATGGAATGCCCAAACCCATTCAACCTCCTTAATTTATGAGTCAACCCCCATCTTATCAAATATAGTTAAAATAACTAATTAATCATTATTAGTTAGTTTACTAGTCTAATAATGTAATCCATACACAAATAAATAAAATCATAATTGAAATAAATACCATCATATCATTTCAAATCCCCATGAAATGAGGCAAGAATAAATCAAGCCCATACCTTCATCAAATCAATCCTTAAAAATCTATTTCCCCTTATTTAATTCCCATATCCCCTAATTCAATTAGGAATTTGACTAATTTCTAGTCCTTTATCTTGGATCAAGATAAATGGTCAACCTCATTCTAAGAATTATATAAATCCAACCATCCTCCCTTCATTTAAATAAGCTCATTTAGTCTAACAAAGTTATACCTTATTGAGAATAAATACATTAAGCCATCATCATATTTATCAATCCAAATCATCCAATTGATAAGGGGTTATGTTTTTAGCTTATCTATGCATAAATAAACATTGATCAACCACATATTTGCTCTATCTTGAGCACAATCTAACATCAAGAAGATATATTTCACCATTAGTAAGTGAAGATATCATGTACTTTCTCCATATTTTCTCATTTGAGGTACCATTTCAATTTATTATAATATATATCTTATTTTATTTGTGTTTATTTTTAACACTTTTTATTGTTAATGGTATTCTTGTGTATACAATAAATAATACTGATCTTTTGCTCAATGTGTAGTATATTTTCCAAGTGATTGGTAGATGTGTTTAGATAAGTCTTGATGTGATTATATAGAGGAATATTTTGAATATTTACAATAAAAAAACTTGATAAAAGTGTGGGAGGGATAGAATCCAATGTCTTGACCTAGTGTTAGTGGGTAGGGCCACACTACTAGACAAGGCCATAGTCTATCCCTACCTAACCTAGCACAGTCATGTCTTAGAAGGACAAATAATGCTAGAACTAGTCTGACAATATAATGTAGGCAAAATATGGATTTTTTAATGATTTTATTAGTAGTATCAATAAAATTTGTATAATAATTAATTATCACATATATAGTATAAGTTATTGGAATGGTAATTGCCCAAGTAGGGTAAGGATGTCAAGTTTAAACATTATCAATCACTAAATGATTAAATTATTATGTCCAAATTTGCCCCCACTTTATTATAGTGATCTAATGAATTGATATTACTAGAGTAAATTATATACAAACCTAAGTTTGTATACACACTTTTTATTTTTATGTGAATCCTAATCATGTAATATTAATTAATGATAAATCAACAACAATGCCACTAAATATAGTTACTACCCATATTTGAAAATTTAAAATCTAAAACTTATAATTTGAAATTTGAAAAGAGAGAAAGGAAATTATACACCTGAAAGAGTATGTAATATAATTTCCATGTAACTTGGAAATGGATAATTTTATGCTCCCTTGTTTAGGCATTTTTAAAATGTTGAACTTGTGGTGAATTGAGAGTGATCAAGTCTCAATTTGAAAACTAGTGAAAGATATTGAGTTGAAAATATTGTATGCTCCAACTCTCATTTGAATGTGTAAAGTAATCTAATAAATAACTAAAGGTTGGAACCACCAAATGTGTATCAATACATTGAAAAATTGAAACCATTTATATTGAGTGTCATTATACTCTCACGTGGCCCACTTGAAAAATGAGATGAATCATAGCATTTCATATGTATCTAGATACTTTTTAAACTTTTAAAATTTTAAATTTTTGAACTTGATAAATTTTAAATTTTCATGTATTAATTTGAACATTAATTAATATGATTTCATCTATACTATATTTAATTGATATTTTAATGATAATTAAACTTTGTAAATTTTGAAACATACAACTTGTTACCATTTGAAACATGTAACTACTTTAAACATGCACATGCATATACATCAAGTATATGTGAATATTTATTGAATTAATTATAAGAATGAGTGCACATGCATGTCACATGCCTTGATAATTTGAAAATTATATATCATATTATAATTTAAAAACTATATATTTTCATAGCTATTAAATTTTCTACTTGTGAGATTTGAATTCTCAAGACAATCCCCTTGTGATGCCCCCATTTTTGAGATGAGAGATATATTATTTAAGTCATTTGTCTCAAAATAAAGTATAAGTGAAATATAATCATTTAGTAGTATTTTTTAGCATTAAAATTAGATTACAGCATAGTATTGAATATATCATTGAATTACATGTGAAACATGTCTTAGAGAGATATAACATTGAATCACATAAGTCACGTAAAATGATATATATCATGGCACCAAAGTAATAGTAGAGATTATAAGTAATCAATGATATGAATTATCACACCATAGTAGTAAAAAATTAACACATAATCAATGCCATACAATGTCACATTATTTATAGATAATGTCTCACATACATCCCAAAAAACACATACAATGGACATGTCAATGTCACAAAAACACACAAGGAAAAGGGCCACATGAAAATGGCATGATAATATAATTCAAAAAATAAAATGAATTTATTTCACACATAATGCCAATGGCCACACATAATAATCAAGAAATTTCTAAATTATCATGTTGTAAATTAAGAAAAGGGAATCATAAATTAAATTAAACTAGTCTACATCATCATATATATCCATGACATTGTTATCAAATAGTATATCGATGTAACACAATGTAAAGTATGATTGAATAGAAAAACATGTGTATGATATATATCTTGACATGGTATAATTTTTTTGGATATATACAACCTATTGAAGTGTACATGGAAAATGAAGAGATGCCCTAAACTTAGCAAGGTTATTGGATAAAAATGGAATCCCAACATAAAAAAACCATGTAAAATTATGTCTTGTATCACAATAAAATACCTCATGAAAATTAATGTTTTTTGGAAATATGAAATATGCTATCTAGTTACATGACATAAATAATATATGTAAATAAGTAATCTAGAAACATAATAAAATACTTTTGATATCATGATTTTGAATTTTTTTAAATATTTTGATTTTTTAAAAATATTTGAAACTTAAAATATTTTAAAAGGTGATAAGAATAAAGGCTTAAAAAATAGTATAAAATGGATGGATCTGAGCAATCCATAAAAAGTTTTTAAAACATAATATGATAAGAAGGAAGACAAGCCATGTGCCCCAAATGTATGTGCAAAAAGAATTATATTAATGTAGATAAGGATGCTCATGCCCCCAATGGGAAAGTATCTATGTGCTCATGAACAATGTAGATAAATAGATGTGATAATTTAAGTGTAAAGGAAACCATTGCATGATATGTATGTAATAGTAATAAAGAATGAGATTTTCATTTATAAGATTTTTTTTTTGATTTTTTGAATCAGTTTGAAAATCAAGAGGGAAAATGCACAAAATGAAAAATAAATCCAAGGGATAAAATATTCTTGAAATTTGGGATATAAGAAGTCATAATGAGGTAAAGGTAAATAATTTATATACAAAAGAAAATATTTAGATAGCTAATCAAGAGACTCATTCCAATCAGTATATTTGGAGGAAGTATAAGTTTTTTTCCAACCATAGATCTCATCAAGAGTATGTATACCCAACTACATTATATGGATGAGTGACTTCCCATGAAGAGTAAATATCATGTTTAGATGCATCTAAATCTAAAATATGATCATATATTGTAATATGACCATATAAATAATTATATACCCAAGTAATTATGTATCCTCATGTTTAATAAGATAATATGTAGCATCATGTGCTTGTGGTGAATCTCTCAAAATAACATTTGGGGCCTTAGGAGATGAAGACCTTATTTTATGTTCCACTTTATACTTAGGATAATGTACCATGCTATTTAAAACTAAATTTATATTATCATGTGTGATTTATCATGCTCATAATTAGATGGGTATAATTATTCTGTAATATGCTCTTGAATAGTTCAATAGACTATTTCATTACCATGTTGCTTAATGTATGTGCCTTCCAACTATTTTTTAGGAGTAAATATTATTAGTTCCATAGGATATTCATACCGTATTATGGAATTTATATCACTTGATTACCATGAATATATTTGAGACATTTATTCATTATATAAGTCAATACTCTAATATTTTGTGTTCAAGGGCATCTTAATAAAATATCAAATACCCATGTGCTTTGTATAACTAATAATGGATTAGACATTATGATGGGTCCCATTTTTAAATATAAAACTATATTCCCTAGAGTATCTTATGTATTTTTTACATGCATTTTGGCATGCACTGACATGTAAGATGGGTGAGGGCTCACCCAACCTCTCCTAAAATTGGGATCTCTTTGAACCTACCTAATGTCTTTGTTACTATTTTTTAGTGTATTCATATCACTTGGTTTTTATGCTTTGTTCTTGGTCAAGGGGCCTTTTCTAGTTAACACTTGAAAAAATAATCTTATATTAACAATACTAGTTCACTCATATTCTTAATGAAAACATTCAGTTAAACACTACTTGTCATTATTTAACTTAATTCAATAATGCATCAATAATGACAAGTAAACTAAGATCATGAAATCTAGATAATACATTAGCAACTGATTGGAAATCAAACTATTTATAAAATTAAACTAAGAACATTTATATAAACAATCAAAAGAGAGAGGTTGGGGAGAAAAGTAAAGATGAGCATGATATATAGAATAATAGACCTGATTCTACTAATTAAATAAATCTTTTGATAAATCAATCTTTATTTGATCAGTGGAACACAACCAACATGCAAAAATGGTGCAAGAGTTTGGGATAATGTTAGTTATGAAATGGATGAAAACAAGGCCACCATATACCTTTGTAGACCAAGAATAATAGATGATAAATATTTCAAACTAAAGGTATCTCATGAAGCAAAAATAATATTCATTACACACTCTGGATGAACACAAAAATAAACCTTAATAGTCTTAGCTCATGCAAAGAACAAAAATACCTAGAATGCAAAAAATTACATAAGGGGAAGAGGAAAAACTCTCTAATATCATACTGAACTATTATATTATATCAATTAATCAATGTTTTAACCCCTATTCAAATGAAGATATAGTATTTTATAGGAAAAACAATCCTATCAAGTCATAAATTCATCTATTGAATGTTGGTTATAATCATTAAATGGTATTAAGCCATTTAAAATTTGAAAATTTGAAGATATTTCTCAATCTTGAGATAATTGACAACTAGGCCATACTCAACCAATCTTGAATTTAATTATGGGTGGTTTAATGTCACTAAAATATCCCTGTAAAAACATTTTGACCATGTTCTATGTAATGTACCAATGCCTAATTAAGGCATTATTATGTCTTTTATGACTTTAGTTACCTAACTCCAATGTATACACAAAATATAAGTTTAATTCCACCACCCAAATAGTGTTGAATAGTGCATTTCATGATCAAATGACCAATAATACATCCCCTCTACAATCTAATTTTTTAGGTTAAATTAGACACATTTTTGGTTCCAAGATATGATAGTTTTTTGATATGAGATGGCCATAAATTTGAGGCTTTTAAGTTTTTTAGGATGACCCCACTAACTAGCTTGACAATCAACATTCATCATGTTTCCCTTTTCCACTTGCTAATATTTCACTAGTCATGGGACCTGTGGTGAGATCTTATCATCAAGGGAAATCCACATGGTTGATTTTTGCTTACTTACTACTCGGTCTATGGTCCATATTTTATTGACCATCCTTTTGGTTGGGATGCCTTAAGATCTAGATAGATGGCCACATCCTAGAAATCCATAGGTTTGTTTCATTTTGACTATGTATCAATCACCCTAAGGACTCAAATAAATAATATTATTCCATGAAATATCATCCATTCACCTTGAGGGTTCTTGAGAAAGCTCTTTATTCAAGGTGGTCTAACTAATTTGGTGCCCCAAGATTTTAACATATGGCCTCATCTTGGGGGATCACTTGATCTCCTCTTTATCATATTACTCTGATTGACTCAAGAGTGTGAGGAAGTGGGATGTTATTTCATGTCTCCATCTAGTTCACCTATAAATTCTACCACTCATTTACTATGTACTAACTATGTTGGGGACCCAAGGAGGAAATATCATGCCACTTTTTGACATCTTGGACATCTAATATTCTGGTTGTAGATTAGAAGTACATGGACTTTCCTAGGCCTATGGTGAATTAATATTATTCCATGTGGCATGATCCCATGCACTTATAATATCTTTGGTGTGGGATCTCTTTAAAAACTAGAAAATAACTAAGTATTAAAATCATGAGGAAGTGAGTGAGTGACAAGTGGCATCACCTTACTCATTTGAGATTCATATGAAATTAAATGACCATTGGCCTATGGAAAAAGAAAATAGTCATTAGAATTTTAATATTAAATTTTCCCAAAAATGATTAAGTAATAGCCTAAAACAATTCCCAAAATAATTAAAATTAAATGAATAATATCATGCATTTTTATCAAACATGAAGTTAATTTAGTCCAATTAAATGAAATCACTAAGTCATAAAACAAAAGTGATATAAACCATTATTCTAGTTAAATAAAAAGAGAACAATATCAGACTAAATAGCTTAATGAAAATGCATTGTAACTCTACAATAGTTAAATAATCTATATAAATATGAGGCAAAATGGTTTAGAAATGGAAATTTCAATTTAGTTAAAAACATGATTTGAAATAGACCAAGACTTGTTAGACTTGGGTATATTTTTAAAGTCGTGTTGAAGTGGTCGTAATTTTAAAATATTTTTAGAGTAAGTGAATGTAATGTACATTTTAATTTTAGACTTAGTTAAATAAGTGAATCAAATATAATATTATGATTGCAACTTTTCAAGGACCTTTTCCAATATGATAAACAAATAAAATAAGCCCAAAGCCCAAACTTGATTAAATTAGAAGATGAAAATATAAATTAAAAATAGTTTCCATGATTTTAGGATCAAATTATATCATTTTTTGAAATAAAGAAAAAATTATGACTCTACTAGGAAATAATCCCAAGTATTTGGAAACAAATAAATAGTTAAATAACCCATAATTTTTAGCTAGAATAGTGTATAGAAAATGAACAAATTTAGGAAGGGAAAATATGAGAGTATCTAAGTGATCAAATCTAGTATCTTCATTGGTAATTCATGTGAAAATGAATTAATTTATCATTCCTTAATATTCTTAAGGATTAATTGTTGTGACTCTAACCATTGGGCTACTAAGTCCTACCTTGGAGATGTTTACATAGACATCACTCTATTTCAAGCCAAGAGTCTAATGCCTTAAAGGATTTATATTTTATCCCACTCAAGTCCTTTCTCTAATACCATTTAGGAATCTATAGCCCTAGTAGAAATTTCTTGAATCACCTATAACTGAGTTTTTTTGAAATTGAATTTTCTTTTCAATTCTTGTTTTCTCTATTTTTTTTCTTAATCTAAGGTTGGGGACCACCATGGTAAATTTAAGGTATAAATATTAATTTTTCACCTTAGGTATTCACCAAAACAATTTCACCCAGATAGATTTAGAAACCATTTACAATATGAAAGTTTGCTTGGTTTCAAGTGGATACTTTTAGAACCCAACCAAACTTACCCAAACTTATCCAAATAAGAATAAGTCCATAATACATATAGTAGTTAAAGTCATCAAAATTAACTGAAAAAACATAATCCAAATCCATAAAATATTAAAATAATACTCTCACACCAAATCTCCAAACATATCACTTACATACCTATTTCCTTCATTATTTTGAATTGGTCAATGTAGGAATCACAAGGAAAAATAGTTGGGGCAAACCTAAGGATGAAAGAAAAAAGAAGTGAGAAAATAAATTAAAAAAATCATGAAATGAAATAAAGAACAAAGTAAAAAGGGAAAACAAAAAAAAAATAAAGCTATTTACAAGATTACACTAGGTTAATTCAATACTGGATGTAATGCTTGAGTAATTTTCCATTGATACACAATAAAACATCCTTACCAGTTAGGTGCCTTAGGTGAAATGAATTCTCACACAATATTTCATAAATTTGGAAGGGCCCTAGATAATGGGCATAAAATTTTCCATGTTAACCCTTTTTACATGAGCCTTGTCAAACTAAATTAGAGATTCAAAAGGCTTTTATTTTTGTTCTTTTGTCAAACAAGTGTTTAGGAACCCCATGTTGCTTATTAAAGTGCAAAAATTTTACTTCATATTTATCTTCCAATTATTTCAAGTTTAGAAAGTGATCCTATATATTGTTATTAGTTTTTAGGTAGTCATTCATGAATTTCAAGGTAGGGATCGTTAGATTTACAAGAAATATGGGATGTTGGACATATACTAGGTGATATGGGAAAGATCCTAAATAGACTAAAATCTAGTCATATCATGCCACAATGAAAACTTTAAAACATTATTCTAATCACTAGGATTCTTTTCCAAGATTTTATTGATTGCACCCAATAAGTTCTTATTGATTGATTTAGATAACCCACTACCTTGTGGATAATAATTGGATGAAATTTTAAGGATTACATGATTGTTATAGGCCCTATCAACAAATTCTAGTGAAGATAAGGCAAGGCCATTTTCACATACCATAACAAATTTCATACCAAACTTGGTGATGATGTGGTCCTCAAGAAAGCTTATCACTACTTCAATCATGTGGTTCTTGAATGCTTTAGATTTAGTCTAGTCTATGAAATAATCAATTTTAGTGAATTTAAACTTATGTCTAGTATAATAATTATAATTAATCACACCCATGAAGTCAATTCCCCACTTTAACAATGTTTCAACCTATATGACAAGCTATAATGGCATAGCTGGGGTGCATTCTTTATGTGTAGCTACTTGAAAAGTATGGAAATTTCTCACATGAGCATGTGCATCTTTGAAAACATGTGGTTAGTAATATCCCAACCTAAGCATTCAATGGGCTATATCATTTCATAAATTTTTGATAGTTTCATATCTCCCATGGAAATCTTGGATAACTTAAGTTGTTTCTTATTTATTTAGGCATCTCAAATATATGCCTTCATGATTTATTTTATGTAGTATGCTTGATTGTATCATGAAGTGGATACTATTTAGACATATATTTATTATATAAATGGAGTTAATATGATATGACATTCATTATTTAATAAATAATGGATGATGTCCATGTAGCAATCATCACTAGTGATGCTTTACACTACATAATGCTATAAAATAATCTATGAATCTATTTACACTAAGTAATTTACCTTTGAAAATATTAATGGGTTGAATTTATAATTAAAACTCTTTTATTATGTTCATTGACTTCCCACATCATTCACCCATATCATTTTTCATCAACATTTCTTTGATAGTTGGATTGGGCACAATAAAAAATACTTTGTTGACCAGGACGTAGTGTCTAAACTTATTGATAGCTTTGATTAAGTAAAAATATTAATTATCAAAGTTTGAGAATCTAATTTCAACATTTATAAATAGGGATCCCATTAAGGATATTAATCTCTCATCTCCATCTTCTTTTCTCTTTGCCAAGATTATAGCAATTGAATGATTTGAAGTGAAGGAGTAAATGTAGAATGGATATATATAATTAGATGGATGAGCATTGGTGTGTTCACGATTCAATTATTAATTTCATATAATTTTTTTTTTTACGGGTCCATTCAATCTTTTCATCCTTTTTGAACATGTTGTTTAGTGGTCAAACTATCTCTATGAACCCTAAAATGAACTTCCTCATAAAGTTTATTTTGACAAAGAATGACTTCAGCTCCTTCATGTTATTAAGCAAAGATATATTTAAAATTTATTTAGATCTATCTAGGTTTATATATATACGCCTATCTGAGATGATATGAACAAATAATTTTCCTTCGATTTCTCTAAATATGCATTTCTTCGAGTTTAAAGAAATACTATGATTTGTGCATCTTTGAAACACCATTCTCAAGTCCTTCATGTGGTTAGCTTAGTCTTTAAAAATGACAGTCAAGTCATCCATGTAGATAATAATTCATTTATTGATGATATCCTTGATTTAATGTCGATAACCATGTGGAAAGTATCACCTACATTGATCATGCCAAATGGCATCTTTTTGTATGTGTTACTTTATTATAAATATTTTCTTGATTATGTATTCATAATTGACCACCACTTGATTGTATCATAAGTATACAAATAATAATGACATTATTTTTGAACCATTTAATAATTTTAAGACATCATCTAGTGAAGGTAGTAGATAATTATCATTCTCTGAAGCCTTGTTGAGGTTATTAAGGTCCACACATAGTCAAATATATCCACTCTTATTTATAACTAGATCCAAATTAGTAACTAGGTGGGTGAGTAACAAGATATATGATCTTCGATGAAATAATATTTTTAACTTCATTGAAAATTTGAGGTTCTCATAGTGAATTTATTTGTCTTTTATTTTGATAAAATGGTTTGACACCAAGTCTTAGAGGGATAGTATGTGTAAGGATGGAGGTTTTGATCATATTTAGATCCTTATATCTCCATGAAATAGTATCCCCAAAGTATTTTAAGGCCTTCACAATCCTTTATTTTTCATCCTTGGTGTAAGCTATGCCTAAAATCACATGTTTTGATTCCCTTGCATTACCCATACTATAATTATGATGGGGAATACCTTCATCATAGGCTACTCTATCTATATTACCAAGATAATCAATGTTGAATATCCATTCTAATGACACCATACCTTTTTATATGTTATTAGTTTTCAATTTGATGACACCTTCTTTTTCTAGTTCGATCTCCTCCATATCATCCTCATAAATAATCTAGGACTTAAATATATCAGTATTTTTAATGAAGTTTATGATATGATGTTCATCATTGAAGACTTGGAATCTTATAGCATTGTATATAATAAAAGGGGTAGAGATAAACTCCACTAAAAATATCCTCAGCATGGAGTAAACAATGGGTTCTAGGGTACTCATATACATTGTTAATGCATATGCCATATAATTATTTTCTTCAAGGAAATTTATGAATGTTGAATACATTGAATTCTTCTATCATGTTACACACTCTACTATGGTATTTGGAAATACACTTGCCATTAAAATAATATTGGATTTTCATTTGTTTTACAATAAGTTATAAATCTCCTAGCACACTCAAGTTCTTGACTTTATTCCTTAGTTTAAACTAGAGGCCATGAACTAATGTTTCATATTCATCTACATTATTCATGGATGAAAACTATAACTATGAATATTCCATATAATAATTCCCTCTTGGGTTGATAAGACCAAACCTAGTATCACACTTATTTTTAAACTTAGAGGCATAAAAAAATTTCATACATGCATGATCCTCAATTGTGTGCAATGGGATATAGATGGTGGATGCTACAACTATGTTGATCTCTTGATTATTTTCTTTAGTTTATAACATGAGGAAGCTTTGATATTATACTAATAAGAATATTTTGTTCTGATATTTAGTCACTAAGGTAGGCATTGATATATTATGAATGGTAATATTCTATGCATTCATTCATTTATACACTTGGTTCCCACATGGACAACCATGCTTGATATTCTTGTACATTGAGGCAATAGTATAAAATGGAATCACTTCAGGTGTATATAGGATATATTCCTCATCTAATTTATAAATTTATTCAAATTCAATTCCCTCTTGCACATTCAAAATTTTAATGGAGAACTTCCCATAGGCTTATGCTTCTTTGTTAAGTGCTTACACTCTAAGTCCAAAATATTCAAACAAGATCTAATTCATATTATTATAATCCATGATCATGTGATCCATATTTCACTCTCTCTAAATCTTGATTTGATTATGCATACCTTACCATGGAAATGACATGTGGGAGAAATTTATTTCCATGTATCCATTGAGTGTCTTAGACCAATCTCGACTAAGAAGTATCCCATATGCCTCATGAATATTGAACACCTAAATGTCAATGAACTACTACACCCTAAGATTATAGGATAGATGCATATGAGTGTGGTTGAGTTAACCAAACATATTGACCTCTAACTTATCCATATAAACCACCTTTCTATTTAATTTTTCCATTGTTAATCCCAATTGTTGTAAAATGGCATAAGTCATTATATTTACTAAATCCACCAAAAATATTATGTAAGCTTTAGCTAAAAAATCTAATTGTCAGTAAAAAAGGAGTATTTTCAAATTTTTATTTATATACAACAACATGAGCATTAGCTATTTCATCAACCTCTTTCTTCCTAGGGATAGGAAAAAATTTCAACAATAATCCCCCTTGATTAGATATTAGATCAAATAAAACATTGTTATGTTGTCCTTAGTTTTCTTTAGGTCCTCAATAATGTTTTACCTTGTTTTGCTATGTTCTAATTATTTATCATCTTGGGGAAGTGTAGAATTATTCATGGGTTGATATGAGACATAAGGTTATTTGGGTGGGGAAGAGTTATTGCTTGAGTTTTCAATAGGTATAAATTGAATGTTTTTTTGAGGAGTAGAGGTTATCAAAGGATGTGATAGCTTACTCATCAAATGATAATTATTTCCAATTTAGAACTATTTTAAGGCATGTAATTCTTCCAAGTTATCCTCAAGATAATTATCACTCTCAAAATGAAACTCATGGGTCTCCAAAATCATGGAAGTACTCAATATATCTCCACTTGGCCTAGTTTAATATTATTTAGTAGAGATACTATTTCAGGGTCATCCATATCTTTTTAGATGATGTTTGAGGTTGGTGTGAACTAAGCACAATCTATCTCAGCATGGTTAATTATGTTGTGCATTTTATAACAAGTGGGTAAGGCTAGGTATACCATTTTGATTGAAATATAGACATTATTACTACTTTGATTAGTGTTGTCAAGGGGACTTGATGCATTTCCATTACTAGACTTAGTGATCTACTACTTATTATTCCTTTGAAAGTTGTAGTTTCTATTCTAAGGTGGGTTACTTAAAATATGTTTGGTGTTTTGATGAATCTACCTTCACAAGTTGACCATATTATTGGTAATATGAATCATTTTCTATAAATTAGCCACCTCAAGGTTCACAATGGCATTTGGTTACTTTTTTCATGGGGTGGTGGGTTAGCCATTGGTACATTAGTGTTTAAAAATGTTTGGGTAGACTAATGATGATTGTCAGTAAAAACATAGTGTAGATGATATTTTTTGATTATGCAACACCTTAGTCTTGTACACTTGGAAAATTTATACCTTGGTTGTTCCTCTTAGTTTTACATGCCTTACTTCTACAATCCTCATATCTACTCTATCTTGTGCCCCTTAGCCTTCTCTTAGTCTTACTAGCCTTATATTAATTATATAGACATCTCAATTTTTTTAGATTTCTTAAAATGTACTTATCTTACAATTTTGTAAGTTCTAATCCTATGCCTACTCTCCTTCTCCCTAAACACTAATGCCCAAGATAGATAATAACATCAATGTTACTATTCTAACCCGATGTAAGTGTCCAGTGCCCTAAAGTCATCTAATGTTCAAATGAAATGTATTACAATGTTCAGCCTAAATGATTTAATGTAGGTTGTTTCTTGATAGGATTTTTATAAATATAATATCAACCCCCATTCATTCACAAATTCTAAATTAGATGAAAAGAGCATTCAATAAGCACTCAAGTTACCAAAAGCTTTCTTATTCTACCCTATTCTAATAATATTCAAAGGAATAACATAAATATAGGTTCAAAGTACTAAAGGAGTAGTCAGAAGGTCATATTTTTCAAGTTACAATCCAAGTAACTATTGTATTTACTTAACACACATTGCATGATTCACACATAAGCCAAGATGTAGGGGATAATTACATGAGTCTAAGGCCCTCTTATAGAGTAATGACTATGTTAGTGACACCTTTTGATGGGGGGTCATTATGAGTCTACTCAACACCATGTTCTCACTAATCTATTTTTCCCTAAGATCACATTGAATATGGAAAGGTAGGCTTTTGCCATTTCATTAAGAGTGATAGTCCATGACCCAAATATGAATACATGAGAATGAAGTCAAAGCTAAACATAGAACCATATATTTGGTTTCATAATATTTCAATTGTTATTATATATATGACACTAGCATCAAACTCAGACACTAGCATTGACATAACCATCCTAGGCTTATGTAACTATCTAGAGAGCCAGAGGCACCAGATCTAGAATCTGATGATTGAAATAGAATTATCTTCATACCTACTTTATACATGTAATATATCTATACTTTTATTATCATTATACTCAGATAAGTAATCTCTTTCATATCATTTATATATCTAGCATAATTTTACTTTCCATTAAAATCCTATCCTAGTTTAATAAATTTAACATATGGTACATCTAAATTTAATAAATTAATTGTCATGTTGTAGGTTTGATATTCACCATTGTGCCTTATCATTTATATAAAATTAACCCTATCTACCCAAGTAGTATTCCATAATATAAATTAGGTTTAAACATTTGGTGAACCCGATCTATGTGAAAACAACGTTTTATTATTCCTAGGTTTTAAACTAGTTGGAGTGTCAAATTATATTATTTTTTCATTTTATTTTGGTATTATTTTACATATAACCTAGGAATAGCCCTATATTTTTGAGTGTGTCTATTTAAAATATTTATATTCCCATCAACCCATACAATATGTCTCAAACCAATGATGGATCTCATACCTTGGATCATGATGATACCCATGTTGACAATGAAAAAAAATATTGATAGGGTTATCATATAAGAAGATTTTGATAATGAAATTATGAATAAAAACAATAATGAACAAGTATACAATGACCAAGTGCACGAAATTATAATGTTTTGTGAGAAAATTTGACAAAACCCTGAATATCTTGATAAAATCTTTGAAACTATACTTGAAGCTAAAAATACAAAAACTTTAGCAGATACATCCCTCCCCTTGAACACATTACAAATTAATAATTCTAATAGGGGAATATATTATTTTTTCTAACCTTTGTTCCCTAAAACTACTATTAATACATCTATTATAAATTTACCCATTTTTAAAACATAAATACCAATTTTAATGTCTATTTTTATAGCATAGATTTTTACCCTTGGAGAGGGTGTTTTGAGTCCTCTCAATCTAAGCTATAGATGGGAAAAGTCCTAGGTTGTGGGTGACCTAGTGAATAAATTAAACCTATAGATAATGGATATATCCCTTGATGAATCACTTAGGACCAATCACTAATATACTAACTTGCAAGGAAAATGGAGGAATAAATTATGAACTAAGGGGGTGATACACCAAATTTTATGACCACTACCACTAATTTTCATGTGCACTAAGACCTATAACACTAAAATAAATATACACTTATCCTTAAAAAAACTATCACATCAATGATTTTCAAAGAGTTAAGTTAATATGAGAATATAAGGGAAGATAGCTACCACTTATAACCCATATGGAACCTCTGATGCCACCATTAATAATATCCAATAGAGAACCAAACTACAAGAAGGCAAGAAGAATAGGATAACAAAATAAGGTGAAATAATTCTACACTTTCTTAAATCAACCATTCAAATACTCACACTACATAGAACCATATAAGGAGGTAAAAATAGTCATTTATTAATCGATAGGCATACAAAATAGTAGGTATATGCCATACTCCTAGTGAATGGATTCATTTACAAGCCAAATTAGGCCATACATATATAATATAATGAGGAGGAGAGAAAATATGGGAGCTAGATAAAGTCATGATGACTACAAGCACTAATGAAACAAGTTGAAAACAATAAAACTACAAAAGAAAAGTCAAATATCATTTTCCTCAAAAGTGTTTCTTGGTGTGATGATAAACTTATCCAAGGTGGCATAAGAGGTGTTTAATTGTCTTATTCACTCATATTTTAGCTATTGAAATTTTATTTTCTTGTTCTAAGAGGAGTTATAATTTCATACTTTAAAACATGCCTAATTAGCCTCTTTTACACCTCATTATGTCATGATTAGATCCTTATTGGTTTTTCCCATCTTGTGAGAGTGTAATCTAGGTTTAGGCACCTTCTCATACTAGTCTTAATCATTTTAACTTGCAAGTTCATGTTTGCGACTTCTTTCTCTTTATACTAGCAAGAAATCAGTCTTGTACAAGCCTTAGTATAGCTTGATAACTCATTTTATCACCTTGAGAGCCTTTTTAAATACTATTTAAGACCCACAAACTTTTCATAGGCTTAATGGACCTCCCAAAATGATTAAAATCTCTATAATATCTCTATACCATGATTTAGGCATACAACATACAAATTTAGGCCATTTCATTCCCTCTTATACTTCACATGTGCCACCAAATGAATCAAAAAGGTACCTATGATATTATTATATGATTTTTTTTTTCAATTCCATTAATTATAATTATAAACACTTATAATGTTATCTTAGACATCAGGTCTTTAACAAGGTTCTAGGAGGGTTTAGAGGTGCTCAACTTATTAAGGATTGTTCATAAAGTTGAGGACTTAAAATTATGAAATAATGCAACCAATTTGTATTTTTTTAACCTATTAAACATATATAATAACCATTTTCCTCTATTTAAACTCTCCTTCCATTTCTGAGCATAAAACCATATCTTCTCAAGCTCTCGAGGGTGTTTTAGGAAGGTTTTGAGTGCTTTCTCCTCTTAAAAATTGTTCATATCATATAGGCCCTTTTGAGAGAAAATAATTCCATAAATTTTTCATTTTTTATCCTCATCATCACCTCAAAAATCAATATCATACTATGCATTTCCTCAATGAAGTTCTATACTTTAAGAAGAAGCTTTTTAGGCTTGTTAGGAGTGAATGTGTAGGCAAAGAGAGACTTTTGAGAAAATAGGTTATAAAAAGGTTTAAATTTTATTTTAAATAAATCTTAAATATATAATACACCTAAAATTATTTATTTAAATTATTTACAAAATTAAATTGATCTCCAAATAGCTTTGGAGCCTGATTTGCCCATACTAAGGGTTAGTAGGCAACTTTGTAACTTTGAACCTAGGAGTCCCTTTTTGGTACTTTCTTAATTTATAAAGGATTTGAAACACTATGAAAATATTTATTGGTATTTATTAGACCATATAATGGCATTTTATCTTAAATTTAATTCAAAACCTAAAATATTTATTCATATTTTATATACAGGCCTATAGGTCTTCATGGAGGCCTAATGCCTTATTAAACTTGATAATAATTTCATTTGAGTGGTCTCCTCTCTATAAAATGTTAAAAACCACTATGTTAATATTAATTATGAAACCAAAGGCCATATTAAACCTTAATATTTCATGATTAAAAAAAAATTACCCTTTTTCCATTATTTGTAGATATGGTTGTAGCTTCTCTTCAAGGTTTAACACTCTATTAAAGATCAATAATGGATCTCCCTTAGATAGTTTTATCCATAAAAATGAATATAATAAAATTATATGATTTCTTAAAGTCCTCATATGTCTAACATATATTTAAAATAATTGGTTTTCCTTCATCCTACCATTTTTATTCATGCTTTGTGTGCAGGTTTGTAGCATGGTCTTGAAACTCCTTTTTTTGCAACTTATCCAAAGAAGATAAAGCATGGTTCACTACTTGTATAGTATATTTATGAAAAATAATATATAATATTAAAATATAATAAACCAATCCTCTCCATTTGTTTATTTAAGGTAAGATTTTCATAACCATATTAACCTTGTCATCTCCTACAAGCCTAAATAGGCTCACTTCTTCACTTACAAGTTTATGGCTTTATCCTCCAAGATAGAATATTGTTAATGGATTTTTATTATATTATATTACCCTAAATATTATTTATCATAACCATATTTATATGGAAACTTAAACATTCTATGATTCTCATTGATTGACTCGATCCTGCCATAGTTTCTTACATATGTACTCTAATCACTAGAATTAGGCTCTTGATGATGATTCCCTAAAAATTTCACTTTGTTGTGACCATGAATGAATCAATTTATTTTATTAATAAAAAAATATCTCTAAAACCTATCCATGATGTTCCTAACCTCACTTTAGGTGTTTGATTTTCTCAACTTGACCTTGTATGCCTCAAATATTGGGTATCTCTCACGTTGAGATCTGCATGTTGAATTAGCATAAGGAGAACATTTTATAGGTGTAGTAAACTTAAAATAAGATCTAAAATGTGAAAGAGATATATTATTATTTATTTTATCATTTTTCATATTTATACAACCATTCTCATGACTTTCCAACAATAAAAAGATGCATTTATTTGTCAAAACACACATGCACAAGGATCTATTTTATTGAGTTAAATGCTATAGAAACTCTTATACATAATGATATCAATCCTATAAACATTCCATGCTCCCATCATAGGTTGTGCTAAGTTTTTATATAGGTTTATAATCTTATCAATTGTTCATAAAGAATGTCACCCTAAAACCATAACTATTATCATAAGTTTGGAGGGAATGAGGGTCCCCATCAATATATAGGATAATCTAGGATAAGTATTTTCCACTTACATGAACAAATGACAAAAAATTCACCTTCTTAAACTTATCAAACTTATTGATATAAAATACGAACTATTATCTTCCCTATTTTCTTCTTCAAAGCTCTAAATAAGATAGAATTGGGACTTATGAATTATATAACCATATAATGCTCATAAAACAACTTAAAAACAAGACATTTTGTTTTTAAAACTCATAATATACATTTTATATCAATTAAAAGTGATGGACATGAATTATAGAAGTAAATTAGTTCTATCACTACCATTTTTGACTTGAAAACTTCCATCTTACATTCAAAGAACTTTCTAAAGCACCTTGGACATGTTTACTCACATATAAAAAACTCATTTGGAATTTATATTGTCCCACCACCTTGTATCATGTTAAAATAGTCATGAAAATGAATTGAAGTGATATCTATTTTGAATTCAACATAAGACCTATATCACATTTGATGACCTCATTCATATGATTATCTTTATTATTAAGGTGTACTATGTTGAATTAGGCATTTTAGACATTGCATATAAGTGTTAGCATGATAAGATGACTTGATCAAGCCTAAAAATGAGATCATTAACATTTAAAAAATACCTTAATATTATCAAATATACCTTTAACTATGTTAAACACTTCATAAGGACCAGTTATGACCACTATTTAATGACTTGAGGACCATGACTTCACATTATGGCAAGACCTTGTATAGGATCCTGAAATAACCTAGAACATCATCTAAATACCCTATCATATAATAATATATGAAATAAAGACAAGGAATCTCAATATATATCAATATGGTTTAAAGGCTTGACAATAAATTTTTAAATTAGCATAACCCATGATATCCAAATTGGCTAACACCTATTTCTACTCAAAACATGTTTCCATCCCCTTTGGTGAATACTCAAATTTATAATCAAAATACCATTGGGACTATAGTTAAATCACTCCTTAAAGTTTTAAATACCTTTTAGGATAAGGTTATATACATTAAACAAAAGGATTCAAAATCTTAATGTGTTATAGATTTTCAATATGTGTTTCATAACCCTTTTGCACTTGAGATCTATTTAACCCTTTACCAATTGGATATGTTGAACTTAAGTTCAAATTTTATGATGGAAAGGGTGATCATAAATATATTTAAACATTTTATGTGGCTTTCCTTGATTATGCTTAAAATGATAAAATTTTGACCAAATTATTTCTAGAGAGCCTTGAGGACTATGCTTTAAGGTGGTTTTAAGACTTGCCTCTCTAATCTTTGAAAGCATTCAAACCTATTATAGATCAGTTTTTGGCACACTTTTATATTAAAATTATTTAAAAGGCTTACCATACTAAAATTTCAAATATCAAACAAGGAACCAATCAATTTCTTGAGATATAAGATAATGCTAGCCAGATTGACTAATACTTTGGTAGACAAAGAGTTAAAAGACATTCAAGAAAAGTTTGATTGATAATTTACATGAGTCTATTATTTACAAAAATTTTAATATTTTGATGACTTATTACATGTTGTATGGGACCATGAAATTAATATTATGTCAATGAATAAGCTCAATTATATAGAAAACACACCAGTTACATATACATCTAATTATTTTTTATAATTAAACCAAACTATAAGCTAAAACATCTTAAGCCTAAAAAGGAAAGAACCATCATGATTAACATAGTTTCATGACATCCTAATTGGCTTGTCCTATATAATGCATTAAGGAGATAGTTTACACATTTACCTGAGCCTCCTGCTTCATTACTCTCACATTTTTTAGAGTATCATCTTATATCTCTCCCTTCTACAAATGTTGATGTAAATAGACCTCTACCCAAAGGATATGATGCAAATGCTTATTTTGACTATCACCAAGGCCCTTGTCATTATATTAAAAAATATTTTACCTTAAAGTATAATATCTAAGACCTCATCGATGATCAAAAATTACATTTAATGATCCTCCAAAAGAATCAAGTTCATAACCTAGTGATCACCATACACAAAAAATATTTAACAATAATTTATAAGACCACTACAAGAAGGAACTAGAAGTTTAAATGGAATATAATTCAAATCCTTATCCATCATATTATGTAAACCCATTATATGGAGTCATTGTTACTTACACAAGCCATGCACCTCCTATGGTTTATAAACCTACCATTTCATTTGATGATAGTGAAATTAAGGATGATGACTTAGATATTTATTCTCTAATCATTTGTTCATATATTGATAAACACCCCATAAAAAATGTTATGATTGTAAATGGTTCAAGAGAAAAAAATTTCACCATGACATTAATTATACATTTATGTTATACTCATCATGATTTACACCTCTCTACTAGATCAATTAGATCATTCAATGGGACCTCTCAAAAGGTTCTTGGCAAAATTTATCTACATTTATAAGGTAATATTTCACATGATGTTACTATTTTATTAGTTATACCTTATACAAGTGTTTTTTACATATTTTTGGGATGACCTTGGATACACACTCTTTGATTAGTACTTTCTATAGTGTATGGGTGTATTAATTACATTCATGCCAATCGAGTAATTTTAGTTTCTAGTATTCCAATGAGCATCCTCTTGAACAAGAGAAATTCAAACCCAGGTGGTTAATTATAATATTATTAAGGATAATACAAATAAAAAAGGTAACTAGAAATCAATCCCCTTTACTAAGTGTCCAATACTTGAGAGACTTTTACATCAGAGACAAACAGTGGGTTCCACAGAATCCTCATCTTCCATACACCATATTTAGATATCCAAAGCACCTAAACATATTCCTACTATTTATATTCCAAAGAAATTATAGAGTACACAAATATGGGTTCAAATAACCATTATTCCTTTTATTGTTAATTCACAACCTTATAGTCCCATTATACATACATCGAGCACCATAGATATTATAGTGATAGATATTGCACCTATACATGATCCTTGGTAATACCACCATTTTATTACACTAATTTATAAGTGGAGATATAAATATGATCACCATTTGGATGAGATCATAGGATGATATTATCTATTAAAAAATACTAAAAAATAAAATAAAAAAATTGAAAAATCCAAAAACATTTTTAACACCTACATGTTCTATTAGCTCCTTGGTATTTATGTGTAAGTTTTATGTTGAGGGTTAGCATATAATTTACTCCTACATACATAAATAGATACATGATACACTTATGGGTGTTTGTATTTCCCCCACACATTTCACAAAGATGTTGGAGACATCCATCTTCTACAATATTGATATACATAGGTTATATGATTTAATGATCACTCTATATTATCATGTTTGATCTTACATATGTACTTACACATTCCTTATCCATGCTTCTATCTTGCACATGGTACTTGATATGATATGTACTTGACATTTTTTGCTAAAACATTTGATCCATTAGCCATTTTGATATGCTTATTCTGTTTGCTTATAATTTTCCTTTATACACTTCAATAAGTGTTTTGCCTTACTATTGTTTTACTTTTTAAAGAATTTGAATATGCTCCATTATATGTGGCCCCTATGCCTATGTTTGATTTCTTATACATTTTAATATATCATCACTTATTGTATGTAAATTTGAATATGTCATTACTTGATTTTTTGTACATTTGACTAAGTCATGTCCATTCAATTTTGTGTCATTTGTAACATTCCCCTTGGTTTTAGTCTCCTTGGATCATTGCCTTTCAACTTATTTTTTAGTGCTCATGAGTGTGTGTACTTGTTTAATTATTGAGCTTATATTTTTATTATCTAGACATCACCATGATATTTATCATGCATATTAGGCCTACATGTGATCACATTGGTTCTATTCACTATAATGGTACATTTATCTAGACATGTTCCTTCTATATGCTACATGGTTACATTCACTAATTTACAGTTGTCTTACCCTTTTAAGGTGAGGTCAATTACAAGTAATATATTTCCCTCACCTAAAATATGGGAATATTAGTGGGGGCATGATTGGAAATCATGTTCTCTACACTTTTCATAGCTATTAGATATTAATAGGGGCATGTTATATAGACATGGCTTCCACGTATTCACAATTTCCATATTATAGTGGGGGCACATTTTAGAATCATGTTTTCCACATTTATTCAATATTTGATATTTATAATCATTTATATATTTATTGGGGTAATGTTATATGGATATGGATTCCACACATTCAAAGTTTCAAATTAATTGGGGCATGTTTTGGAATCATCATGTTCTCCAAATTCATGTAGTATGGTACTTATATCAATTCATAGATTTAGTGGATGCATGATTTGGAAGCATTTTCTCTACACCTACTCAGTATTTAGCATCTCCAATTTATAATGGGGGAATGTTTTGGAAACATGTCCTCCAAATTGGTACTTATATCAGTTTCATATTTCTCCATATATAGTGGGGGAATCCTTTGGAAATATGTCCTGCACACTTACATAATTTTTTGAATTGGCCAAATCACATAGTTATATGATTCTGATACACATTTATGATATAATTATATATGTGGTACCATTTTTACAAATAATTTTATCATGAGACATATCTAAGGTTCATATTCCATGCAACATGTGCCTAATATTGAAAAATCCAAATCAATCTCAATTTCTAAAACTATTACACATACTGATACCTCATGGATTTTTATAGACTTTAGTGAGCCAATATACTATAGTATTTAGTTCACATTTTTGAAATGGTTAACCTAATTAAATAACTCAATATTACCAAGTTTTTAGTTTGGACTTGACCATCCAAACTCACCAAATTATAATCTCAACTGTCAGGTGGTAACTCATGTTTACTCCAAAGTTGGGGGCATGTGCCTTCCAATCTCTCTCTATCACCTAAAATATATGTAATTTAAATATTTATTTATATTTATCCTAATATAAATTTTATATCCTTCCAATGATACATATTTTGTAAAAATAACTTGCCAATAGGCAAGGTAGTTATATCAACACACAAGTGTACTCCTAAACCTTGCTCTTTAAATTTCAATCTATTTCAAGCATTTTTGACCTAGATTATATGAAATTATTATACATTATAACATGTTATTGGTTGTAGGTTAGTCACTATAAAATCACTCAAAATTCAACTCTATGAAAGAATTCAAATTCAACTCATGCAAAGATAAGGTGTTAATACACACATAAGTACTTATTCCTTTTCTTTAAACTAATAATTTTATTACTAGATTAAAGGGAATAAATGTAGATGATATTTTTTGATTATGTATCACCTCAATATTGTACACATGGAAAGATCAGATCCTAGTTATTCCTTTTGATTATACACATGCCTTGCTTCTACAATCCTTGCATCTACTTTATCTTATGCCCCTTGGCCTACCTCTTAGTTTTAATGGACTTATATTGATGACAAAGACATATATATTTTCCCAAATGCTTAAATGTACTTATCTTAAACCTATAAAAGTTTTGAATATGTGTCTACTCTCTTTCTCCCTAGACACTAACATCCAAGATAGATAATAGTGTTGATGTTACTAACCTAACCCAATGTAAGTATCCAATGCCATAACATTATCCAATGTATAAATGAAATGTATTAAAATGGTCAGCCTAAGTGATTTTAATGTAATTTATTTCTTGATAGGATTGGTCTAAATACAATATTAACACTCATTCATTTCCCACCTAATAATCATACTGAAAGAACACTCAAGAAGTACTCAATTACCAAAAGCTTTCATATTCTATCCTACTCTAATATTAGTCAAAGGAATAGCCTAACTAAATGTCTAAATTACTAAAGGAGTAGACATAAGGTCATATTTACCAAGTTAAAATCTAGGTCACTATTGTATTTACTTTACACACATTACATGATTCACACACAAGTTAACACATAAGGGAGAATTACATGAGTTTAAGGCCCTCTTATGGATTATTAGATATGTAGGCAATAACCTTTGATAGTGGGGTCATTACAGGTTAGCTTAACATTATGTACCCACTAACCCATTTTTCCCCAAGGTCATAATGAATATGGAAATCTAGTGTTTTTCCATTTCACTAAGACTAACAATTCTGTATCTAGATCTGAATACACTAGAGTGAAGATGAAGCCAAACCTATAAATCTATGTGGTCATATCATGTTTTAGTTGATATTCTATAAAATAAACTAGTATCAAACTAAAAAACTAGAATTGACCCAAACATTATAGGATGACACAACCATCCAAAGAGCTAGAAGCACTAAATCTAGACTCTAACGATTGATCCAAAACTATCTTCTTTCCTAATTTATACATGTACTAGGTCTAGACCTAAATTACCATTAAAACTAGATAGTACTCTCTTTTATTCCACTTCTATATCTATCATTATTATACTTTCTATTAATATCTTATCTTAGTTTAATAAATTTAACATATGGTACATATAAGTTTAGCACATTAATTGGCCTACTATAGATCTGATATTCATACTTTTACCTTATCATTTCTATATCATTAACCCTATCTACCAAAGTATTTGATAATCCAAATTAGGTTTAAACACATAGTTACTCAAACTAGGCATTATAGAAGTATTATATGTGACATGGAAAGGTTTTTGATTTGTAGGCTAAAAGAACACATGATTAGAAGGCACATAGGGTTGATTAATTTGCGTGTGATTCAAGGGTGATGGATTATTAACTAAGTTTGGGATTGAATACATGGATCCTAAGATAGGTTTAATTAGAGGAGTGTTCTAAATAAGATCATGGTTTATCATAAGGATTTGATTATAGGCACCTAGTTGTCCTAATGAGGGAAAGGGATAAGCACCATACCTATTATCAAATTAAGCTTTCACCCTTGAGGAAGGTAATAAAGATTGCTCACCCAATTGACATAATGAGATCACTTCTAGGTTATGTATATCCTATAATAGAAGTAAATATCCATACATGGTTGGTTTCCTTGATGAATCACCTTGATTCTCACCTAAACTATGTATTGATAATGAAAATAAAGAGAGATTCCTATACTTCTATGACTAAGTATGGGGTGATGCACCAAAATTGAATACCTCAACTTTCTTAGACACACACAAAATGAGATAAAAGAGAACTCACACACATATAACTCATAAATCACTAATTAATCTTGGGCATATGTATTTTTTATAAAGAATTTAGTTTATAATAATACTTAGAAGGATGACCACTTGTCTTAGGAAGCTCAAATAGAACTCATAACAACTATGAACTACATAAACTTTTAGAGACACAAAAAAAAACTTGCATAATATCAATTTTATTTTATAAAGGTTCATAAAATTGGATGTAAATTAAGGATAGGATGTAATCATCATAAGCTTACATCCATAATTCATTAATTACAAATAATAACTAGCATATGTAAAGGTAAAATCAGTTTCTTTATTGCTCAAGAAGATGTTTACAAGTCTAAAATTTAGAAAGGCTGAGCCACAACTAGATATATTTATGTCAAATTAATTGTAAAAAACAAGCACATATAGTGAAATGAGTCCTTAGTGAGGTTACAATCATGTAAACCTGTCATCAATGCCCTTATACTAGCTTAAAATTGAAACATAGATAAAGTTAAATTTCAATTGACATATTTTTTCTTATCCAATATATCATTACTTGATTTCAAGTCTAAATTTTTTGAGATGGGTGTGTAAGTCCTTTTTGGAGGCTTGAGGTTGTTTAATATCAATTTTCATGATGAAACTCTACTTTATCTTCAACCAAATCCTATAATCTCACATGATGAAACTCCACTTTAAGATGTATGTGTTTCATTTGAATTCTTCTCCTTGAGTTTGGTGTAGATGTATTATATGATCTTATTGAGTTTTTTTGTCTTATTTTTCATGGAAAGTATGATGGTGCATTTATAATGTACAACTTTAGCTCCTCATTTGATGACTTTTTAACCATGTCCACATTCTTAATTTTAATTAAAAATTATATGAGCATGATTAAAGACCTAAAAAAACTCAATTAAAGGTTAAATAATGAAACATATCTGATAAAATATATTTTTAGGCCTCTCATAATGTCCTTCATGGCTCTTTAGGATGACTTAGTTCAAACTTGTAGGTGTAAGCTCCATTAGTGCTTGAACAGCTCTTGAGAGAGAGACCTCTCTTATTAAGTTCCTTAATGAATGGATTAAAAATGTTTAAAAAAAATATATTTAATTTATATAACCTTTTAACACCTAAATACAAATTTTTAATGCATTTGGATTAATAAAACTTGAGTTCTTGCACTTTTGGGCTTCGTGAGAAGTAGTTTTCAACATTTTTTCATACACAGGCCTGTAATTTTAAATTTTATCCCTCCTATGGTATATTATGAAATTATTAAATATTTCCATCCACCTTAATTTAAAATTTCATAGGTTTTGGATTAATAAAACTTGATTTCTTGCACTTTTTAGCTTCTTGAGAACTAGTTTTCAACATTTTTACATGCACAAGCCTATAGTTTTAAATTTGATCTCTCACAAATCATAATAAAAACATGATAAAACTAAAAAAAATTTATATATTTCCCTCCATAATTATTTCAAATTTTATAGGTTTTAGATCAATAAAACTCAAGTTATGTTCTTTTTATGTTTCTAGGTTCACGTAGGGCAGCAAGCACACCAGTTTGGTAAAAAATAATATTTTGAGATATAAATGGTATAAATATATTATTTATTTATTTTAATTACTTTATGTAACCCATATACATATTAAAATAATTTAAATTTCATCTTATGCAATTTTAGGTTTGTAAGCCTATAGGTGCTCATTTCACATACATGCTTGTCATTTAGGTCCAGTTTCTAGATATACAAAAAAAATTAATGATTTTAAATTGGAATAATGTGTATTTATATAATTTATATGGAATAAAAATCATTGATAATTCTTTATAAATCTTAAAAAAACTTCAAAATATGAAATTTGCAAAGTTCATGTTCTCTAGATAAGGTTTTAAAGGGTTTTGGAACAATCTTGCTTCTCAATAATTGTTCATAAATATACATAATTATTGATGGTAATAAAATAAATAATATTTATTAAACAACAATAATCAACCCTAATGTCAATGATTATGATCCATGAAATATCTCCACCAATATATCACATTGGTTTTAGGGTAATTTATAGCTTAAAAATCAAATTTGAGAGAGATTTGAGATAACTTAGCATAGTTTGAGTTCATAACCAATATAAAATGTCTGATAAACATAAATTAACTTTATAAATCATTTAATAATCCTTTCCCCACCTATAAACCAATAAAAATATATTCTTTTTCTTTAAAATGCATGAAAATTGCCCCTACATCCTTGCATATGAGTTGAAACACTTCACAAATGTTGTAGATGCATGAATGGCACATTAAAATACTTTATTTAAGGATTAAAAAGTATTCCTCACCTAAAAATATGTTTCATATTTATTTTATATGTACTTTTTCCTTTAATTTACTTCACCCATGCCTTGGCTTACTTTAATATCTTCAGATGGTCAACCAAGAAGTGGTTATGAAGACCAAAATTTAACTAAAAATATATATGGAATACATCATGGGATATATTAAAACAAAATCAATCTTAATTTTTTCAATAATACCTTAAATTTTTCAAAAAAGTCTTAAAACATATTAAGAGGGCATAATATATATTTAATGTTTTTAATTAGCCTCCTAGACTAAGGGAAAATCGCAATATGACCTCAACATGAGTTCACTAAGCATATTTTCACTAATTAAATGATGAAATTTATGATGAAATATATTATGAACTTAACATACTCAATGATGGAAACAATAGTGAATAAAAAGGTCAACATTCTTGGTGACCTCTACAAATTTTCTTTCCTGCTAAATAAAATACCATCTACCTTAAGAAGTCCATTGGGCATGGAGTCATGAAAATCATTACCAAATCTGATATGAACATGATAAACACTATTGTAACTTCCTCATACAAAAATGAAATTGAAAAATGAGTCTTAAAAGCAATGACAATACTTATTCAAGAGCACTTAAGGGAATGAAAACTAATACAACTACCAATTGAACATGTGTATAACAACACTTGGAGGAAAGTGAAATATAACACTACTATATACAAGATGATATTTCACCTCAATAACATTGTTTGAGAAATATCCCATTGATTGGGATTGATAACTCCTCCCCATTAAATTTTAATATTTAAAAGCATTATGTGATTTGTAGATGGAAATGACATAAGGACCACTTTATATTATGTAAAATTTGGTGTTGTTACCTAGTTTTACTGTATTCTCATCCCATTTGAGGAGAATGTCTCCTTGAAAATTTGATGCCACTACTTTCTTGTCAAAATAAATTTTCACTTATGCTTGATGAATTTCCATTATGTGTATCTCTTGGTATCTTAGTTCCTCTAAATCCATAATATCTACGTATCTTTCTTTCATGGCTCCATATTCCACCATCTCAAACTTGTTTATGAGATATCAATCTAATAATTCAAGGCATATTGGTAATCTTACCTCACTACCATATACAAACTTGTAAGGTTAGTTTCCAATAGACCTTTTGGGAGTAATCCTATTAGCCCATAAGGTTGATTTCAATTTTGTATTCCATGCCCTTTGATTACTCCAAAGTTATTTTGATGATTTTTAGAAGGTTTGTGTTTGTAGATTTAGCAATTCCATTACCTTGAGTGTATTAATTTGAATATGTACTCAACTGAATTCCATTTATTATATCCCATTCAATTATTTTGGTGCTAATAAATTCTAAGGCATTATATGATACGATGTTATAATAGACTCCAAACTTGGTTATAATCCCTTCATAAAAGTCAAGAATATTGGCCTCATTTGCTTCTTTCAAAGAAATTGCCTCAATCCACCTAGTTAAGTAATCTATTGTAATTAGTATCCATTTGTGTCCCAAGTTTGATGGTGGATTTATTTCCCCTATTAAGTCTAATCCATACTACATAAATGGATGCTCAAATAAAATGGGGTGAAGAGGGAGGGATACAAATTCTCTTTTCCCACAAATAAGGCATACTTCTTACATTTCTTGACCCATGCATATAAATCCTTGAATATACTAGGCCAATATTATACCCCTTTCATGATTTTGAGAGATGTTCTTGGATCATAATTACATCCTAAAAAAACATTATAGAAATCTTATAGTAATCTATCAATATGATTTATCTCTACACACCTTATAAGAACACCATTAATGTCTCTTTTGAATAACACACCATCAATAAAGATAAAAGGGAATAGATTGAAGTCTCAAATACCTTCTTTTATACTATCTAAACCTTGAGGGAACATACTAGTTTTCAAGTAATGGATCATTTATTGTGTCCAAATTATAAGAGATGAAGATATAGTTGCATATGTCTCATCTTAGAGTGCTAGGATAGCCTATTTATTATCTTCTAAATCTGAATCTAAATGTTCACATATCCCCTTACCTTTTATTAGCTTGGTTATATTGAAATCCACTTCATATTCCATCACTTTTATGATCTAACCAACCCTCTTCTCATAAAAATCTTTGCTCAACAATAATTCCTTGATACTTGGATGAGATACCATAACATGAATCTTGTTATTTGAAAGCATGTCTAATTTTTTTCAGAATTATAATAACTAAAAGTACTTTATTTTCCAAAAAAGTATACCTCACCTCATAGTCATGAAAACCTTAGATAAATAATGAAATTGGTTTCTCTAAATTTTTGTATACACATAATATTTTCATACTTTTATTGATTACTAACACTTCATATATTGCAGGAACTTGTCAAGTCTCAATCTCTCTGAGTGTATACCTTAAGAGGTGCACTGAGAAAGGGGTGGGTAGACCATTGGTGTTTTGTAATATTATTTTTCATTTTTCCACTTTTCATATATACTCTTGTCTCCTAAAACCTTAAGAACTAAGCTTATTCTTCTCTTTCTTATTCATTCCAGTCATTGTCATGATTTATTCCTTTATCTCTTACCTTGTTACCCTGTTGACCTATTTAATACACTAGGTCAACCTAGTCAACCTAGTGTGTTTTGGGGACATTTTAGTTCTTTTGGATTATTAGCATACTAGCCAACCTAGCATAGATTTTAGGCATTATCCCTAAAACATGCTAGGTCAACCTAGTCAACCTAGTATAACTAACATGTTCAAAAAAATTTAGGGTAAGATACTACTATATATACAAGTTCATTTACCACCATTTCATAAGAGTCAAAAGAGAGTGAATAATTAAGTGAAGAAGTGCAAATGAACATTTGATTATTGACCATTCTACTTGAGGAATAAAACTTTAGGGTTTAATACTTTATTTGGAGTTCTGATCTTATCTTATGGAGAAGTATTTTAGATGCTTAGGTAGGTTGTGTAGCCTAAAGATGATTTATCTTGTTTATCCTTACAAACCACAAAAATATTTTGAAAATAACCTTGACCAAGGGAGAGATTGAGGCTCGATAGGTTCATCTTCAAAGGTAAGTATTCCTAACTTTATTTCTCCTTTCTAAGAGTAGATAGATAATGCAGTATGTATTATTCTCTTTCATGTATTAATATTTCATGTACATTGACATGAATATATGTCTCTCATGTATGTTTAGTTTAGTATTTTTTTATTTATTTTGTTTTAAACCCCACTTTGTGTCACAGGCTTTGATGCACACTAGATTAGTTTACTTTTATTGTTATTAGAATAGTTTAATTTTTTGTTTGTTAGCATAAGTGAAATATCAAATCATAGGACTAATTTAGGATTGTGTGATTATGTTATAATATAGTCTTTGAAACCCTTCTTAGCATGATATATTGTGACAAGTGATACAAATAATCCCCTAATCGGGTCTAGAAGATCCCCATATTCGTCATGTTCCCACTTAACAAATGTATACCCAATCAAAAGTGTAGGTTTTATCTATCTTATTTGATACAAGATTAATTCATGTGAATCATGAAATTTTAATTGCATACATTCTATTGAATCCCATGTGAAACTAACCCTTACAAGATTTCTTCCACTTATTTCATTCTTTTTATCATCATTTTCATCATATATTTTAACCTACTGGATTGATTATGTGTACCCAAATATTTATCTTTGTGTGTAGGTTTTTAGGTTTCTAGACTACTATGTTGACTAGGTTGACCTAGTGTATGTTCAGATTTCTAGTTTAGTAAACAAGGTCAACTAGGTTGACCTAGTGCATTTTCAACACTTTTTAGTAGGTTTTTGTATTGCTTGGTCAACTAGCTCGACCCAATTTTCAAGTTTTTGGTATTTTTATTCAAGGTTCATGATCAAAAATCTTCTTTTTTCATCTCTAAACCACTCAAGTTAGTTTCTACTTCTCTGTATCTTTCTATTTATATACTTTCCTTTCATAATTTGTAGTCTTTAAAACTACTTTGACATATTCAACTAGGTCAACTTGGTTAACCTAGTTATATGTTATTTCATAACTTCATATTTACTTTATCATATTCCATACATAATCATAAATACAATTCATTTTATATTTTGTAAAATGGATAAGTAGAACTAAAGATATAGGTAAAACAAGAAATCAGCCCCTATCTGTTATACTTGGTCGACCCTATCAACCTAGTATCTTTTTCAACCTCTGTGCATTTTACTAGGTCAACCTAGTCAAGCTATCACTATTAAAAACATCTTTTACCTTTTCTTCTAATCTCTATTCCTAATAGTGGGTTGACCCTATGGACCTTGTACAGATTTATAGTCCCTATTTTTGCACTAGGTCAACCAAGTCAACCTAGTACTATTTTTTATCACTTCTTATTCTCCTTGTGTAGTTATCTAGTCTTGTTTCATCATAATGACATATTTTCAGCCTTCCCTTAGTTAATAATATTGCATTATTAAGGACTTAGATAGGAACCTCACTTATTTCATTGCCTCTGATGAAACTATCTAGTTTCTTCCTTTCCCTTCTCCTAAGCTTAAACCACTCACTACACAATGCAATATAGTTGAGATCCTTCGTCATAATCCTCCTCCCAATACAAATTTTGAGATTCCTTCACCAAATAATACTACTCAAATTGATAATCTAGATGGTTCCCAAATATTCAAAAACCTTGAGGATAATACTATTTACACTCCTCATAAGAATGGTGACTTGATTAAGCTTCCTTCTTATTTTACCACACTTAAGACAATTAACACTAATATTGGTAATCCTTCAACTAAAAATAATCATCATCCCACCAAAACTAACAATCCTCTTCTTATACACTAATAAACCTTGAACAAACACTAATCCACCTATTGATACAAATCAAATTCTTTCACAAGTCATACAACAAATGAACATCATTCAAACTTCCAATAAATCTCAAATGATGAACATGAAACAACACTTATGAAACATGATTAGTCAACCACCTCAAGTCATCATGTCTCAACCAAATAAAAAAAATTCCCTCCTCCTCCTAGAGGTGCCAATGGGAATATCATCCCTCAACCTTCAATGAATATCAAAATGCTTCAACATATTCAAAATGAACCTTTAGCCCCATTCATTACATCTATAAATATTGGAAACATTTCTCCAACTATCACCTATAATGGGAATAAGGATCCTAATATCTTTCTTAAATCCTTCAGTAATCTCTATAAGGAATGGATCTAAACTAACACCTTTGCTACCACCAAGCTCCTAGCCAGAACCTTTGTTATTGATGCACTTTAATGGTACAAAAAACTTCTTAGACATTCCATCTCACAACTAGAGGATTTAGTTAATTCTCTAGTGAAGGAATTATAACATGATGCCCTTCCTAAAAATTACTTTAGACATTTCATCAATGCCAAGCAACTTCCTAATGAATCAAATCATACTTTCATCAAATTATGGAAGTCCCTCACTCATAAGTGGACCATAACATGAATGATGACACTCTTATATAACTATTTGTCACTTCTCTTAAACCTTCTCTTCAATACAAAGAATTTTTTCACCAAAAACTTTATAATAAGCCTTTAACTAAGAAAAAATGTAAGACTTTATTATGACTCAATTTGAACTATATAAAACAACTACTAAATCATATTTCTAATCTTCTTCTCATACCATTGATTCATCCAACTCTCCCCAACCTCAACATGGAGCATCCAATTCAACCAATGTTAACCCAACCCACCCTCCCTTAATTCTATAAAAAATAATGATTAAATTACAACCCTCTAAACCCATGAGCTTTGATCCTTCCAATCTTCCTTCAAAATGGTACAATCTACATAAATTTTATTGGTGGCATACTATTATAGGTCATTCTCATGAGTTGTGTCATGATCTTCATTGATTTCTTATTTCTTCCTTGCTTGGTCCACATTTAAATCTTGATACTCTTACTAAAGAATGTTATTAATATTATCTTCAAGCTTCTCAAATTGAATCTCAAGAACCTAAATCACATCAACTTCAATTACCTAATGAACAAACCTCATCTACTAATATTTTTCAAACCATAATTGATCTTTATTCCTATACCAATGAGGAAAGGATAGTTAACATGAAAAACTTTGAACATGTTGTGGCATCCATTAAAATTCAACTTCTTAGGCCACATGAACCAAAATAATACCTCATTCAAATGCCTACTTAAAAACATATCATACATGGTCCTCCTTTACCTCTTCATACCTCTCCTACACATCATGTCACATTTAACCTCCTTCAAATCTAACAAACCAACACATTTACCTATCTCTAAATGGACTTATCAACCCAATGAAAATAATTCTAATGCTTTAATGTCCCTCACTCCAACTCACATGTTGGGGCATCTTATGATGCCCATCCACATGTCCCTTTAGATTTTGGGGCATCTTATGATGCCCATCCATATATTCATTCAGACTTTGGGGCATTTTATGATGTCCTTCCCTACATCCACTTACCTATTGGGGAATCTTTCAATGCCCATTCATCTTCTACAATGCATAATAACAAACAAATATAGCTTCAAGAAACATTCTGAGACTTATAGTATTGTTTTTCACATGCTCATCTTTGATACAAACATTAACATAGATGTTACTTATCCTTTTTGTCTCATGTTTCTTTGTTTTTATGCATTTTTTCTTCTTGTAATGTCACCTTTCTAAGAATCATCCTTTTCCTTTATTTTCTTTTATATTTCTTATACATCACATTTGGAATTTGTTTATATTTTTTTCTTTATATATCTCATTTATTCTTTGTATTTTTTTTCTATCATTATTTGCCGTAATATATTTATGATCTTTTTGTCCCTTTCTTTATCATTTACTTCTTGATGTACCATAGTCTTCTTTTTATTTTAACATTTCTCTTTTGGCACCCTTGTGGGTTTCTATTTTTTGAGTTATTTTGTAAGACTGTGGATAAAACCTAGTACCCCTCAAAAAATTACTAATTTTTACTTATTTTTCTCATTTTGCTATTTTCCATTGTTGTTTTGGCATCCTTTGGGTCTCTCTTTGTGAGGTGCTTTGTCAAAGGCTCCCTCACTTCTTGATTATTATCACCCTTGTGGGTTTCTCTTTTATCAATTACTTTTTAAGACCATAGATAGGATCTGGCCCTCCTCATAAACTTACCATTTTTTTCATGTTCTTGATCCTTGTTCTTAAACTTTAGCTTTTTCTTCTTTTTCTAGATGGAATTCACAAATAATATATGTTAGCATTTTTTATTCCATTTTCCTCATTTTTATGATAAGTAATCACACTTTACTATCATTGTATCCATTATTTTTTTCCTTTGTCACATTTATTTTAATTTGAAGCAATTCAAATTATCCCCTATGTCATTTCTCTTAATTTCCCCTTTCTTTCATCTCTATTTTGGATAAAATAAGGTCAAAGTCAAGATAACTCTTTTATTTTACCTATATTTATGAGACTCTTAGATGCCATGCTCTTTGATGTTCTCTCTCAGTAACTTTATCCCAATTTTTCAAATGAAAATCATCTTTAGCACCCATGTTTGGTTTTCTAAATCCGTATGGAGGAGGAATAGATAAATCCATCAAAATAAGGTTAAAATCTAAATCATTTAAAATAAAAAAGGAAATCATATTTAAAAGGCAATATTCAAATCTCAAAATTTAAAATCACAACAAAAGATGTGATTACAAGCACAACTCCTATCTCCAATCGAAGCTCAAACTCCATAGTTGGCTTTGCATAGAGCTTAAGTCTTTTGGGGTGTGGTAGGGCAATAGATTGGAATAGGGGATTTAAAAAAAATGGTGATACCTATTTTCTCATGCAATTACCCAATCTTTATAGTAGACTGATAGCTCTATAAGGGGTCCTAAAGAGATGGGAACACATCATGGGGAGGTAGGTCCATTTTAATTTTCATACATATAGCCTTCATGAGATAATCTATAGACTCCATTTGTTTACCCAGGACTTATGTTTCTAAGAGAACTTCTTCATAGTTATTTAGGTTAAAAGTTACCTTGTTTTGATAAACCTAATTTGATTGTGTTTAATTTGATAAAGAGTTCTCTCTATCTTAGTTTTTCCTTCATTCTACCCTCCACCCATTTTATTTTCCCCCCTTGACATCCAAATTGTGATTCAAAATATGTATTCCCTCTTCTTTATTTCCTTCTTCTTCACCTCATTAAAAACATGTTGGCATTAATTTGTTTCAATTTTATCTATCCTTAGAAGTGAAACAACATGTTTGAGTACTTATGGATCACTCTTTTCTTCCATTTTTCATTATTTTACTACCCTTCTATTGTGGATAGATGAGTACCCTTTTGCCATTATTAGATGCTTCTCTTTATGTATGCATTCTTCATGTTTGTCTTAAATCTTGACTTACATTTAATTTTACATTATTTCATATTTTTTATATATGTTTGATTATTTCATGCCTATCTTACATGAGCTTACTTTTTAATTTCTTACATATCTTTATTCAAGTTTTTTTGCATTGAAATTCATTTTTGTCATTTATGTTTTGCATGCTTCCCAACCTGATTTAGTATGTTCTACATTAATTTTTTCCATTTATGTTTTACATATTTTACAAATGTGATTTATTATATTTTACAATAATTTATCATTTGTTTCCTATTGTTTTTCATTCATTTTCCATCCTTTTTGTCATATATTTGTCATTAATTTGCCATCATTTGTCATTTATTTTCTATCATTTGTCATTCATTTACCATCCCTTTTTTTTTCATTCATTTGCCTTAAATATTCTAAACCTTGCCTTAACAATCCTAATTTTACATATTTTCTTAAAATCTCTATCTTTTCACTATCATATGTCCATCTTCCAAAAAATTTCTATTTTTGTCTATTTTTTGCTCTAACTTCTATAGGTTTGTCTAATGTTCTTCACATTGGACACCTTCACATCTCTTAAAGTCTACTTATTTATCTACAACACTAAGGTAAGTTAAAGGTGTGTGTTTTTTAATTATATTCTTTCATTTATCTTATTTGATACTTATTACACCATACTTATCATTAGCATTATGTGTTATCATGTTCTATCTCCAAAGTACCATCCCATGTTGCACTTACATGACACGTGATGAGATTCGATTGGGGCATATGTATATGCATAATATTTTCAAAATTTTATTGATTACTAAAACTTCATATCTTGTAGGAACCTATCGAGTCTCAATATCTTTGAGTGCATGCCTTAAGGGGTGCACTGGGAAAGGGGTGGGTAGGCCATTAGTTCTTTGTAAGATTGTTATTTTTTTTACCACTTGCAATCTACACTCTTGTCTCCTAAAAACTTGAACCCTAAGCTTATTCTTCTCTTTCCTATTCATCCCAGTCATTGTCATGTTTTATTCCTTAATTTCTTACCTTATTACCCTTTTGACCTGTTCAATACACTAGGTTGACATGGTTCACCTAGTGTATTTTGGGGACATTTTAGCTCTTTTGGATTGTTAGCATACTCACTGACCTAACATAGATTTTAGGCATTAGCCCAAAAACATGCTAGATCAACCTAGTCAACCTAGTAAAATTGATAGTCTAAAAAAATTTAGGGTAAAATACTACTATATATACAAGGTCATCTACGACCATTTCATAAGAGTTAAAAGAGAGTGAATAATTAAGTGAATAAGTGTGAATGAACATCTACTTAGTGACAATTCTACTTGAAGAATAAAGCTTTAGGGTTCAATATTTTCTTTGGAGTTCTAATTTTTTATTATGGATAAGTCTTTTTCATTCTTAGGTAGGTTGTATATCTTAGAGCTGATTTATCTTGTTTATCTTTACAAACCACAATAATCTTTTGCAAATCACCTTGGCCAAGGGAGAGATTGAGGCTCGATAGGGTCATCTTCAAAGGTAAGTATTCCTAACTTTATTTTTCCTTTGTAAGAGTAGATAGATAATGTAGTATGTATTCTTATCTTCCATATATTAGGATCTTATATACATTGATGTGACTATATGTCTCTTATGCATGCTTAGTTTATTAGTTGTTTATTTGTTTTTTTCTAACCCCCACTTTGTGCCACAAGATTTGGTGTGTACTAGATTAGTTTACTTTTCTTGTTAATAGGGTAGTTTACTTTTTTTTTTATTAGCATAAGTAAAATATCAAATCATAGGACTCTTTTAGGGTTATTGTGTGATTGTGTTAGACTTTAAAATTTGAAACCCTTCCTAGCATGATATCTTGTGACAAGTGATACCCTAATTAAGTCTATCAGATCCCCATATTGGTCATGCTCCCACTTAACAAGTATATACGCAATCAAAAGTGTAGGTATGCTCTATATTAACTGATCTAAGATTAATTCATGTGCATCATGCAATTTTAATTCAATATGCTTCTCATCATTCTATTGGGTCAACATAGATGAAATAGTTTTCAAATTTGTAAATTCATACAATATAAAATCCTTTGAAAAATTAGGATTTTCAAGTATAGGTGCTTGGAAAATGGATTTCTTGATATTTTCTAGCAACCAAAATTATACTTTGTTAAATTAGATTATTTATATCTCCTTCAAACTTGGACTAACATTAGATTGGCCTACATGTTATGAGGCTAGCTCCTATGATGTATCAACTTGAATCCTTTTCCTAAAAATAATTTATTTTTGAGGTGAAAAGAGTTAGAAATATAACTGAAAGGGAAAACCTATACTATTGATGGTGATGCACCTAATCTAATAATTCATCCACTCAATTTGAACTCCTATTAACACTAATAAGTAATGCAAATCACTAAATCTTGCAAATCTAATGGATTATTATGCAATAGTGTTTCACATAAAGGTTTCATTCAGAGATCAAAGAATGAGGGAAATGATGGAAGGCCTAATTAAATGCACTAAATAGTCCATATCTCCACTCCAAGCTTAGTAACTCAACATTTGAACACTATATGTGACTTGCATAAGATGATACACTAGTGACTAGGTGACATTAGGACCTACCAAATGAAATAACACTACCACATGTACAAATAAAACTAATATTAACAAACTAAACCTATATCAAGGAAATTAAAAACAATCATTGTATTCACTTAAGAGGTTACAAAGCTCAATCTTGGTAGAGTTTCATCATGCCCAAGAGAGGGAACTTTAGATAAGGCCTAAAAGACTAAATATATATAGATGAAAAGAAGAGAAGAAGATATGGCATAAAGGAGAAGATAAGATCATAAATCTCTCATTAACTCCACATCACTTCAGTTGTAAATAGTTACCAATAGTCCTCCATAAAAATCTCATTGATTGATTCTCTTTCATGAGCTATTTGGCATTGGAAACAAGGTAGTGGGCCATCATAAGTGTATAACAACTTCTCCTTATCTTAACACAAGACCAAGTTAAGTGATTGATTCCATCCTAAATGAATATTATGGAATATGAATTGATTATTAGTTAAGGATTAGTTATTTAGGGTGATTTTCACTTAAGATAAATTAACTCATTTTTTATCCCTGTTATACATTGATTACCACTTAAGACCAGTCATGCATGTATTCCACTTAGAAATTAATTATGCCACTAATTTCCACTCAAAGTTTAGTTATATGGCATGATCATTCCATATTAAATATCATAAATAGACGTTTATTACACATTCCACTTCACTTGATTAACCAAGTAGGTCTACTAGGATAATTAGGCCTACTAGCCTAATTTCTTGCATTTGATGGTTTTGAAAGCCCACATGAAACATTTAAAACCTACAAATATAGTGAGTTTTAGACATGAATCAATACCTCACATCATGAAATTATTGGAAAGTTGTAAATGATGTCATGGTGATGTCAAGGAGGTATCCTGGTGAGTGGATGAAATGCCTTGATAGTCTAAGTGATAATGACAAATTATGCAATGTGTTTGTCCTAGTATGCTTAAAGGAGGCTTCATTAATCTTTAGTTTCAACATGGTTAGAGATGTTTAGGGATGAGTATGGTGATTTTATCATGTGAAATTATTTCCTATCAATGTTCAAATATGATTTTAGAGTTTATGTGTATAAGTGGAATTCATCTGGTAATCCATAGTTTTCATCTAGATAGTTTGGGTCTAGTGGCAAAAAATCTAAGTAGGTAGTTTACTAACATCACCATTTCCATGTGTGGATGAGTCAAGGGGAGTTGATCACATTGTTGTGATAAAATTTGTGAATAGATATTATGCACTCAATTTTAGGTCATGAAAAATTTTAAAAATAAGATATGCAAGTGCAAAGTTGGGCTCCCAAGTAGTTTGACATTGTTTTCCTATACTTATCCAAATTTACAATGTGGCAAGAAAAGCTGAGTAAGAATTTTTATGTTGTTATATTTCTCATGTGTGAAAGTATGAGGAGATAATGATCATATGGGTTTGTTCATTTTTATTCCTAGTTAATTTTTTTCTAAATTTTATATCATGTGATGAAGCACATCAAAAGATATATATGTGCAAAGTTGGCCTTCCAAACAATTCTTGGTATAAGTTGGCTCTGTGGTAGAAAAATTTAGGTGATCAGATTAATGGAGTTATATCTCACATGTGTGAAGGTTTAAAGAGTAGTTTAACACATATTTGGATTTTCATATGTGATAATATCACATGGTCCAAATTTAAGATCTTGCACCTAAGCATAGTAAAAGTAATTGAGGTCCAAAGTTGGCCTTCCAGGTAGATAAGCAATGGTCCCCATACGTAGTCATTTTTTACATGATGTTAAAGATTAGGACTAGATGGAAATACAACAGTTCATGGTAGTTCATACATCTAGGTCTATGGTGTATAGTGAGTCAAATGGGTTAAAGTGTTTGATTCTTAAACTGAGTAAAGATCAATTTCCTTACAAAAGGATCAATAGAGCATGTTCATTAAAAGATGTCTGGAAGAAATGATATGAGGACAAGTGTTCAAAGTTTAAAATCAAGAAGAGATAAAGATTGAGCCTCTTCTAAGATCTAAAAATGAGTGGGTGTTACTAAAGATAGATATCAATGGTGCATATTGAGTGAGATGTTTTTAAGGTGTCAAATGTTTAACACAGATAAAGACTGAGTTACGTACAGGAGATTAATAGAGCACATTAAGTCAAATAGTCAAGATGAAGATCTAATGATGGGAGATGGAAGATAAAGGTATAGTTACTTGAAATTATATTGATAGTGTGTGATTGATATAATTAGTGAGGACATGAGATGTAAGCAAAGTGACCAAGGTTTAACTGTGACCATTGGAATGTGAATATTTTAATTTTGCAAAGGGAAAAACTAGTGCTCTATATTTTATCCATAACTTTTGATCTAGGATGAATTAAAAGGTGCTATAAAAATAAAATTTGAAGAGTAATCTATGGAAAATATAGTGAACCTAGTTATAAGGTTTGAATATATGTATAATCAAATATATTGAGCTCAAAATTTGACTATGTTTAGCAAGTAATCTGAGAAGGATATTTGTGATTATTTTGATGATGTTAGGATGTTTTATGATGTCCTAGCTATTGGAAATTATTTTTGACTCTTTATGGATGATTTATGTAGGCTTTGGATGTTTGACCAATTGATATTCTATATAAACAAATATGTATAAGTTGACTATGATTATTGAATGCACTCGCAGTTTGAGTGACCATAATATAAAGGTAAGTTGAAGGTGTTCTAAGTGGATTTGAAGAATCAAACAAGAATGGATATGTTTTATAAGTATTTAAGGATTATAAAAAATGAATTGGTTGTCATTATATGCCTTTTATTAGATATGGAGAATCAAAATATTTTGACTATATATGAGTAGTCTAAGTGGTCATTTTGTGTATTTTATTTTGAGTGTATAGAAAATGTGTTGATGTGTCTAAATTACATGGAGGTATATTTAAGGAACTAAAAGACTCACACATTTGATCTAATCATATGGCTATGTGAAATATTTTAGTATTTGGTTTAGAAGTTTGAGACTGTGTTTTCTATGTATGAAGACCTAAAGAGTTAGGAGACTAATTGGTAAGTCAGAGTGTAGATTTGGTATTACAGATGGCATGGACCCATATGGGAGTGATTAAGTGTATATTTGATATATTTTTGATATGTTAAAATAATTTTTAAAGGATAAATATGGTACAAGTAATCTCACATGTAACATATGAGTATGAAGGCCTAATGGTTTTAGGTCTCACTAAGACCTAATGGTGGGTTGGGGATAATGAGGCATTGGCCGACCTATGGAGTAGGTGGTTATTACATGTAATGTGTTTTGGGACCTATTATAAATGTGTAATAAGTGTGGTATAAGTTATACCAAGAACATGGTATAAGTATAAGGCCTATTTGACCTCTTTATTCTAGTTTTGTAAAAAGCATTGGAGTGTGAATCAAAGGTGAGAGCCTTTAAAAGAGAATGTATAGGTCATTTAGGACCATAAAAGAGTATAATAAATTTGGTATATAAGGACACATATATCATTGGACATAATGATCCCATTGGAGGCAAAATGAACAAGTAAGCCCTAGAGGCTGGTATAAGAGGAGTATGCATTGAAGTGAAGGATAGATAATGTTTTTGTGAGATTTGTAGTTGATATAAGAGGAAAATAAAAATGTGGTGTGTGTGGATGATCCCATGGTCACATTTATATTATTGTGATAGAGCTATTGTAGTTTTGGTGGTTGTATATGAGCTTAGGAGGAGCAGAAGAGTGGAATGATCTAAACGGTGGTTTTAGATGCTTTGTAAGTGTGTGAAGAAGGATGTGTTATCAGAGTTCCATCATTAGGTGTTAAAGACATTATTTCTAAGGTGGAGGTGTTCATTTAAAAGGAGGGTATAAAGGACTTGATATTCCTTAGGGTCAGTTGCTCCTTGTAAAATAGGTATTTCACTAAAGGCCTTTGATTAGGAGGACTTGATCAAGGTTACTAGTTTAAAGGACTTGACCAATCTCTTGTTTGTAATCTCTTATAGGAAAAGTAGTCCATGTTTTTTAGGTTTGAGAGTGTGTTTTATTCCCCATGAGGTTTTCCCATAGTAACTATGTGTTATGCATTTGATCTTGTGTATGCATTGAATGAATGAGATCTCTTGTTAATGTTTCTTGATAAAGTTGATATATGCTGACTATTTAATAGTTTCAAAGGATTGGAGTTGAAATTGAAATATCTAATCTCATTGATTCACCCCCACCGTCTTAATTATTATACCTCTAAAAATTGGTATCACAATGGGTCATTTGGAGGAATCTTAATAGCTTGAAGGAGATCCTAAGTAGGTTCAAAGATGGACAAGTAGCTGAAGAAAGAGAATCAATAGTGGAAGACTGTGATCAAGGCACTTGAGGAACATATGTGCACTTTGAAGAAATATGTTAAAGAGGATTAGAAGGTAATCTAGGACCTCAAGTTTTAGCTAAAATATTCCAAGGAAAGTTGTTCAAAAGAGAAAGACATCATGCATGATGAATAAGTGTTCTATGAAAGTGAGGAAGAAGTAGATCTAAGAGATGAACTCATAAGGAGGAATCACAAGATGAGGCATGTGATCAAATTTATTGAATCACAAGTTAGTTACCTTAAGGTAATTTTTTTTGGAAAGTTTTAGAAAGATGAGAAGTATCAAGAATAGATAAAGTCTATTGAAGTTCAAGCATATAGATTGAAAGACATGGCCAGCAAGGCCAAAGAGGATGAAGAGAAGATCAATATTCTTGAGGATAAATTAAGTACTATAATTAAAAATCTAAAAGAAAGAGAGGATTAGTACACTCTTATAAATATTGAGATAATTCATTGAAGAGTGAGTATGAGCTTGTTGTAGTCAAGTTGGATATGCTAGAAAAGAAGCATGAGAAGCTTGAGTATGTCAAAGAGATTGAAAGCTTTGAAAGTAATGTAAAAAGGTTTGTTAAACAATAAAATGCTTCAAGGTATGCTAGTTTATTCCATGGTTATTATTATATATATAATAAGTATGGTCATAGAGCTAAGGTCTATAGAAGGAAGTTAGTCAAGTATGGACATTCATGGAGACTTGGAAGAAGGAAAAATTAATCATGGATAATTCATAACTCAAATTATTCAAGAGCAAAGAAGGAATCAGATGTGCAAAAAATATAGGACTATTAAGAGAATTTATTTTCTATCCAAATAGAAAAAGAATATCACAATCATCATCAAGAAAAAGGTATGAATGATCTTGTTCATTTCAGTTGTCATAGAGTTTGTCACATTTCTAGGTATTGAAATAATAGGTTGAATGAGTTCCCAAAGAAAAATAAGGTATATTGAACTTCTAGTGTGAAAGAAAGAGGTCAAAAATAGGTATGGAAAGCTAATCATGTTAGAAGAGATCAGACTGAGACCAAAGATGGTTTGTTTTCCATGATAGACATGAAGAAAAGTCAAGAGTTTCTATTGACAAATCTAAAGAAAAGAATTAAGTCAAGGATTCATTCAAATTTAAGTAGGACTGCAAGTCAAATGAGATTATGGATAAATGGGACTCTTTAGAGTTTTGGGACTTTTAGTCTCTCTATGTTAAAGGGTGTCTCTCTCTAAGATTCAAGGAGACACTTTACATTAAGAGGAAGCATGGTGGATACTAGTTGGGTCTTGATTGATGTTGTAAGACAAAGAAGGTCATGAGAAGATGTGTTCACCTACTATGAAGTAATTTGTTGATTGGAAGACTTATGTGTCAAGATGTTCTTTGGTTGATCAATTTTCTCTTAATTTTTGAATTAGCCCAAAGGATGAAAGGTAGTGACTTGAGGGTTTGATGTCTAAAAACCTAAGGTGTGTTCATGAGGATAATGAATTAGTTTTGGTATATAGAGATAAGCTAACATTAGATGGAGAATATGTAATATTTTAATTAGTTGTTGATATGCTTGTAATGCATGGTTGATTCAAATCAAGTGTTCTTTGTCATGAAAGAATGTTGGTAGTGTGTGTAAGTTCTACAAGTAGGGAATGGTAGTTTTTAGGTGGACTAATGAGTTTTGTGTAGTGTCAAGAAGATATTAGGGCTCAAAAATGTTTGTGAACTTATTTTTGATATGGTCCAAGTGTTTTTTTGTGGTCTAAAGATTTGTTCTAGTCAATTTGGATATTTTTGTTTACTCTCAAGTTTTCTAATTTGTGCTTAAGAGTATATAGGTCCTAAAATAGGTTATAGGATGTATGGGTTCCCAAAGATGTGTAATCTCAAATCTTGGTCCAAAAGTGTGTAATGGTTTTCTCTAGGTGTGAAAGAAGTTTTAGAAGCGGATGTTGACTAGAAGGAGGTTTGTTGACTCTATTTGTGTTGAGATTCTAGGGTTTTGGGCTATGCTATAAAAGTGGATTTCCTTATGATTTGTGGTCTGATGCTTCTTAATAGTTTTAATGGAATAAATGGGTTATCAAATTAATATTCATAGAGATTTTGAGGTTTTTGTTTTTCATTTTACTCATGTTTTTGTCAAGATGGAGGCTAAATTAACAAGTTGGTTTGTGAAAGAATTATGTATCATAGGATGGTCTAGGTGATGAAAACTGGTGTGCTTGAGGGGGAATATGAGATTTATCTATATATTAAGTTTCAATTCTTGATGATGTGTCTAATAAAATTTGTGGGCTCTATAAGTTCTAAGTAGGGATACAAGGAGAATAAAAATGCCTTATAAGAAGAAGAGTGATTTTTTTTTAGTTTATCCAAAAGAGAAAGGAATAATGTTTCAAGGAGAGTTCTTAGGTTGGCTGAGAACATGTGTCCTATTTGGTGAGTGTCTTGAAGTTCTGTTGGTAGTCCCTGAGGTGGTTTGAGAGAAGAGACTAGTAACCCTGTGTGGTGATTCTTCATGGTGTATAAATATTTGAATATGCTCAAGATATGTAATGGATATAAGATATTAGGGGGAAACCCTCTCAGATTTTTATTGATGATTTACATTATATTTTAATTTATTTTTTGTTATTTCTTCATATGTTATAGTGCTTGGTTGAAGAGAGTGTTGGCATGGAGCAAGAAGATGTCAAAGCAAGAAGAGGTAAGCTCAAGGTAAGGGGGAGTTTTTATCATATTTAAAAGGTGGTCCTTTAATTTTTTTTGTTATTTTCAAGTCCTAAATATCAATTTTTTTCCACTTTATCATTGTGTTAAAGGGGGAGAAAGTTCTTATTGTGAGAGTGCTTGCAGATAGAGAAGAAAGGTGAGCCATATATTGATGGGTTTTGAAAAAAATGACAAAGGGGGATGTTTTTGGAGATATTTAAATTATTTCATGGTGATTTCATGGATATTAATTAGTGAGTTTATCAAATTCCTTGATATTCTAAGTGATAATGACAAAGTGTGCAATGTGTTTGTCCTAGTATGCTTAAAGGAGGCTTGGTTGATCTTTAGTTTTAGCATAGTTAGAGATGTTCAAGGATGAGGATGGTGATTTTAGAATGTGAAATGGGTAATATAAATGGTTAATTATTATTTTAGATCTTGTTTGCATAATTTTAATTCATTTGGTAGTCCATAGTTTTCATCTAGATAGTTTGGGTCTAGTGGCATAAAATTTGAGTAGGCAATTTACTAACATCATTATTTCCATGTGTAGATGAGTCAAGGGGAGTTGGTCATATGGTTGTGATAAAATTTATTCATAATTTATATTTTATCAATTTTAGGTTATTAAATGAAGTGAAACATAATATATGCAAGTTCAAAGTTAGGCTCCTAGGCAGTTTGATAGTATTTTCCCATACTTAGCCAAATTTGTAATGTGGCAAGAAAAGCTGAGTAGGCATTTTGATTTTGTTATATTTTGCACATGTGAAGGTGAGAGGATAAAATGATCATATTTTTTTATTAAATTATGTGCCTAGTTTATATTTGCTAAATTTTAGACCATGCGATGAAGCACATCAAAAGATATGCATGTACAAAATTGGCCTTCTAGATAGTTCTTGTTATAAGTTGGCTCTATGGTAAAAAAATATGAGTGAGAAGATTAATGGAGTTATATCTCACATATATAAATGTATTAGTAGTATTTTTACACATGTTTATATTATCCTATGTGAGGATATCATATGGTCCAAATTTCATATTGTTATCACTCTAGAGAGCACCCTGTTTGAAGATGTGCAAGGCACACCTTCTCTCCAGCTGATACAATTGGATATCATCAAAGTTTGGGTGACTATTTATTGAGAATAACCTATATATATATATTTTTCCCTTAATAATTATCTGTAAAAACTAAACTATTTTGATTTTTTGGGATGAAAAGGGAGAAGGAAACTGAAATGGGAAATCCTATCTAATGGAGTGATGCACCTAAATGATTGGTATTATTTGAAATATATTAAAATTAAGGAACACATATAAATACATAGGAAGTATTAAAATTTCCCATAAACATTATAATTTTATATGAAGGATTGAGAGGATTTTGGACTACAAAATTCTATTCCTATCTCTTCAAATAACCTGTAGAGGGTGAGATTTTCATAGTAGGTGTGGAAAGGACATAAAAAAGGGGATATATATCAAAATTATATGATATTAAAAAATAAAAAATACACTCTATTATTATATAAAAAAATATATGCAAAAAGTCTTCTTTATTTGATAAAATGGTGTCAATTACAATATCTTCTCTACCTTTTACAAAAAAATTGAAAAATGACTTCAAAAAGCCAATATATAAGTCTAAAACATTAAATAAATCCAAATTAATGTGTAAAAGATAATTATTAGTCTTATTTGAGTTAAAATAAGACTAAAATTCTTTTACAAAATTAAATGAAGGCTTTAAAATCTTCCAATTCTTAAAAAATTGCATGTTCTTCATTTTTGGCATAGAATTGAGGAGTGGTGGGCTCATGTTGACTTCTCAACCTTAATTTAATGAAAATCATGCCATAAATAAGAATATAACTCCATATTTAAAGTTATTTAAAGTCTTTTTCTTGCATGAAAAGCATGGGAGATGTATGAAACTAGTCAAACTAGTCAACTGAAAAGATTTGACCCTTAAGGACTAGTTAACTCAAATTGAGCTCAACTTGCATGAATTAAAAAATTTAGACTGAATTTATAATGATATATAAAATTAAAAAACATTTATTCCATGTGGTAACTCTAAAATTAATTAATTTGATATATTTTCAACATCATTCTTTACTTGCTTTATTAACTAATTAGGCCTATTATGCTAATTAGGCCTAATAGCCTATATTCTTGAATTTGGAATACATTAAACCTAAAATAATAAGAAATTAAACCTTAAAAAAAACAAATTTCACCTAAAAAAATTTATTCATCACCAAAAAAATTGATTTTGATGAGAAAACTCTCACCATTCAGTTAACAGGGTTGACTAGGCCTATTTTGATTCATTTTCTTGCAGACTGGCCATTTTGATTAAAATGGATGGGAAACTTATGAGATTATTTTTGACAAAAATAAAATTTTAATATGAATATAAAGTCTTATTATTTTATATCCATTTATTATATTGCATTGAAGTGTCATGCACTTCATTTTACATGCTTTTTTCTACAAAAAACATGATTTATTCCCTCATACATACATCTCCATACATAAAATTAGAATTTTTGGAATAATATATGAGTTTAATTTACATTTTAAATTTTTTAAATTTTATTCAAGATCATTTTATAGCAATAAAATCAATTTTTTTCAAAACTAGTTTTTTGAGGGTTTAGGTGGGCTTTGAAGCTAAATTTTCAAAATGATGGTTCACAAAGGACAAAACTCCAAATCCATTTTTTTAAAAATTTATGTGTATAAAAATAACACCCCCACACAAAAAAATCCATAAAAATATTGTGTTCCCATTCAAAATATATAAAAAATTACCATGTAGAGAAATCTACCTACAGGGTTTTGACTGCATTCTAAGGTGCCTACACTCTTAATGATTGTTCATAAATCAAAACCAATAAAATATTCTAAATTTTTAATTAATTATAATTAATAATATTAATAAAAACATAATAATATCATTCATCTAAATTACACATGTGGTGAAATATATGAGCATCTGAATAGGAGGCTAGGAAGGGTGTCTAGACCTGAAAAAATGATAATTTCACCAAAATAAAAATAAATATTCAAATTATTTACAATTATTTAAAACATAATCATCAATTCTTTACCATTATATCAAAACACTTTGAAATCATATTTTTCTTGAAATTTTAAAAAACCTTTTTTTGGCCTTTATGCTTGTTTGCTTGCAAAAGCTTGTATGAGCATAGTTTGATTATAATTTAGAGTTTTTACACTATTTAAAGGTCTTATTATGATTTTAAAATATCATCCCATGATTTTAAAACTTTTACCTAAACTTAGAAACCTCTGTGACACTCCAAAATGATGCCTACTCCAATGGTGATCTCTAACGAACATACCAAGGACTATTGCAAAAAATATATTATCTATGCTTGTAAATTGTTCATGAAACTTTTTAATAATGTTATCCAAATAATAATTACCTTTATTATAAAATTTGAAGTCTTGAAACCACCTGTAGCTCCTAGAATGTTTAATTTTCTCTCAAAATTGATCCCTGAGCATGGAATATTTGCATATTTAAACAAGAAAATGCTATTTTTAAATGATAATGACCCATTTAAAATCCATTTTTTTCCAAAATTATTGATTTTTAGGCCAAAACTATTTGGTTTGACCAAATTTAAAAGGTTATGACTAGTTTTAAGAAAGTTTTGTATGATAAGAGTAATAATTTGGCCTTGATAGGTCAAATTACTAATAATTTTGGTGAATTTTGAGGGTTAACCAAACTAATATTAAAATAACTCAAAAATTATGACAAGGATATAATTATATATACACTAAATATTAGAATATCTTTTTTTGGCAAAGACACAAATAAAATAACAAACATGTGCATGTGTGCACATGTGCACTTAGAGGAAAGGATAACAAAAACAACATTAAAAGGAAAAAACAACTACTAAAAGCATGTGTATGTATGAAATTAAAGTTATGAAACATAATGAATCTATTATGTAAAAACTGACCTCCACCTTTTTGGCCTTCTTGGATCAAATGGAAAGTTATTTGATGTACTATGGAACTTTGAAACGTATTTGGTTCCTTTTGATAGCTCTCTTCTACAAATGGGATCACTCATATGTTCATATGTTTTAGATGATGCATCTAGGCCTCCAACTTCCATTATTAGGTGTATGGATTGAAGATATGGATCTAAGATCCAATCATCCTCCTCCCATATTCTTCTTTGTTACATCAAGACTACTATCTCTACCTCATTCATAGGTTGGTCATGATTTGTCTCATTTTCATCCAATGATTGAATTGGAAAATGAACTGGTATGCTTGGATTGGTATCTCCATTATAATATATTTGAAGTAGTGGGTCATTGAGATCTTCAACCTCTTGGTAGGTATTCATAAATGGTTGTAATATATCATTAATTTCTTCTTGATGAACATCTGCAATAGTACTCTTTACAAGACATTCATCAATCTCCACTTGGAGTGGAGATTGACTATCAAAATTTGCAAAAAAACTCTCCAAATCATCCCAAAAGGCCTCTTCATCATGATTAATTGAAAGGACATGAAATTCATTTGAAATATTACCATTTGAAACATGTTGATCACATATTTCTACCTTTTGGATGGAGTTATATGAAGGTTCTTGATCTACTGCACTTGCTTCATCTTTATCTTTTGTATATAATGACATCTTATCTATCCACTCAAGATCTATCTCATCTTTTTTAGGGTTCTCTAGAATAGCATTGATTTTTTGAAGCTCCAAAACATTGGTGGAATCCTTAGATGAATCATCAACCTATTATTCTATCTCATTATCAAAATCTGTTATCTTAAGCTCTTCAATTTTATTCAAGAAATCATGGTATAATTGTTGCCAATGATCATCTTTTTTTTAATCACTCAAGTCATCTTTTTTTTCATCTTCTTCATTTACCTCACAAAGAAGAGGTTTTTACTCCAAAAGTGGCATGGTATATCCCTGTAAGTGTTCAATAAGATGAGAAAGATCTACAAAAGTAACAATAAATACTTGATTTTTCTCATGAGGTTACTCTTTTTGGATCACCTTTACCTCATCTTTCTGCCCTTTTTCTTGAATGGTTTTCCATGAAGGAAAGGATTTAGGCTTTTGAGGAGGAAGGGATGAAGATTGAATGATCTCTTACTTGAATTTAGCATCTTGAATGATGCTTTATTGTTCTTCTTTCTTGCTTAATACCATGATTTGGTTCTAATATGGAAAAAATCAAGGATATTTTTTAAACTTTTGATTCTAGTTCTCCTCTTTCCTTATCTTTAGCTCCAACTCTCTAATCTACTTATCAATATTCTCTTATAATATCTTCTCTTTAAAGTGGTCAATTATTTCAATAGTAAGCTATCCTAAAACAATCTCTTCCTTTCTTTGATAGTTCTTTTAGATTGATCTCCAAGGAGGGAAGGTCTAATAAATATATGAAGAACTTGGAAAACTCAAATGGGGTCTTGGAATGGTCTCCTGAGGAGGAATGGATGGCATATAAAAAGGTTGAGATTGAATCTGATGTTCTTTGAGGCCTTTTATTTTATCCTCAATGCTTTGAATGTAACCACCTACATCCATCATCTCACCAGTGAGATTTCCCCAATTTTATCTCTTAATAGGTGCCCATTTCTCTTTTATTTTATACAATTACTCTCTTAGATGATTAATCTGGTGAGTATGGGTATCTTGGCCACAATAGCTCTATGAATACAACTCTAGTGTATGTTTTTCAAGGCTCACTAAAGTTTTCTTAAGTGTTGATATGGATTGGGTAGATGTAAAATGGCCATGATTATGATAATAAGAGGAAATATTATGATGGATTGGTTATTCATATGGAGGTTCTGGGGAGTACTTCTGCATATATCCCTGATATAGATCTTCAAACTCCTATTGAGGATCACAGTATGACTGGTCATAGTGATCATAGTGAGGATAATATGAATCTATACTAAAAAAATACATTAAATAAAATTAGTACGCCAAATACTAAAATTAATAAATATTAAAAAGATACTTGATGTTCAAAACCAACTTTGAATGCTTGAAATTTGCACTAATATTCTGAATGCCTCCAAAATCTAGTGTGTAGAATGTTGTCCCACCAAGCATGCTAGAAACTATTATCACTTTAGAGATCACCCTATTTGAAGATGTGAAAGGCACACCTTCTATCTATATGATTCAATTGGATATTCTTAGAGCATGGGTGACTTTTTACTAAGAATAACCTCTAGAGAGGGTTGGTTCCCTTAAGATTTATCTCTAAGAACTAAATTATTTTGATTTTGAATGAAAAGGGAGAAGGAAACTGAAATGGGAAATCCTATCTAATGGGATGATACATCTAAATGATTGGTATTATTTGAAATATATTGAAATTAAGTCACACATAAATCAATAGGAAGTCTTCAAATTTCCCCTAAACATTAGAATTTTAGATGAAGGATTGAGAGGATTTTGGATTGTAAAATTATATTCTTATCTCTTCAAATGACCTGTAGAGGGTGAGATTTTCACACTAGGTGTTGAAAGAAATTTAAAAAATGGGATATATATCTCACTTATATTCTAGTAAAAAATCAAAAATATACTCTATTTTGATCCAAAAAAACATATGCAAAAAATCTTCTTTATTTGATAAAACGGTGTCAATTACAAGTTCTTCTGTCTTTTACAATTTTTTTTTAAAATGGCTTCAAAAAGCCAATATATAAGTCTAAAACCTTAAATAAAACCAAATTAATGTGGAAAATAGAAGTATTAGTCTTATTTGAGTTAAAATAAGACAAATTCTTTTACAAAATTAAATAAAGGCTTTAAAATCTTCCAATTCTTCAAAAATTGCATGTTCTTTATTTTTGGCATAGAATTGAGAAGTGGTGGGCTCATGTTGACTTTTCAACCTTAATTTCATGAAAATAATGAAATAAATCAGAAGATAACTCCATATTCAAAGTGATTTTAAGTTCTTGAAAGTATTTATCTTGCATGAAGAGCATGGGAGATGTATGAAACTAGTCAAACTAGTCAATCGAAGAGATTTGACTCTTAAGGACTAGTTAACTCAACTTGAGCTCAACTTGCATGAATTAAAAAATTTGGATTGAATTTATAATGATATATATAATTATAAAACATATATTATATATGGTAACTCTAAAATTAATTCATTTGATATATTTTCAATGTCATTCTTTACTTGCTTTATTAACCAATTAGGCCTATTATGCTAATTAGGCCTAATAGCCTATCTTGTTGCATTTGGACTCCATTAAAAATAAAATAATAATAAATTAAACTTGAAAAAAAAAATACCTAAAAATAAATTATTCATCACCAAAACATTTGATTTTGATGAGAAAACACTCGTCATTTAGTCAATAGAGTTGACTACAACTATTTTGCTCCATTTTCCTACAGACTGACTATTTTGATTAAACTAGTTGGGTCACTTATGAGATTATTTTTGACCAAAATAAAATTTTAATATGAATAAAAAGTATCATTATTTTATATCCATTGATTATATTTCATTAAAGTGTACATGTACTTCATTTTACATGTTTTTTCTACAAAAAACATGATTTATTCCCTCATCCATACATCTCCATACATAAAATTTTCATTTTTGGAATACTATATGAGTTTAATTAAAATTTTAAAAGTTTTAAAGTTTATTCAAGATGATTTTATAGCAATAAAATCAACTTTTTTCAAAACTAGTTTTTTGAGGCTTTAGGTGGGCTTTGAAGCTAGATTTTCAAAAAATGGATCATGAATGATAGACCTCCAAATCAATTTTTTTTTAAATTTATGTGTATAAAATTTTCCCCTCCCAACATCCCTAAAAATATTGTGTTTCAATTAAAAATATATAAAAATTTACCGTGTAGAGAAATCTACCTATGGGGTTTTGACTGCATTCTGAGGTACCTACACTCTTAATGATTATTCATAAATCAAAACCAATAAAATAGTCTCAATTTTTTATTAATTATAATTAAATATGATTAATAAAAACATAATAATATTTTTCATCCAAATTACACATGTGGTGAAAGATATGAGTATCTAAACAAGAGGCTAGGAAGGGTGTCTGGACCTGAAAAAATGAAAATTTCACAAAAATAAAAATAAATCTTAAAATTATTATAAATGATTTAAAAAATAATAATTGGGTCTTTACCATTATATCAAAAAACTTTTAAATCATATTTTTCTTAAAAAGTTAAAAAAAACCTTTTTTTGGCCTTTATGCCTATTTTCTTGCAAAAGCCTATATGAGCATGGTTTGATTAAAATTTAGATTTTTGACACTCTTTAAATGTCTTATTATTATTTTAAAATATCATACCATGATTTTAAAACATTTACCTAGATTTATAAACCTCTGTGGCACTCCAAAATGATGCCTACTCTAAAGGTGATCTCCAACAGACATGCCAAGGACTATTACAAAAAATAGAGCATCTCTGCTTGTGTAATAGACATGAAACTTTTTTATAAGGTTAAGAAAATCATAAATACCTATTGTATAAAATTTTAAGTCTTAAAACCACCTATAGCTCCTCGAATGTTCAAATTTCTCTCAAAATTGATCCCTGTGTATGGATTGTCTGCATATTTAAACTTGAAAATGCTATTTTGAAATAATATAATGACACATTTAAAATCCATTTTCGACCAAAATTAGTCATTTTTAGGCCAAAATTCTTTGTTTTGACCAACTTTAAAAGGCTATGACCAGTTTTAGGAAAGTATTGTATGATAGGAGTAGTAATTTGGCCTTGATAGGTCAAATTACTAACAATTTTGGTGACTTTTGAGGGTTAACCAGCCTATTGTTCAAAGAAATAAAAAATTATGACAAGGATAGAATTGGATATACATTAAATAGTAGATCTTTTATGGGAAAGACACAAACAAAACAATAAACATGTGCACATGTGCACTTAGAGGAAAGAACAACACAAAAAAGAAAAAAGAACTACTAAAATAATGTGTATATATGCACTTATAAGAATGATACACAAGGAATATGTTATGTACAAACTAACATCCACCTTTCTAGCCCTCCTATATTAAATTGAAAATTATTTGATGTACTATGGAACTTTGAAACATATTTACTTCCTTTTGATAGCTCTCTTCTACAAATGGGATCACTTATATGTTCATATGTTTTAGATGTGCATCTAGGCCTCCAAATTCCATTATTAGGTGTATGGATTGAAGATATGGATATAACATCTAATCATTCTCCTCCCATAATCTTCTTTGTTACATCAAGACTACTATCTCTACCTCATTCATAGGTTGGTCATGATTTGTCTCATTTTCATCCAATGATTGCATTGACAAATGAACTGGTATGCTTGGATTGGTATATTCATTATGATCCATTTGAAGTAGTGTCTCATTAAGATCTTCAACCTTCTAGTAGGTATTCATAAATGACTATAATATATCATTAATTTCTTCTTGATGAATAGATGCAATAGTACTATTTATAAGACATTCATCAATCTCCACTTGGAGTGGAGATAGACTATCAAAATTTGCATAAAAACTCTTCAAATCATTCCAAAAGGCCTCTTCATCATGATTAACTAAAAGGACATGAAACTAATTTGCAATCTTACCATTTGAAACATGTTTATCACATATTTATACCTTTTGGATGGAGTTATATGAAGGTTCTTGATCTACTACACTTGCTTCATCTTCATCTTCTGTAGAGAATGACATATCATCTATCCACTCAAGCTCTAGCTCATCTTGTTTTGGGATCTCTAAAATATCATTGATTTCTTGAAGCTCCAAAACATTGGTGGAATCCTTATATGAATGATCAACCTATTGTTCTATCTCATCATCAAAATTTATTATCTTAAGCTCTTCAATTTCATTCAAGAAATCATGGTATAACTGTTGCTAATGATCATCTTCTTTTTTATCACTCAAGTCACCTTTATTTTCTATTTTTTTGGCTGTATCTTCTTCATTTACCTCATAAATAAGAGGTTCTTACTCCAAAAGTGGCATGGTAGATCCCTGAAAGTGTTTAATAAGATGATAAAGATCTATAGAAGTAACCATAGATACTTGATTGTGCTCATGAGGTTACTCTTCTTGGATTATCTTGACCTCATATTTCTACACTTTTTCTTGAATGACTTTCCATGAAGGAAAGGATTTAGGATTTTGAGGAGGAAGGGATGAAGGTTGAATGATCTCTTGCTTGAATTTAACATCCTGAATGATGCTTGATTGTTCCTCTTTCTTGCTTAATTCCATGATTCAGTTCTAATATGGGAAAGATCAAGGCTCTTTTTTGACATTTTGATTCTGATTCTCCTCCTCTTTCCTTATCTTTAGCTCTAACTCTTTAATCTGCTTATCAATATTCTCTTGGAATGTCTTCTCTTTAAAGTGGTTAATTATTTAAATAGAATGTTGTCCTAAAACAATCTCTTCCTTTCTTTGATAGTTATCTTGGATCTATCTCCAAGAAGGGAAGGTCTGAGAAATATATGAAGAACTTGGAAAACTCAAAGGGGGTCTTAGAATGGTCCCCTGAGGAGGAATGGATGGCATAACAAAATGTTGTGATTAAAACTAATTTTTTTTAGGCCTTTTAGTTTATCCTCAATACTTTTAATGTAACCATCTACATCCATCATCTCACCAGTGAGATTACCCCAATTTTCTCTCTCAATAGGTGCCCATTTCTCTTTTATTTGCTACAATGACTGTCTTAGATGATGAATCTAGTGAGTATGGGTATCTTGGCAATAATAGCTCTATGAATACAACTCTAGTGCTTGTTTTTCAAGGCTCACTAAAGTTTTATTAAGTTTTAATATGGATTGGATATATGTAAAATGGCCATGATTAGGCTAATAATGGGAAATATTATGATATATTGGTTGTTCATATGGAGGGTCTGGGTAGTACTCCTGCATATATGCCTGATATATATCTTCAAACTCCTAGTGAGGATCATAGTATGGCTGGTCATAGTGATCATAGTGAGGATAATATGAATCTATACTTAAAAAAATCCATTAGAGACCATTAATAAGACAAATAATAAAATTAATCAATATTAAAAATATACCTAATGTTCAAAACCAACTTTGAGTACCTGAAAGTTGCACTAATATTTTGAATACCTCCAAAAGCTAGTGTGTAGAATGTTGTCCCACCGGGCATGCCAGAAACTATTATTACTTTAAAGAGCACCCTATTTGAAGATGTAAAAGGAACACCTTCTATCTAAATGATATAATTGGATATTCTTAGAGTGTGGGTGACTCTGAACTAAGAAGGACCTCCAGAGAGACCTAGTTCCCTTAAGATTTATCTCTAAAAACTAAATATTTTGATTTTTTGGAATGAAAAGGGAGAAGGAAATTGAAATGAGAAATCATATCTAAAAAAATGATGCACATAAATTATTGGTATTATTTGAAAGATATTAAAATTAATTCACACATATAAATCAATAGGAAGTCTTCAAATTTCGCCTAAACATTAGTATTTTAGATGAAGACTTGAGAGGATTTTGGATTGTAAAATTCTATTCCTATCTCTTCAAATGACTTGTAGAGGGTGAGATTTTCACAGTAGGTGTTGAAAGTACCTTAAAAAAGGGGATATATATCTCAATTATATTCTATTACAAAATAAAAAATATACTCTATTCTTATCCAAAAAAATGTATGCAAAAAATATTTTTTATTTGATAAAATGGTGTCAATTACAATTTCTTCTGTCTTTTACAATTTTTTTTTAAAATGTCTTCAAAAATCCAATATATAATTATAAAAAATTAAATAAATCCAAATTAATGTGTAAAATAGAAGGATTAGTCTTATTTGAGTTAAAATAAGACACAAATGCTTTTACAAAATTAAATAAAGGCTTTAAAATCTTCCATTTCTTCAAAAATTGCATGTTCTTCATTTTGGCATAGAATTGAGAATTGGTGGGATCATGTTGACTTTTCAACCTTAATTTCATGAAAATCATGCCATAAATCAGAATATAACTCCATATTGAAAGTGATTTTAATTTATTTAAATTCTTTATCTTGCATGAGAAGCATTAGAGATGTATGAAACTAGTCAAACTAGTCAATGAAAGAGATTTGACCCTTAAGGACTAGTTAACTCAACTTGAGCTCAACTTGAATGAATTAAAACTTTTGTATTGAATTTATAATGATACATAAAATTAAAAAACATATATTCCATATGGTAACTCTAAAATTAATTCATTTGATAGATTTTCAACGTCATTCTTTACTTGCTTGATTAACCAATTAGGCCTATTTTGATAATTAGGCCTAATAGCATATCTTCTTGAATTTCACTAAAAAAACAATTATTCATCACAAAAAAAAATATATTTTGATACAGAGTTGACTAGGCCTATTTTGTTCCATTTTTCTGTAGACTGGCCATTTTGATTAAACTATTTGGGACACTTATGAGATTATTTTTGACCAAAATAAAATTTTAAGATGAATAAAAAGTATTATTATTTGATATCCATTGATTATATTTCATTGAAGTGTCCTATACTTCATTTTACATGTTTTTTCTTAAAAAAACATGATTTATTCCCTCATCCGCACATCTCCAAATGTAAAATTGGAAATTTTGGAATACTCTAAGTTTAATTGACATTTTAAAATTTTTAAATTTGATTAAATATTATTTTATATCAATAAAATCAACTTTTTTTAAAACTAGTTTTTTGAGGGTTTAAGCGGGCTTTAAAGCTAAATTTTCAAAATGATGGTCCATGAAGGACAGACCTCCAAATCCAAAAAAATTTAAATTTATGTGTATAAAACTGACCCTCACCCCCCCCCCCCTTCTCCCCGCGCCCATTCAAAATATATAAAAATTTACCATGTAGAGAAATCTACCTATGGGGTTTTGACTACATTCTGAGGTGCCTACACTCTTAGTGATTGTTCATAAATAAAAAATACTCAAATATTATAAATATTTTACTAATTATAATTAAAGAGTATTAATATAAACATAATAATAATTTTCATCCAAATTACACATGTGGTGAAAGATATGAGCATCTGAATAGGAGGCTAAGAAGGGTGTCTAGAACTAAAAAAATGAAAATTTCACCAAAATAAAAATAATTATTCACATTATTCCCAATTATTTAAAAAATCATCATGAGGTGTGTAACATTCTATCAAAACACTTGAAAGCATATTTTTCTTTAGAGGTTAAAAAACCCTTTTTTGGCCTTTATGCTTGTTTGCTTGCAAAAGCCTGTATGAGCATGATTTGATTAAAATTTATAGTTTTTAAACTCTTTAAATGTCTGATTATGATTTTAAAATATCATCCCATTATTTTAAAACTTTTACCTAGACTTAGAAACCTCTGTGGCACTCCAAAATGATGCCTACTCCAATGGTGATCTCCAATAGACATACCAAGGACTATTAAAAAAATAGAGAATCTCCACTTGTCAAATGGCCACAAAACATTTTTATAAGGTTATTAAAATCATAATTACCTTTTTTATAAAATTTGAAGTCTTGAAACCACCTATAGCACCTAGAATGATCAATTTTCTCTCAAAATTGATCCCCGTGCATGGATTATCTGTATATTTGAACTTAAAAATGCTATTTTGAAATGATAATGACCCATTTAAAATCTATTTTTAGCTAACATTAGTTATTTTTAGGCCAAAATTATTTGTTTTGACCAACTTTAAAAGGCTATAACCAGTTTTAGGAAAGTTTTGTATGATAGTAGTAAGTTAGCCTTGATAAGTCAGATTAATAACAATTTTGGTGACTTTTGAGGGTTAACCAGCCTAATGGTCAAATAAATACAAAATTATGACAAGGATAGAATTGGATATACACTAAATATTAGAATATATTTTGTGGGCAAAGACACAAATAAAACAACAAACATGTGCACATTTGCACTTAGAGGAAATGACAACAACATGAAAAGGAAAAAAACAACTACTAAAAGCATATTTAGATATGCAATTATAGGAATGAAACACAAGGAATATATTATGTACAAACTAACCTCCACTTTTCTAGCCCTCTTGGATCAAATGGAAAGTTATTTGATGTACTATGGAACTTTGAAACATATTTGCATCCTTTTGATAGATCTCTTCTACAAATGGGATCACTTATATGTTCATATGTTTTGGATGATGCATCTAGGATTCCAAATTACATTCTTAGGTTTATGTATTGAAGATATGGATCTAATATCCAATCATTCTCCTCCCATATTCTTCTTTGTTGCATCAAGACTACTATCTCTACCTCATTCATAGGTTGGTCATGATTTGTCTCATTTTCATCCAATGATTGAATTGGCAAAGGAACTGGTATGCTTGGATTGGTATCTTCATTATGATCCATTTTAAGTAGTGTCTCATTTATATCTTCAACCTCTTGGTATGTATTCATAAATTTCTATAATATATCATTAATCTCTTCCTAATGAACAGCTGCAATAGTACTCTTTACAAGACATTCATCAATCTCCACCTGGAGTGGAGATAGACTGTCAAAATTTGCACAAAAACTCTCCAAATCATCCCATAATGCCTCTTCATCATGATTAACTGAAAGGACATGAAATTCATTTGAAATATTACCATTTTAAAGATGTTGATCACATATTTCTTCCTTTTGGAAGGAGTTATATGAAGGTTCTTGATCTATTGCACTTACTTCATCTTCATCTTCTGTAGAGAATGACATCTCATCTATCCACTCAAGATATATCTCATCTTGTTTTGGGATCTTCAAAATAGCATTTATTTCTTGAAACTCCAAAACATTGGTGGAATCCTTAGATGAATCATCAACATTTTGTTCTAACTCATCGTCAAAATCTATTATCTTAAGCTCTTCAATTTAATTCAAGAAATCATGGTATAATTGTTGCCAATGATCATCTTCTTTTTTATCACTCAGGTCACATTTATTTTTTTATCTCTTTGGCTGCATCCTCTTTATTTAACTCACAAAGAAGAGGTTCTTACTCCAAAAGTGGCATGGTAGATCCCTAAAAGTGTTCAATAAGATGAGAAATATCTACAAAAGTAACCATAGATACTTGATTTTGCTCATGAGGTTACTCTTCTTGGATGACCTTGACCTCATCTTTCTACACTTTTTCTTAAATGTCTTTTCATGAAGGAAAGTATTTAGGCTTTTGAGGAGGAAGGGATGAAGGTTGAATGATCTCTTGCTTGAATTTAATATCCTGAATGATGCTTGATTATTCCTCTTTCTAGCTTAATTCTATTATTTGGTTCCAATATGGGAAAGATCAAGGATCTTTTTTGACCTTTTGATTCTGATTCTCCTCCTCTTTCCTTATCTTTAGCTCCAACTTTTGATCTTATTATAAATATTCTCTTGGAATATCTTCTCTTTAAAGTGGTCATTTTTTTCAATAGCAAGTTATCCTAAAACAATATCTTCCTTTCTTTGATATTTCTCTTGGATTGATCTCCAAGAAGGGAAGGTCTGAGAAATATATGAAGAACTTGACAAACTTAAAGGGGGTCTTGGAATGGTCTACTGAGGAGGAATGAATGGCATATAAAAAGGTTGTGATTGAACCTGATGTTCTTTGAGGCCTTTTAGTTTATCCTCAATACTTTGAATGTAACCACCTACATCCATCATCTCACCAATGAGATTGCCCCAATTTTCTCTCTCAATAGGTGCCCATTACTCTTTTATTTTCTACAATGACTCTCTTAGATGATGAATCTAGTGAATATGGCTATTTTGGCCACAATAGCTCTATAAATACAACTCTAGTGCATGTTTTTCAAGGCTATCTAAAGTTTTCTTAAGTGTTGATATAGATTGGGTAGATGTAAAATGGCCATGATTAGGATAATAAGAGGAAATATTATAGTGGATTGGTTGTTCATATGGAGGGTATGGGTAGTATTCCTACATATATATCTGATATAGATCCTCAAACTCTTATTGAGGATCATAGTGAGGATAATATGAATCTATACTAAAATAAGCCATTAAATACCATTATTAAGACAAATAATAAAATTAATAAATATTAAAAATATACCTGATGTTCAAAACCAACTTTGAGTGCCTAAAAGTTACACTGATATTTTAAATGCCTCCAAAAGCTAGTGTGTAGAATGTTGTCCCACTGGGCATGCCAAAAACTATTCTCTTTGGAGAGCACCGTAATTGAAGATGTGAAAGTCACACCTTATATAAAAATTATACAATTGGATCTTATAATAGTGTGGGTGACTCTATACTAAGAAGAACCTCCAGAGAGGACTGGTTTCCTTAAGATTTATTTGTAAAAAATAAATTATTTTGATTTTTGAGAATGAAAAGGGAGAAGGAAACTGAAATGGGAAATCCTATCTAATGGGATGATGCACCTAAATGATTGGTATTATTTTAAAGATATTGAAATTAAGGCACACATATAAATCAATAGTAAGTCTTCAAATTTTCTCTAAACATTAGTATTTTAGATGAAGGATTGAGAGGATTTTGGATTGTAAAATTCTATTCCTATCTCTTCAAATAACCTATAGAGGGTGAGATTTTCATAGTAGGTGTTGAAAGGACATAAAAAAGGGGATATATATCTAAATTATATGCCAGTAAAAAATAAAAAATATACTCTATTCTAATCCAAAAAAACATATGCAAAAAATCTTCTTTATTTGATAAAATGGTGTCAATTACAATTTCTTCTCTGTGTTTTACATTTTTTTTGAAAAATGGCTTCAAAAAGCCAATATATAAGTATAAAACCTTAAACAAATCCAAATTCATGTGGAAAATAGAACTATTATTCTTCTTTGAGTTAAAATAAGACTAAAATGCTTTTATAATTATAAATAAAGGCTTTAAAATCTTCCAATTCTTCAAAAATTGTGTGTTCTTCATTTTTGGCATAGAATTGAAAAGTGGTGGGCTCATGGTGACTTGTCAAATTTAATTTCATGAAAATAATGATTTAAATAATAATATAAATCCATATTGAAAGTTATTTTAAGTTCTTTAAAGTCTTTATCTTGCATGAAAAGCATGGGAGATGTATAAAACTAGTCAAACTAGTCAACTGAAGAGATTTGACCCTTAAGGACTAGTTAACTCAACTTGAGCTCAACTTACATGAATTAAAAATTATGTATTGACTTGAAAATGATATATACAATTAAAAAACATATATTCCATGTGGTAACTCTAAAATTAATTCATTTTATAGATTTTCAACGTCATTCTTTACTTACTTTATTAACCAATTAGGCCTATTATGCCATTAGGCCTAATAGCCTATCTTTTTGCATTTGAAATCCATTAAAAATAAAATAATAAGCCATGAAATCTGAAAAAACAAAAAAATTAACTTGAAAAACAATTATTCATCATCAAAATATTTTATTTTGATGAGAAAACACTCAACATTCAGTCAATAGGGTTGACTAGGCCTATTTTGCTCCATTTTCCTACAGACTAGCCATTTTGATTAAACTAGTTGGGACACTTATGAGATGATTTTTGACCAAAATAGACTTTTAATATGAATAAAAGGTCTTATGATTTGATATCCATTGATTATATTTCATTGAAGTATCATGTACTTCATTTTACATGTTTTTTTCTATAAAAAATATGATTTCTTCCCTCATCCGTACATCTCCATACATAAAATTGACATTTTTTGAATACTCTATAAGTTTAATTTAAATTTAAATTTTTTTTAGGTTGATTCAAGATGATTTTATGGAAATAAAATCAACTTTTTTCAAAACCAATTTTTTGAGGGTTTATGTAGGCTTTGAAATTAAATTTTCAAAATAATGGTTCATGAAGTACAGACCTCCAAAGACAAAATTTTTTCACTTTATGTGTATGAAAATGATCCCACAAACATCCCTTAAAATATTGTATTTTGACTCAAAATTTATAAAAAATTACCACTTAGAGAAATCTGTCTATAGGGTTTTAACTGCATTCTAAGCTACCTACACTCTTAATGATTATTTATAAAGAAAATAAATTAAAATGGTCTTAATTTTTCATGAATTATAATTAAATAGGATTATTCAAATAAAAATAAGAGTGTTATTCTAAATTACACATGTGGTGAAAGATATGAACATCTGAACAGGGGGATAGGAAGGGTGTCTAGAACTGAAAAAATGACAATTTCACCAAAATGAAAATATATATTAAATTCCTTCCTAATTCTTAAAAAAATAATCATGGGTTATATACCATGCTATCAAAACACTCTAAAATCACTTTTTTTTGAAAAGTCAAAAAACCCCTTTTTGGCCTTTATTTCTATTTACTTGTAAAAGCCTGTATGAGCATGGTTTTATTAAAATTTAGAGTTTTAACAATATTTAAAGGTCATATTATGATTTAAAAACATCATACCATGATTTTAAAACTTTTACCTAGACTTAGAAACCTCTGTGGCACTCCAGAATAATGCCTACTCTAATGGTGATCTCCAACAGACATACCAAGGACTATTACAAAAAATAGAGTATATTCACTTGTCCAATGGCCATGAAACTTTTTTATAAGGTTATACAAATCATAATTACCTTGTGTATAAAATTTTAGGTCCTAAAACCACCTGTAGCTCCCAAAATGTTCAATTTTCTCTCAAAATTGATCCATGTGCATGGATTGTCTACATATTTGAACTTGACAATGCTATTTTGAAATTATAATGACCAATTTAAAATCCATTTTTGACCAAAATTAGTTATTTTTAGGCCATAATTCTTTGGTTTTACCAACTTTAAAAGGATATTACTAGTTTTAGGAAAGTTTTGTATGTTAAGAGTAGTAATTTGGCTTTGATAGGTCAAATTACTAACACATATCTTGCATCTAAGTGAAATAAAATTTATTGAGGTCTGAATTTGGCATTCTAGGTAGATAATCAATGGTTCCCATACTTAGTCATTTTTTCTTGATGTTAAAGATCAAGACCAAATGGAGATCTGATAGTTCATGTGAGTTCATACATCTATATCTATGGTTCAAAGTAAGTCAAATGTGTTAAAGTGTTTTATGCTTAAACTGAGTAAAGATCAAGTTCTTTATGAAAGGATCAATAGAGCATGTTCATTCCAAGATGTTTGGAAGTAGCAAGATGAGGACAAGTGTTTAATGTTTAACATCAAGCAGAGATAAAGATAGATCCTCTTCAAAGATATAAAGGTGAATAGGTGTTCTTACTAATATAGATCAATGGTGTGTACTGAGTGAGATGTTTTTAAGGTGTTCAATTTTCAACATAGATAAATACCAAGCTAAATAAAGGAGATCGATAGAGCGCATTAAGTCAAATAGTCAATATGAATATCCAATGATGAGCGATGAAAGGTAAAGGTTGAATTCATTAAAATTTTATTTATGGTGCATGATTGATCTAAGTGGTGAGGACATGAGATGTGAGAAAAGTGATCAAAGTTTAACTGTAACGATTGGTATTTGAATTTTGTAAAGGGAAAAACCAATGCTCTGTATTTTGTCTATAACTTTTGATTCAAGATAAATTTGAAGGTGATATAAAAATCAAAGTTTAACAATACTCCATGGATCATATATTTAACATATTTATAAGGTTTGAATGTATGTACAATCAAATATATTAAGCTCTAAAGTTTACTGTGTGTTTGATTGTGTTCTGCAAGTAACCTGATAAGGATATATGTGCTTATTTTGATGATGTTCAAATGTTTTATGATGTCCTAGATATTTTAAAGTATTTTTAACTCCTTATGGATGATTTTTATAGTATTTGGAGGTTTGAACAATCAATATTATATATTAATAAAGGCGTATAAGTTGATTGTGTTTTTTAAATGTATTGGTAGTTTGAGTGACCATATTATAGAGGTAAGTTGAAGGTGTTTTGAGCATATTTGAAGAATAAAATAAGCATGGATATGTTATATAAGTCTTTAAGGCTTATGAAAAGTCATTATTTGTCATTATATGCCTTTGATTAGATATGGATAATCAAAATAGATTGATTGTATTTTGACTATTTATGACTAGTATGAGTGGTCATTTTGTGTATGTTGTTTTGAGTGCTTAGAACATGTGTAGATGTGTCTAAATCACATGGAGGTATAGTTGAGGTCCTGAATGGTTCACCCATTTGATCTAATCATATGGATATATGAAATATTTGAGTAGTTGGTTCATAATTTTGAGACTATTTTTTTTATATGAAGACCTAAAGAGCTAGGAGACCTAATTGATAGGTCCAAGTGTGGAGTTGGTGCTCCAAATAAAATAAACCCATGTAGGAGTGAGCAAGGTGATATTGGAGATGTGTTTGATATGTTTTAAGCATTGGTAAAGGCTAAATGTGTTCCAATTAGTCTCACATGTAATGTGTGAGTATGAAGGCCTAATGGTATTAGGTCTCACCAAGACCTTATGGTGGTTTGGGGGTAATGATCCATTGGCCAACCTATATAGTATATGGTTATTACATTTAACATGTATGAGGACCTATATCAAAGTTTTAACAAGTGTGGTAAGCATGTTGGCTAACCAAAATGGGTTATACCAAGAACATGGTATAAGTATAAGGCCTACTTGGCCTATTTATTCTAGTTTTGTAAAAAAAATGGGAGTGTGAAGAAAAGGTGAGAACATTTGAAAGAGAAGGTATAAGTCATTAAGGACCATCAGAGAGTCTGATCAAGTTGGTGTAGGAAGACACATAGTTTATTGGACCTAATGAGTCTGGCAAAGTTAGAATGAACAAGTAAGCCCTAGAGGGTGGTGTGAGAGGAGTATGCATGGAATCGAAGGATAGATGATGTTTGTGTGATCTTTGTGGTTGATATAAGAGGTATATTATAGTTTGGTGTGTGTGGATGACCCCACGGTCATGTTTTTATTATTATGATAGAGTTATTTTAAGTTTGGTGGTTATATATGAGCTGAGGAGTGGAATGATCCAAAAGGTGGTTTTGGATGCTTTATAAGTATGTGAAGAAGGCTATGTTATCAGAGGTCCATCATCAAGTGTTGAAGACATAAGTTTTAAGGTGGAGGTGTTCATTTCAAATGAGGTTATAAAGGACTTGATCTTTCTTAGGGGCAGTTGCTCCTTGTGAAGCAAGTGTTTCACTAAATGCCTTTGGTCAGGAGGGCTTGATCAAGGTTTTTGATCTAAAGGACTTGACTAGTATCTTGTTTTTAATCTCTTATAGGACAATTAGTTAATGTTTTGTAGCCTTGAGATCGGGTTTTACCCCCCATGTTGGTTTCCCATAGGAACTATGTGTTGTGTGTTTGATCTTATGTATGCACTAAATAAATGAGATCTCTTGTTAATGTTGCTTGATCAAGTTGATATATGTTGATTGTTTAATAGTTTTAAAGGATTGGAATTGAAATTGAAATATTTGGGCTCACTTATTCACCCACCCCACCTCAATTATTGTACCTATAATATAAATATCTCATCCTAAGTAATAAACACTTGAAAACTTGTAAATTGGGTAACTAGGTCACTTTGTCCTTCACTCCTAAAAATTGGTTGTTTTGAATGAACTCACAAGGGCACTTAAAAGCATATTTTTGTTCATCTAATAACTTTAAGAGGTATAAAAAGTGTTAATATTCACTCTTAAATGATTTACACTTCCTTAAACTACCTTTTACCTCTCCTTTTGCACTTTTTCCTCTTAAAACCCTATTTTCTTCCATGTTTGTACACCATTTGTATAATAAAATTCTATGGACATGAAGCTCTTAGATTTTAGTAGATGATCTAGGTGGTATTCAGGTGATTTCAATCATTTTGGGTTCTTTTTCCTTCAATTCTTCTCCATCAAGTTTATAGTAGGGTTTTTCAAGGGTTTTAGAGTGCTCATGACTCCTAATGATGATAAATAAAGTTTGGGCATTGATTTTTTTAACTAATGCCACAAAACATTATTATATTATGCCCTCTACCTCTCCCAAAGTCCTCAACCTCTCATGAAAAATATATATCCCATGTTGAGCATGTGAATTCAACTATTAGAGTAGAAAATAGGCATTCTAATCATGTTTGGTGTTCTAAAGCCAAAATTATCACTTATAATGGTTCTCTTGTGGCTCAAATTAGGCATACACCTCTATGATAGCCTTATGATGATTCTCATGAAGATCTAAAGTGAATTCATAACCTTATTTGCCTTCTACTACCCCCTCATGATGGTATTGTTTAATGATGTCATAATGACTTGAAAAACCTCAAATCCACTATATATAACATGAATCAACATCTTTAAGGTCCTTTGGAGAAATGGTATTAGCTTGATCAAGCCATTCATCTTTTATTTATATGCAAGTATCCTCTTATTTAAATAAACATATGTATCTACCTATGTAAATGGTGACAAATACCTTTTTATATGGTTGTTTTAAGGTTATTTAGGAAGTTTAAGACCCAATATTCCTTAACCAACTCATTTTATATGCAAACACGTTACATTTCCTTGCTTGTATGCTCAAAATAGCCTTCTTCAGTATAGTCCATATAATATGGATCATCCATGTGCAAAAAAATAGGTTTTGAGATGATAATGAGAGTTAAGAAGACCCAAAAAACCATTTCATGGCTCAAACACTCTATTAGAATGCACATTTAGTTATATTTCTTCCATCAAGTATCTCTTAAGGTTTTGCAAGGGTTTTGGAGGTCTACAACTTATTAGATATATTTAATAGCATAAAAACCCTTGATAGAAAACCTATTTCCATATATTTCAATTACATTCACCCCTTTAACTACCCTAACCATATATGTCTCCCATGCAAAAGATCCATCAAGATGTGTACATGGTGAAATGGTGCTTCGATGTTTGTCTTAAATTATGTAAGCAGAAAAGAAGGTTTAAGATATAATAAAGATATTTTTTATGTATCCTATACACTCAAATACCTATTTAAAGGTTTTAAATGAATCTTAATATCATTCTATTTCTCATCAAGTGAAAATAAATTTCTTGGATCAATTGAACATGATGGTAAGGTTTCTTAAGGGTTTAAAACTAGTCTACCTATTCTATCCCTCAAGGGAATATTTGTATTAAATCATGAGTATGATCACTATAAATATGTGTTTTAATACTAAAAATAACCTTCCATTTCCTTATAAACCATCTCATTAAGTCAAAACCATATTTCGTACCTATAGCTCTTTAAAAAATCATCCTAACTCCATTATTGACTATCAACATACAAGCATATGACTATGATACAACATTTAATGATTACACTATTTATGTGACATAACCAATATAATTTATATTTAAAACCACTTATAAAAACCACTTCTACCAATTTTCATATTTGGATTATGCGTATAGAGGCCTTAAAACTCATTTTTCCCAAATGTACCTAGTGGGTTGTCTATATTTTCATGTTTCAAAAGTTCATGATTGAGTTTGATTATTTTCACCTTGTCTTGTGTAATGAGAGTGTCAAAAATTATTTTATGGTGTTTTATGGACCTTATTTCAACATTCTTGATCCTTCATTAGTCATTTTTTATTCTTATGTACCCTATCAAAACACCATTTCTCTTCATTTCCTTGATGTGACTGCCTCTACCAACACTGTTGTAGGTGTTGATTGGGGAATTGGAAGTGATTGACATTAATTAAACCATAAATTATCACTTTTTTACCTCTAATGTAATTTTATGCCTTCCTCTCAACTTTTTATTTACTAAATTTGATCTTTAAGGGTGTTCTTAGGTTTTCATAGTCTCTATTTTATACATAGGCATGTGTACGTTCATGAGTTGGCAATAGAGGTCATATGATATTACCAAAGGTTTTAATATATCAATTTTTCATTTAAATTAATAGGTAACTTTAATTTTTTCCTCCTTTAATGAAATGTATCATAAATTTCACCTATCGAGGGTATATGGATATATCAATATAGTTGACCCTAGTATGGTTGTAGGTGACCATTTCAAGGTTAACCTTGAAGTGAATTTTGCTTGGGGAAATATTATATATACATTTACATATTACAAATTTAATTTTTCTTATAAATTCTCCATTTTATCATGAAACTCCTCCATGACTACTCTAATACCATCCTATTTTCAACTTGGAGATAAACTTGTCTTTAGAAGGTTGTAGATGATGGTTTATGAGGTGAATGGTTGTGTTATTCTATAATTGAACTTCATGAATTCATAAAACTCTCCATACCATTCAAATTTACTCTCAAACCTAATAATAAACCTCATTTAACCTAAATACATGATAATACCTTCCTCATAGTCTTGATTTGATCTAGTATGGGCATGCTTCAAGAGGGGTTCAACCACTATTGTAGGTGAATATTTTCATAAAAATATGTCCTAATTTGAGTGTGATCCATAATAAATGTCTTCCTCTTATCTGAATCTCATGTCTATCACTTTGAAACATTGTCACCTCCATAGTCATTACTCTACCTTTTGAACATAGACCTTTCTTCATTAAAAGCCTGACTGTGTATGAAAATTTAGCCTTTGTATGGATTATGTAAGTTTTAGGTCTTGAAATAACACCAAAATATCTCCAAATAGTCACTATAATTCTATTTATTTCCATTTAAATCCTCATTTAGTTCAATACTCTCCTCATATTCTTGATTTGTCCTTATTTTCATCTTTGATCTCACCACTTCTTAACACGGTTGTGTTGGAGATTACTATGCTACTTATATGGATTGAGACAAAGATTGGGTGATAGAGGATATTAAAGAGGTTTCCAACATGTCCATGGTGTTATTAAAACTTAATGAGATTTAAAAACTTGATTTATATACCTCAATCTATATACCTTCCTTGAAATTGGCCTCAATAAGATATTGAATATGTTTTATAGCCTTAGTTGTAGATGATCTTTAACATCTTAAGCAAGGTTTTAAGATTGCATAATCATACCCTCATGACCATGATGTTCCCAATAGTCTTAAATCATTAAAATATTTTATCAATGAGGTATAAGTGGATGAAAAGTGGTTTGATGATAATGGATCATGGAGAATGAGAATAGAGATTGAGTGGAAAGCTTGCAACAATGATAAAATGGTAGTGTGAAAGTCTATAGAAAGGATGAACATGATGGAGGTGAAAATAACATGAATCCAATATTAATAAAACTAATTAAGGATCTTAAGGAAGCTTATTCATATACCATAACAAAATATACCATTTTTGAGTTCTTTTAACAAGCATATGCTACTAAAAAGGAAACCTAGGAACCGTCAAATACCTTAAGGAATGATAACTTTCCTTAATATTTGTTAAACTGTGACTATGATGGTATTTGAGGATGATTGATGTTTTTTGATGGGAATTGACCTTGAGGAAACTTTAGGAATTTTATTAAAGGAAATATGACATAAATGAAACCTTATAAACAAAAGTCCAATAAATCTTGATATTCTTTCTCTTTCATGAATCATACAATCTCTCTTTGTTTGCTTACAAACTATAGATTAGCATTATATATATTCTTCAGATCCATGTACCCTCAAACATGTGGAAATAATTTGAATACTATAATGGTAATTTAGATAATACTCTTGAAAATCTCCACAAACTTCCATTTTTCTATCATGATGCTCATAAGAGGAGAAAACTCAAAAAACCAATTGCCTACTTTGATGAAGGATGCATTGAGAGTGCCTTAAATTTTAAATTATTGTTCATAAAGGATAGAGATATAAATTGAGAAAAAATTACCAAATATGTAATCTCTCTAATACCCCTTCATTTAGCCAAAATTCTAGATCTTAATTTTATCTCTCATGGTCATACCATATGTAAACCTAAAGGGCTCTCTTGATGTGCAAAAAAGAAATGTGGATGAAGAAAACTAGTTTTGAGTCTATTTTAGATCCTTTTACCTTGAATATTATATCTCTCATGACTCTACCATTAATATCATGATCTCTAGTGTACATAAAATTCTATACAAATATGTACTTCTACATGAAAACACATGAAAATGGATTTTTCTTCATTTTCTTCATATTTCAAGTTTGAAACTACCATTTAAGGGAAAAATAATGAAAAAATGAATCAAAAGACATGTTAAAATAATTAAAAAGTCTTTTAAGATCAAAATGAGGGCATATTTGACACATGGGAACTCCTCACGACCCAAACTATGCCTTAGATTTGCATAAAAATACACTTCCAAAGCATGAAACTTTTGAATTAAGGTAATTAAATAAATATGAAGGTTATTTAAGGTATTATTATTGATTTAGTCACCTTTTAACTCAAAAAATATCTTTTAAATAGCATAACATTCACTTCTAGTCAAGATACATATAACATACCACCATGTAGAAGCTTAGATCGATTTCATAAAATGTTTCAAGTTATAGAGGTTAGAATTTGGCATTGGTAAGCCAAATTTCCAACATTTTTGGTAACTCACAGGGGTTGAATTTTCATATGACAATGACAATCTAAAACATGAATACATTATTTTAATGACTACCTTGGACTATCAAACATATTTTGTATTTTTTTCACCTCTTATGACTATAACAAATAATAAGACATAAAATAAAAAATACACAAAAACACACCTAAAATAACAAACACACCTAACCTAAATAAAATAGGAACATGAAAATATACTTCTACTTGTACTAACCCCTTATTGAAACAAGTCAAAGCAAACTAAAAAAACTAACCTAAGAATAAAAATGTTCCTTAAGGGTCAAATGGAAAACTTGATTACCCACTATGGCACCATGAATAATGATTTCCACATCTTGATATCTCCTTGTTTTATTTATGAGCATTAACACACTCATGGACTCTTAGGGAATCAATTGATCCTTCTAGTTCCATTATCAATTGCATGAATTGTACATGTGAGTCTAATACCCAGTCATACTCCCCCCATATCCTTGTAATTTTCAATAACAATGCTCATTCTACTTAGCAATGGGATACCAAAGGTCTTTTATGTCTTGATTGATGCTTTCACTCTACTCCACATGGAATGGTGAATTGTCAAAACCTTCATGATTAACATCTTTAACTTGTTTATGCATGTTAAAGGATAATAAATATTCACTTATTTTATGCTTAAGAGTGTTAAGTTGAGATACTACCTCAAAAAACATTTCATCATTATTTTCATCATCTTGATCTTACTATTGTGGACAAAACTTGATAGGGTCAGTAGACAATTATTCTTCAACATGTTTTGTAGGAAGTGTGAGACCTTTAAGAGCTTGATATTCATTACAAATGTTCATATATTACTACCAAAAGTCATCATTGTTACCTTGACACTCATCTTCATTGGCTAGACTACACTTTTAAATTTTAAATGATGTAAGTTCTTGAGGATTGTCTTGATGGAAGACAACTACCACGTGACAAAGGAGTTCTTGAGAAATATATTCTTCTATCTTAGTTAAAACTTCTTTCGCTTGTGTATCATCTTGTACTTGTAGATCATCTTACATCTCAACAACCTATTTCAATGCATCTTATTTTGCATTATGAAAGATTGAATCATACCTATTTTTTCAATGGGTGTCCCAATTATGATGTCCTCCGCTTCATGTTCACTCAAGTCACTCTCATCTTCTATTGACTCATCTAAAATTATTCATTCATCTCATAAAGGAGAGGCTCCTTCTTAAGAATTGTCATGGTGGACCCTTGAAAATACTCAAGAAGGTGAGTCAAATCCAAAGGTGTTTCCATGGATGCTTGATCATGTTCATTTGGCTACTCAACTTTGAGAACCATCACTTCCTCTCTCTACTACATATTTTCTTTAATATACTTCCATGAGGGGAAGGCCTTCAACTTTTGAGGAGTGAGTGGTGGGGACTAAATGATTTATTACTTTTCCTTTACTTCAACATTTGGTTTTTAATTCACTCCTCTCTTTGGATTGTTGCATTTGCTTCCAATTCATAATCTGGGGTTTAGAAACTTATTCTTTTGCACTTGTTGCATCAATGGGTATGAATGGAGGAACCTTATATTGAGGTTGTGTTACTTTTGTAATTGTTTTTGACTGATGTAGATGTTGGTTTTCAATATCAATTTATTTATCAAGGTGAGCCTCAAATTATAACACCATCTCAATAGATATCTCCCCTTGATGATCATAAGATGAAGGCCCTTGCATAATCTATTTTTACACATGTGTTTCAGCCTTCTCAAAACACACTTATTTTACCTTTTGAGGTCTCTCTTAGATAGACTTCCACATTATAAAAGTTGGAAAGGTTTGAGAGGAATTTTGAGGGATGTGGTACATATTTGTTTGATATTATTGAGAGGGAAGAGGTAGCTTAGATTGATGTGAAATTAAGGAAGGAACATTTTGTTAGTTATGACAAACCTAGTGTCTCTCACGGACTACCAACTTCTCTTTAATGATTTCAATTACACCACCTATGTCAAGAATATCACCACTAAATTTTGAATGGCCTTATCTTATGAAATATGCCCACTTTTACTTATCTTGATACACTGAATCTCTCATGCTCTCAATCTCATGATTATGGATCTCTTTTCCATGGATCTTTTATGTGTCAATGTTCACCATATGTTTTTGATAATCAAACAAGGTGTTTTTAAAGATTAATATGGATTATCTTATAGCTTGGTTTATTTTATCAAGAATTTCATGAGAATACCATGAATGATTATATTTATAAGTAGCCTACCAAGGAATTTAATAAGGTTCACAAAGAGGGTTAGAGTGGTATCCTTGATATTGAAAAGGATCATAGATCTATTGGTGTCTATGATATTGTTGATTAGGATGAATAAAGGACTAATAGGTATCATAATGATATGGATAGATATCATATTGGAATTAGGATGGATCATATGGCCACTAATAAGTAGGTATGTGAAATAATTTTGCCCCATATGCTACCATCATTCACCATAAGTCACATGAAAATCAATGAATTTATAAACAAAATTTTCTCATACCCTTGAGATGATGACCAAGATGAATGCTTGAAGTTTATTTTAAAGATCAAAATATTGATGTGAATAATCCAATATCTAAATCTGAGTCCTACTAGGCATGCTAGAATTGTGAGCAACCCAAGTTGTACCTTAATAAAGTAGATTGCTCAAATCTCTTTCAAACCTGGACTAACATTAGATTTGTCTATATGTTGTGGGATACTTGTATCTTAAACCAAACCTATCGATTATGAGGCTAACTCCTTTGATGTATCAACTTGAATAATTTTCCTAAAATTAATTTACTTTAGGGGTGAAAAGAGTTATAAAAATAATTGAAATGTAAAACCTATACTATTTATGGTGATGCACCTAATGTAATCATTCATCCACTCAATTTGAAATCTATCTAACACTAATAAGCAATGAAAATCACTAAATCTTATAACTCCAAGGGACTCTTATACAATAATGTTTCACATAAAGGTTTAATTAGGTGATATAAGCATGAGGGAAATGATGGAAGTCCTAATTCAAGGAACTAACCAGTCAATATCTCCACTCTAAGATTAGTCACTCAACATTTAAACACTATATGTGACCTACATAAGATGATATACTAGTAACTAGGTGAGATTAATCCATGCCAAGGGAGAAATAAATACCACATGTGTAAATCAAACTAATATAAAAACACTAAACATGTATCAATGATTCTAAAACAATAATTTTATTCACTTAAGAGGTTACAAAGCTCAATCTTGGTAGAGTTTCATCATGCCCAAGAGAGGGATATTTAGAAAAGGCCAAAAAGCTTGAATATATAGAGATGAAAAGAAGAGAAGAATATATGGTGTCGAGAAGAATATATGGTGTAGAGGAGAAGATAATATCATCAATATATCATTAACTCCACATCAATTTAGTTGTAAATAGTTTCCAATAGTCCTCCATAAAACTCTCCTTAATTGATGTTCTTGCATGAGTTGTTTCACATTAGAAACAAGGTGGTGGGCCATCATAGGCATATAACAAATTTTCCTTATATTAAAACAAGACCAAGTTAAGTGAGTGACTCTTTACTACATTAATATGATGGAATATGCATTTAATGTTAGTTAAGGATCAGTTATTTAGGGTGATTGTCAATTAATATTAGTTAACTCATTCTTTAGCCCTCTTATGCATTGATTTTCCACTTAAGACCAATCATGCATGTATTCCACTTAAACATTAGTTATTACACTAATTTCCAATCAATGGTTAGTCATGTGGTGTGATCAATCCACATTAACTCTCATCAATAGCATTTTATGCCATATTTCACTTCACTTGATTGACCAAGTAGGTGTATTAGGCCAATTACGCCTAGTAGCCTAATTGATTACAATTGAAGGATATAAAATCCTACATTAAACCTTTATAAAATAAAAATATAATGATTTTGAGACATGAATCAATGCATCACATCATGAAATAGGTCCTCCTAAGTAAGAAACACTTGTAGACTTGTCAAACTGGGTGACTAGGTCACTTTGTCCTTCACTCTTGTAGACTAGTTATTTTGAATGAACTCATAGGGACACTTAAAAGCAAAGTTTTGAACATATAATGAATTGAGGAGGTATAAAAAGTGTCAATATTCACTCTTAAATTATTTTCACTTCCTTAAACTACCTTATACCTCTCTTTCTACACTTTCTCCTCTCAAAACCCTATTTTATACCATGTATGTACACCATCTATATAAAAAAAATGCCATGGACATGAATCTCTCATAATTTACTAGATGATCCTAGTGGTATTCAAGTGATTAAAATCAGTTTGGGTGCCTTTTCATTTAATTCTTCTCCATCAAGTCTATTATAGGGTTTTGTAAGGGTTTTAGAGTGCTCAGGACTCTTCATAATGATTCATAAGTTTTGGGCATTGAATTTATAAAACAATTCCAAAAAACATTATTATATTAGTCCCTTTATCTATCCCAAAGTCCTTAACCTCCCATGCAAAATATTTGTACCATGGTGAGTATGTGAGGTCATCTCTTAGAGTATAAAATAGGCTTTTTGAGCATGTTTGGTGTTATAAAGATAAAATGATCACTTATAATGCTTCTTTTATGTCTTAATTTATGCATACGTATCCATAAAATACTTATTATGATTATCATGAAAATCTAAAGTGTATTCATGACCTTACTTGCCTTTTATTACCCCCTCATGATGGCATTATTCATTGATGTCAATATACAAGCATAGGTGTATGAGGGTTCTTCAATATTGTAACCTCATAATGAGTTTATAAACCTTAAATCCACTCTATATAAAATTAATATCCTATAAGAGGTCCTTTAGAGAAATGGTATTGGATTGATCAAGCCACTCATCTTCTATTTGTATGCAGGAAACCTCTTATTTGAATAACCAGACCTATCTACCTATGGAAATGGTCATAAATACCTCTGTATATGGCCTTTATAAGGTTATTTAATAATTTTAAGACCCACTCTTCCTTTCCCAACTCATTTTATATGTAAACACCTTACATTTCCTTTCTCATATATTTAAAATCACCTTCTTTATCTTAGTTCATATAATATGGATCATGCACATGCCAAAAACTAAACTATGGATATGCTTAGAAGAGATAGGAAGACCCACAACACCATTTCATGGGTTAAACACTCCACTAGAATGAACATTTAGGAATATTTCTTCCATCAAGTATCTCTCAGGGTTTTACAAGAGTTTTAGAGGTTTATAACTTCTTATAAATAATTAATATCATACAGACCCATAATATAATACATATTTACATATATTTCAATTGCATTGACCCCTTGAACTACCCTAACTAGCTTGATATCCCATGCAAAAGATCCATCAAGATGTGCATGTGGTGAAGTGGTGGTTCAATGGCTATATGATACTATGTAAGTAGAAAGGAAGGTTTAAGAGCCAAAAAGGACAATTTTTTTATATTCCATCCACTCCAATACCCCCATCAGGGTTTGAAATGACTCTTCATATCATTCTAGTGCTCATCAAGTGAAAATAAATCCCATATATCAGTTGAACTTATTGGTAAGGTTTCTTAAGGGTTTAAAGCTTGTCTACCTATTCTATCCCTCAAGGACATATATGCATGAAATCATAAGTATGATCACTCTTACTAGGTTTGTGAAGACTAAACATAACTTCTATTACTATATAAAACATCTCATGAATTCAAAACCCACTATCATACCTATAGCCCTTTAAAAATTCCTCCTAGATTCATTATTGACTATCAACAAACAAGCATAAGACTATGAAAACATAGTGTATGATTCCAATACTAATGTAACATATCATGTATAGTTAAAAACACTAATAAACCACCACTTATACCAAGTTTCATAACTATATTATTCCTACAAAGGCCTTAAAACTCGTTTTTGTCAAAATTAGTTAGTGGGTTGCCTATGTTTTCATGTTTCATAGGTTCATGATTAAGTTTGATTATTTTCACCTTGTCAATATGGAATGAGAGTGTAAACAAGGCTTTTATGATGTTTTAGGGACCTTCTTGAAATAGTCTTGATCCTTCACTAGTCATTTTTGAATCTTATGTACCCTATCAAAACACCATTTCTCTTCATTTCCTTAATATGACTGCTTCTACCAACATTGATGTAGGTGTTGATTAGGGAATTGGAAGTGATTGACATTAATTACACCATAACTTATCACTTTTATACCTCAAAAATAATTATAAATCTTCCTCTCGCCTCTTTATTTAGTACATTTTCTCTTCAAGGGTGTTCTTAGGTTATTCTGTACATAGGCATGTGTATCTTCATGAGTTGGAAGTAGAGGTAATATTATCTTTCTAAAGGTTTGAAGATACAAATTTGTCATTTGAATGCATAGGTAACTTCACAAGTTTCCTCCTAGAATGAAATGCATCTTGAATTTCACCTATCTAGGGTATATGGATATGTCAATATAGTTGAACCTAATATTATTATAGGTGACCATTTCAAGGTTTACCTTAAAGTAATTTTTCTTGGGGAAATATTTTATATAACATAACCTATTCCACATTTCATTATTCTTATAAAGTCTCCATTAATCATGGGACTCATCCATGACTACTATGTTCCCATCCTTTTTGCAACTTGGAGATAAACTTGTCTTGAGAAGGCTATAAATGATGGTTCATGAGGTGAATGGCTATATTATTTTTTAATTGAAACTAATAACTTGATAAAACTCTCCAAACCATTTTGAGTTACTCTTAAACCTAGGTAGAAACCTCATTGAACCTAAATACATGATAATACCGTCCTCAGAGTCTTGATTTGATCTAGTATGGGCATGTTTCAAGAGGGATTCAACCACTATTTTAGATGAATATTTTCCTAAAAACATGTCCTAATTTGAGTGTGATCCATACTCAAGGTCTACCTCTAATCCAGATATCATGTCCATAACTTTACAACACTATCAGCTCCATAGTCATTACTCCACCTTTTGAACACAAACCTTTCTTCATTAAAAGCCTAATTATGTATGAAAATTTAGCCATTGTATGGACTGTGTGTAAGTTTTAGGTATTAAAAAAACACAAATAGACCTCCAAATAGTCATTATAATTATCTTTATTTCCTTTTAAATCTTCATTGAGTTAAACTCTCTTCTCATAGTCTTGATTTGTCCTTGTTTGCATCTTTGATCTCACCTCTTCTTAGCATGGTTGTAGGTGGAGATTACTATGTTTCTTATACAAATTAAGATAAATATTGGGTGATAGAGGAGATTAAGGAGGTTTCCAACATGTACATAGTTTTTTTAAAACTTAATGAGAGTGAAAAACCTACTTTATAGACCTCAATCCATAGACCTTCCTTGAAAGTGGCCTCAATAATGTTTTAGATTAAGGTAAAAATAGGTTTTGAAGGGACCCCGAAACCCTGAACAAAAGGAGAAAGATAAAATAGTAACGTCCATAGGCAAAGCCTAAAACCTACTTCACCAAAGTAACAAAACCAAGTTACAAAGACCAGAAGCTAACAAACAAAAAACCAAAGATAGACCCCAGGTTTTATAGAGACCTGGAAACTCCATAGTAAAAGAGTTCAAAAAACTAGGTACCAAGACCAGATATCACAGCCAACTAACAGAACCAACTAAAAGAAATAGGAACTATTCTTCTAGTTCCAATATCATCTTCACTGCTTCCTTATCTTTCACAACAGTGTCCTGGATGGCAGCAGTCGCCTGCGTAGATCCCTCTTGCATTGCTTTCTTTCTTGAGCTTTGTCTAGTTCTCTTGCTAGGCCCCTCCAAAGTTTTGATTTCCTCATTTGCTCTTTTTCCAATGTTTACAGCAGAAACACAAATGCTAGAGGTTACCTCCTCCATCTTTGTTCTACTTTCCTTTATGAGTTCCCTTAGGTTGTTCTCATAATCTTTGAGTTTTATGGGAATATCCCTCATCTGCCTTTCCATGTTATTGATTTTGTTCCAAACTACCTCCTGTTTACCCTCTATTATTTCCATTTTCCTATCGATTTCCATTATCTCCTTATACATCCATAAATTTAATTGAAGAGTAGCATCAGCTTTGCAATTGGCCAATCTAGTAGGTGGGTACCTTTGGTCATTCTGCCTTTTGTCACTCCAGTCTTCTGTGTTCTTTTTAGGACTGCCTCCAACTTCTTCAATATAGTCCTCCATTTCCATTCATTTCTGTTCCTTTGTTTCAGTAGGGCTTATATTTTGGTTACTTACTTCCTTTACTTGAGCTCCCATTTCCAATATTTGGTTAGCGACCTAAACTAGATTTTCCTTTTCATTAATCAGATCAGGGTCCACAGCAGGATCATCTAGATCTTTATCGATTTCCTCAAACACTTTTTGGTTTTCCTCAGACTCATGGTTGCTATTTTCAGACTTTTCCTCTATAGTGACTCCTTCTTTCTCATTCTTATCTTGCACTTCTTCTTCCTCACTGGAACTTGAATGCCCACTTTATATTCCTCCCTCTTCCTCTAGACTCTCCTCCCCAGTGTTTTCAAAACTTTCCCACTCTGTTTTCTCATCAGCAGTCTGGTTATTGAAGCTTGGGAGTTTGAATTTAGCTTTTTCATTCCCTTTTACTATTTCTTTCTTGTTACTTCATAGGTCCTTGTTTTTTCCCGAATAAGGATTCTTTACTATGGCCTTATTCTTACAATGACCTTCAATTATAAGAATTAACCCCTCATGCAAGATGGGATGAGATTCCTTTTTCCTATGAGCGAATAGACTTTGGAGCAAGGAAAAACACAAATAAAAAGGAAAGGAGATTCTTACTTTGTGTCTGAAGTGATTGAGAAATACAAAGTGAAATTTGTGGACTCTTTTGCTTCTTCCATCAAGTATGAAGTACTTGCAGATGCAGCATAAGACGTCCCTCTAGATGCCCTTAATTTGCTCCAATTCAAAAAAATCTCCACTTTTTTCCAGCTACTGCTCCTTAGCATCTGTTTTAGGGAATTTGCAAAAAGCCTCATTAGAAATGTTGGTCTGCTTTGAGAATTTTATTCCCTCCATTGGAAGCCCCATCACCTCCGCTATGAATTCCTCAGTTAGATTCACCATAATGCCATGCAGGGTAACCCTATCATCAATCCAATTTTTGAAAAAAGCCATTTTAATATGGGGTTTTGAGCCATGAAGCTATTCCATGTAACTCACAACCTTTCCTCTCTGAAGGATCTTCTAGACATCTTATTTTGCTTTTCACTCTTCACAATATTTGGGTTCCTGCTTCCTTAGTTCTCCTTTCCTTTTATGAGCCATACGAATCTCCTTTAACACCCGAACCTTGTCAGCTAAACAATGAACCTGACTATTACCAATTTGGAATAGAACTCGCCTATTTTTTGGCACGTTTTGAATCCTCCTCGTGTACTCTAGAACATTTCTATTTAATGAGTGTAAACCTTCCTTCGTGGATCCACTCCCCCAAATCATTAGTTTTTTATTCTAGTCTGATCTCTCCCTCCTTAGCATGAATTGCATCATGATGAATGAGCGCTCTAAGATCCACTTTCTTGTTTAATGTCTCCTGCCAACTCACCTTGTGTCCTACTCGAACTGGATAATTTGCTATCCAATCAGCAACTCCGTTTGCTTCACGGTAAGTATGGGTAATGGTGACTTTCTCAAATTTTTTAATTAAAGTTTTCATTTCCATCACCATATCCTCTATTGACCATGAGACATAATTTTTATTATTTAAGATATTTATGATATTCAAGGAGTCCCCTTCTAACCATAATTTAGAATATCCTGATTCAACAGCTAGCTTAATGGTTTGGAGGGCAGCACAAGCTTCAGCAATATGGCAGTTCAACTTACCAATGGGAATTGCAATAGCATTGATTACGTTTCCCATATGGTTTCTCAAGACTCCTCCACATCATGCATTCCCCTGGTTCCCTTTAGCAGCTCCATCAAAGTTCCCTTTGATCCACCCATGAGGGGGGACATTCCAAGTTACACCAAGTCTAGGATTTTCATTTTTTACATTAGACTTTTCTGATCTTAAAGGATTATCAATTTGAAAGGTAGGATTAGGATCCCTTTGCAATGAGAAATTTTCCTTGATAGCTCTAATGATGTTCTGCCCCACCACCCATCATGGAAGTTCTTTACTTCTGAAAATTCGGTTATTTCTTTCTTTCCATATTCCCCACCAAATATGGGGAAGAGTTAGTTTCCATAAGAAAAGAACATTAGGATTCTTAGAGGGACAGTACCAACTTTTAAAAGATAGATCCAAACTTTTATGTTGAATCCATGCAATACCCCAATGATTGAGGATTTCTTTCCAAACTAGCTGCGTAAAGGAACAGTTCACAAACAAGTGATCTCTATCTTCAAAACCTTTTTTTTCAAAGAATACACCTGTTCACTATATTTATTCCTCTTTTTTGTAAGTTATCAAGAGTCAAGATTTTATTTTGGAGAAGGGTCTAGAAGAAGATTTTGATTTTAGGGATGAGTCCCTTGATCCAGGCCTGTGTCCACAATGCTTGGCTGCCAATTCCCTTTGAAGTAAAAATGGTAGAAACTTTAAATTGTCCGCTAGGCTCATCATGCCAAACAATCTTATCTTCAAGATTAGAATAGAGGGAAATAGCATTGAGGGATATCTGAATATTATTGAAATCTTGATCAATATCATTAAGGTTCACCCATGAATTGTTCTGCCAGTATTGATTAACCATTATTCCATATCTTTGCTTACATCGGTCAATTACTTCTTTATCTTGGAATTATTCTATCAAAGGGATTTATTTTAACCAAGCATCCTCCCAGAAATTCACCTTTTTCCATTACCTACTTTCCAAAAGCTTCTTTTTTCTAAAATTTGTTTAGTACCCTGAACTGCCCCCATATGGAAGATGGACGGGTTATGTCAAGGTAGGAAAAGAAATTAGAGAGGGATTTTGCATTAAATAAATACTTTTTCTTCCATATTTTACTCCATTCTTTATTTTCCTGATACACCCTCCATCCCTATTTTTCTAATAGAGTTGTGTTCATGCTTCTGATTTTCCTTATTCCCAGACCTCCTTCCCTGAAGGGTTTACAAATGTTGTCCCAGGCAATTAACGGTGTTCTCCTTTTTTCCTCGGTACCTGTCCATAGAAAATTTCTCTAGATTTTTTCAATAGCTTCAGCAAATTTGTTAGGAATTTTGAAGAGACTTAAAGCCTCAATAATGTTAGGAATATAGAATATAGAGAAATAATAATGAAATAAAGACATAATTAAAAATTAAAAAAACACAATAAAATAGAGACACAAATTTAATGTGGTTCACCCAATATGAGCTACATCCACACATAAACTGCCAGTCCTTATTATTCAATCCAACAAATGAAGGGAAAAACTTGCAATACATCCATTACAATATCCTCTTCACTCTCACACTTTTATCACTTGATTAAAATGCCCTCATATCAAAGGAGGGTTAAAAATTAGGACAAAAATTCACTAACTTAATTTCTACCATTATATCTAAATCCTAATAGTAAATGGTTCAGATTATCTATGAAATTACAATATTTTATAATGCATTTTTCACAAAAAATTGCTTCATGGGCACTACCCTTGAACCCCCACTAGGGGGGCTCCAAAATAGGTCACTACCCCACCCTAGAATCCTATGGAGACCATAGTGAGGGAGAATTACCCCACCACACCCCCTATCAATAATTGGGCATTAAAATAAGATCAAGTTCCACCATCCAATAATCTCCCACTTGGAGACTAATTGTTGCAACTCCAACGCTATAACTCTTGGAATTTTCTTTGAACTTTGACCCTAGCACATTTCTCATCTTCCTTGTTATCCTTGAAGACCTATTAAAGATAAAAAATTCTCCAACTTATCTTTAATGAATACCTTTATTAGCATATCTGTATGATTTTGACTCATATGGATCTTTTTCAACTTCAATTGACCATCCTCCAAAACTTAATGAATGAAGTGATACCTAAGTTGTATATGTTTGTTTCTTGAGTGGAATTTTGATTTCTTTGATAAATTAATTGCACTCTAGCTATCACTTTACAACCTAAAATATTTATGCTTATGCCTCAACTCTTCCATTAACTATTACACCCATATCATCTCCTTACTAGCTTCTATAGTTGCAACATATTCTACCTCTATAGTTAACAAAGCAACTACCTTCTATAATTTTTAAATACAACTAACTGTTATGTCACCAATAGTGAATACATAACCTATGGTGCTCCTCCTTCCATCTAAATCTACATCCATTTCTACATCAAGTAATCCATGTAAGGTAACATCTAAACCTTCATAGCACAAATGTCTATCAATGGTCCCTCTCAAGTACCTGAGAATCCACTTGACTGTATCCCAATTCTCTTTTCCTAGAATTTTCATAAACCTGTTGAGAACTCCCATTTCATGAGAAATATCTAGTCTAGTGCACACCATAACATACATTAAACTTCCAAATGCTAAATTATATGGCACTTTGGTCATGTAATTGATTTCTTCATGTGTTTTAGGACATTGTTCCTTGCTTAATTTGAAGTTCCCTCCCAAAGGTGTACTAACAGGTTTTACATCTTGCATATTGAACCTAACTAACACATTCTCAATATATTCTTCTTGAGACTAAATTTCATAATTTTTCCTATCTTTTCTTATTATCATATCAAGTATTTGATTTGGAGAACCCAAATCTTTCATTACAAATGAATCTGCTAGTTTTCTTTTTAGTCATTTATATCATTCATGTTAGAACCTAAAAAAAGAATTTCATCTACATATAAAAATAATATAATATATTTGTCATTATCTAATCTCTTAATTCAAACACAATGGTTATAATGACATCTACTATAACCTTGTTTTATCATAAACATGTCAAATTTCAAATACCACTATTTTAGAGCTTGTTTTAGGCCATATAAACTCTTCTTTAACTTGCACACCATTTTATCCTTACCTTTGAATTCATATCCTTGTGGCTTCTCTATATATATTTCCTCCTCCAAATCAACATGAAGGAATTTAGTCTTCACATCTAACTGTTCAAGGTGCAGATCTTCTATTGCTACCAAACTTAAAATAGTTCTTATAGAAGTCATTTTAACTACTGGAGAAAATATTTCATCAAAGTCAATACCTTTATTTTATGAAAACCCCTTTACAACAAGTCTAGCCTTGTACCTCTTTTTTCCTCCATCTTCTTATTTTAGCCTATAAACCCATTTATTCTATAATGCTCTTTTACCTACAGGCAACTGAACCAAATCCTAAATTTGTTTGTGTAACAAGGAGTCTATCTCCTCTTTCATCCTTGCTCTCACTTATTTTTGGTTTTTACCTTAATTTTTTCTTTATAACTTTTTAGATCACCACCATTAGTCAATATTAAATAATAAAGTGAAGGAGAGTAATGTTAAGGGAGTCTACTTACTCTAGTAGATCTTCTAACTACACTTCTAGGAGTTTGAGGTACTTGTATTTGTTACACATTCTAATTTTCTAGCATTTTTGGAATTTCTTTTTTAGTAATTTCACCATGTACTACATATTATGTATTTGACTTTTCCTATTTATTTTCCTACAACTAATCTCTACACATGACCTTTTCATTAAAGATCACATCTCTACTCCTAATGATTTTGTGATTTTCAATATCCCATAAATGGTAACAAAAATCATTAAATGCATATCCAATAAAATTACATTTCTTGGATTTTGCCTCAATCTTGGTTCTATTTTATTTATCAATATGGATAAAATCTTCACAACTAAAAGTCTTTAGAAAGGAATAATCTACCTTTTTACCTATCTATTATTCCTCTAAAATGCCACCATCCAAAGGACTTGAAGGCCCTTTATTTATTAAGTAAACTATAGTATCTATAACATCTACCTAAAATTTTAAGGGCAACCCTACATGTAATCTCATGATTATTACATGCTACATGATTTTATTTTTCATCCTTTCTGACACACCATTTTGTTGTGGTGTTCTTGGAACCATCTTCTCTCTACGAATCCCATGGGATGAACATTAATTATCAAACTCCTTGTTATAGTATTCACCTCCATTATTTTATCTAACACACTTTAACTTATTTCTTATCTCATTCTCAACCAAAGATTACCATTTATTAAAAGTATCAAAAACAACATATTTCTTTCATATGCAATAAACCCAAGTTTTTCTAGTTACACCATTGATAAAAGTAACATAATAAGAAGAGCCACCAAGGGATGATACCTGAGTTGGTCCCTATACATTTGTATGTACAAGATATAAATTTTAATCCTTATTTATCCTCTCAAATTTGATAATCTAACTCACTTCTATTTTCCATACACATAGTGCTCATAGAAATCCAAATCCACCTTCTTCAAATCTGGCAACAAATTCTTTGAGTGGAGAACTTGCATCCCCTTCTCACTCATGTGCCCAAGTTTGTGGTGCCATAATTTTGTATCTACTTCTATATAATATAAATCAATGGAAGAGTTAACATAACCATTATATAAATACAATTTACCTACATTCTCTCCTTTTTCTATTAACAATGATCTTTTAGTGACCTTCCATGAATTTTTTTGTGTATGTAACTATACAACCCTCACTTCCCAGCTGCCCTGCTAAAATTAGATTTCTTCTCAACTCAAGAACATAAATCACCTATTTTATAAACCATTTATTTCTATTTTTTAATTTTATCTATATTTTATAATTCTTTGAACAATCATATGCTACTAAAAATGAAACCTAGGAATTATCAAATACTTTAAAGAATGCTAACTTTCATTAATATCTGTTAAACTATGATTGTGATGGTATTTGAGGATGATTGATGTTTTTTGAGGGGAATTGAACTTAAGTAACATTTATTAATATTATTTAAGGACATATAACATAAATTAAATCTTGTAAATAAAATTCCAACAAATCTTGATATTTTTTCTCTCTCATGAACCGTACAATCTCTCTTTATTTGTTTACAAATTATAGATTAACATTATATGTCTTCTTAAGATCCATATACCCTCACACATGTGGAAAACATATTAATAATTTCATGAGAAGGTATCTCATACTCCTAAAAATATCCATAAACTTCCTTTTTTTATATCATGATGCTTAGAAGATGAGAAAAATCTAAAAAATTATTGTCTGCGTAGATGAGGGATGTATTGAGAGTGACTTAAATTGTAAAGGATTCTTAATAAATTAGAGAGATAAAAACTGAGAACCAATTCAAAAATATTTTTAGGTTGTGGAGCTAAAAGCTTCACTGTTATGCAAATGGTGGAGGTTACTGAGTGTCAGAGTAATCGACATCGATCAGGCCAACTGACATCGGTCATATTCAGTATACACAGTAACCGACATCGGTTAGGGGTCAGTCAACATCAATCAGATAGGAACCGATGTTGGCAACCTGTGTGTGTGTGCATTTTCATGCATTTCTAGAACTGGTCTAATTTTAGACGAATAGTCAGTTTGCATGTAAAGACTAATTTTAGTCTTGAGTCTGCATTACTAATTATTGTTTGTTTTGGGATCTATTTAATAGACCCATGGGGCTGTATTGTAATGTGAAGGATCAAAAGGAATTGTCAAGGATAAGGACAAGGGTTCTTCCAAGTGTAAGATTAGTTGATCTATAGGTAGCAAGATTAGGGAGATCTACATGGTAAGCAAGGTCAGTTGATCTGCAGGGTGTGCAAGATCAAGGAGATCTATGGGTGTGTGTGTGTGTGCAAGGTTAGTTAGATTTGTGGGGTAGCAAGATCAAGGAGATTTACAACATATGGTGGTACATCAGGTACTAGTATTATAGACAAAGCAACCGGTTGAGTTGATTGTCACAGGTGGACTGGTAGTACGCAACAACCATTGGGTTGATTGTCACTAACTGGTGGAGGGAACAACAACTTGGTATTGAGTTGATTTTTGATTGTAATTAATTGAGAGAGAGAACTCTTGAGGGAGAATTATTGTACACCCAAGAGGTGTGGGAAGAGTGTGATTTTTTCATTGTATTTCCTTTTGGAAGAGTGTTAATACAAGATTGTATTGTCTCTCATATTCTGTGTTATTTCTGAATTCTAGTTACTTATTACTTTTGGTTTAATTTTGTGTTTAGTTGCTTATACAAAGGTAATCAAATATTCTCTTAAGGATTAGGATCCTAAAAAGTGGTATCAAATCTTGTGTGTAGATCCTAACAAGTGGTATTAGAGCTTTGTGTTCTAGATCCTGACAAGTGGTATCAGATCTAGGTTGAAGGTTCTCAGAGCCTGGTTCAGAGTAGGCTAGTGTTTGTTGATTACAAGTCACTCTCAGGGGTTTTTTATTGAGTGGGAGTAAAGCAATGGTAGAAGAAAGTAAGCTAAGAATGGAGAAATTCAATGGCAAGAATTATCAATTATGAAATTGTGGAAAGAAAGAGCATGTAAAGAAAGATTGTTAGTTGGTAGAAGATCAGCATGAAGGAAATAAAGAAGCAAATGGTGCAGGTATTGTTGCATGGGATGCTCTTATATTTTCCTTAGATAAAGTAGAATCTTGGGTTTTAGATCCTGATGCCTCTTTCCATGCAACCCCAAATAGAGTATTTTTCCATGATTATGTCCATGGAGACTTTGGAAAGATTTATTTAGGGGTTGGTGAGCCTTGTCAAATGGTTGGCAAAGGGGAAGTACAGCTAAAGTTGCAAACTAGCAACACATGGGTGTTGAAGGATGTCATGCATGTCCCAGTCCTGAAGTGGAATTTGATTTCTGTAGGAAAGTTGGGTGATGAGGGTTGCATAGTAACTCTCACAGTGGAATCTTGGAAAGTTTCCAATGGTGCACTTATATTAGCATGTGGTAAGAAAGTAGGTACTCTTTATCTATCTACTTGTATTACCGATTCTTCTTCTGTTTTATCTACTTTATATGTAGATGTGAAGATGTGGCTCTGTAGGCTTGGTCACATGAGTGAGAAGGGAATGCATGTTCTTAAGAGGAAATATGATGTTTTTGATAAACTTAAGAACTGGAAAGCCTTGGTTTCCAATGAGAAGATGATGGATAGTGATTAACTCAAGAGGCTAAATAATACTTAGTAGGGTAGTGTTGATTTAGACAAGGTTATGATCCAAAATGAGCTCGTGGGTAAAAATCATCACTCAAAAGAAAACACAGTTATCGATGTCAGTCAGGTGAGAACCAACATCGATCAAGTAGGAACCGATGTCGGTCATGTGCAGACCAAAGTCAGTGATGTCAGGCAGGTAGACAATGACGTCGGTCAGGGAACTGATGTCGATGATTAAAAGGAATTGACATTGGTTAGGTGCAAACTAAGGTCAGCCAGAGGTGACTAAGATTAGTCACTGTTAAAATAGATTTTGGGTGGACAACAAGCTGTTAAGAAGTCTCAAACACCCATGATGTCAAGATCTTGCTCCTCAATTAGAGCACATATGATTACTTCTTGTATTAGCAACTAAACATAGATTTATACCAGAATCAATAAGTAACTAGAAATATGAAACAACACAAGATTTGAGAGACAATACACAATTGTATTAAATACTTAGAAGAAAATACAATAAGGAAGATGCCACTTCTTCCTCAACCTCAAAGGTTCGCCACGCCTCAAGACCTTCTTCTCTCTCTCTCTCTCTCTCTCTCTCTCTCTCTCTCTCTCTCTCTCTCTCAGTCCCAACAATCAACTCAAATATAGAATTGATGTTCACCTCTCCAACTAGTCAGTAACACACTGCCAGTACACCAAGTACACAACCATACTCCAAGTAGATCTCTTGCTCTCTGCTGCTACCTGTAAATCACTAGACCTTACTCACCAATGTAGATATCTCTACATTCTTGAAGAACCCTTGTCCTTGCCTCACCAAGTCCTTATGATTCTTCAACCAGTACCCTAGTGGATCAGCTCTTAGACCTTGCAGACCCTGCAACTCTCCCTGATCATACACTCTCAGCACCCCTATGGAACTAGGAGGAGCTAATCTAGCTCTCTAAAAGCTCTATGTCTTTCTAACACACTTTTACAATACAACCAATAAGTCTCTTAAATAGATCTCATGCAAACAATAATTAGACACCTAATTACAATAATTAGATCCACAGCTCTTAGTCTAAATTTGGCTCTTAACATGCAAACACTTGGTTCGTTAGCTAACTGCTCGTAACATTCATAGTCCAAACCACACAGGTGACCGACGTCGGTCCCTATTTGCCTGGGGGTGCCGACGTCGGCCGATCTCTGACCGATGTCAGTTTCCATCTATCTGTACCCTACCGACGTCGGTTGTCCTGACCGATGCCGGTGACTATAACACTCAGCAAACACTTTGCAACCTCCCTAACTTCTCATGTTCGCATCTTGGTGAAGCTTTTAGCTCCACAACTTAACAATCTCCCATTTAGAGATAAATAGTTGCACCTATACCTGTATTTGTACCCCATCTAATCTATTTCTTGGCTTGTATCCCTCTTCAAGATCAACCTTGAAGACCAAACACCACATAACCTATGATGCTATACATGTCATTTAAGTAACCTGCCATATTCGAACCTACATATCCATGTAGTGAAGACCTTGACCCTGCATTACATGTCGACCTGCTGCTGGTCCCTCTCAGATACCTAAGAATCTACCTTCCTCGAATTGGCTCCAAACTCTCTGACAACTCCCATTGCTTGGGAAAACTCAGGTCTACACTATACCTCATGTAATTTCGAACCCTATTTTAAGCTAAGCTTGAACTGTCTAACCCTTGGTGTGCTTACCGATTCTGTATCCTGCGTAATGAACCTTGCCAACACCTGATTCACATCAGCTCTCACTGGAGACCAAATCTCCATGTCTCTTATGCCAAAGAATTTCACTGCTCCAAATTCCTCATGACATACCTTTGAACTAACCTTACCTTTTAGCTTAGCAAATCCCTGTATGTACAAAACCTGCTAGCAAACTATCCACATACAGTAACTGGATAATGTCGTGACTCATCATCCACCTGGTAAGAACAAAATCACAATAGTTACACTGACATTGACTGAATCCATGCTTAGTCATCCACCTGTCAAAACATGTACCACTATCCTACAGCTTCTTCAAGACCTTATACCTTGGCTTTATATCTCATGTATCCGTCCACTCTCTTCTTGAACTATGGGAATCCATCCGTCTCTCAGTGCTTTCTTCCAGCTAAAAACTCTACCAATGAACACCTTTTTGGTTCTTCTCCAAGGACTCACACTCCTCATCCATGCCAAGCTCCCACTGTATCTAGATTCTACCTGCATTGCCTCTTCACATCTTCCTAGTTCTTGACCATCAATAAGCTATATAAAGAAGGTGAACAACGAATATGAGGTTCACTTACCCTTTCTGACCTTGACATGAGCATTTGAGACTTGTTGACAGCTTGTTGTCTGCTCACTATCCATTCCAGTGACCAATGTCGGCCATCTCCCAATCTGCTCTCGATCGATGTCGATTCTCTATGACTGACCCTATCTACTAACATTTGTCCCATTACCGATGCCGGTGTACCTATTGTCGATGTCGATCACTATATGATCAACATCGGTTCCTGCTTCCTGACACCACCGACTCTGCTGATCTGCACATGACCGACGTCAGTACCTGTCTGTTCGATGTCGGTTCTTGATGATCAATGTCGGTATCTATGTTCACCTGTGAGTGATAAATTTTTACTTGCGAGCTCTCCATGGATCAAAATCTTGTTCAAATTAGCACAGTCTTACTCAAAATAATTTAGTCCACTCCACTGATCTCTGTTTGTCATTTCCTCCATGAACACCAAGGCTTTCTAGTTCTTTAGCTTGTCAAAAACATCTGTCTTCCGCTTGAGAACCTGCATTCCCCTCCTACATATGTGACCAAACCCATGAAGCCACATCTCTACAATAGAAGGTGAATTAGTAATATAAGTAGATAGATAAAGGATACCTACTTTCTTACCACCGTCTAATTCAAGTGCATCCACTGTGAGAGTTACTATGCATCTCCCATCACCTAAATTTCCTAAAGAAATTAGACTCATCTCTAAGACTGGTACCTGCATAACCTCATTCAACACCTGTGTGTTATCCGTCTACAATTTTAGCCTCACTTCCCCTTTGCCAATCATTTGACAAGGCTCTCCAGCTCCTAAATAAATCTCTCCAAAGTCTCTAAAGACATATCCATGAAAAGATGCTCTATTTCAAACTGCATGGAAAGAGGCAAAAGAATCTGTGAACCAAGATTCCACTTTATCCAAAACATTCTGTTCAACATCCCCTACAACATCTCCTCCTCCCTGCTGATCTGCTACCAACCAACAATCTTTATTTCCCTGCTCTTTCTTTCCATCAATCAGACCATTCATGCTATTCAGTTTCTCCATTTGTAGCTTACTTCCTTCTACCATTGCTATACTCCCATTCAATCAAAAAACCCTGTGAGTAACTTGTAATCAAAAAACACTACCAAATCTAAAACCACATGTTAGTAACCCAACCAAAAGCTCTGATACCAACTTGTTAAGATTGGTATCAACTTGGTCCACCTGCTCAACCTGCTCTGATACCAACTTGTTAAGATCTTGCTCCTCAATTAGAGCACATATGATTACTTCTTGTATTAGCAACTAAACACGAATTTATACCAGAATCAATAAGTAACTAGAAATATGAAACAACACAGGATTTGAGAGACAATACACAATTGTATTAAATACTTAGAAGAAAATACAATAAGGAAGATGCCACTTCTTCCTCCACCTCAAAGGTTCGCCACGCCTCAAGACCTTCTTCTCTCTCTCTCTCAATTCCAAAAATCAACTCAAATATAGAATTGATGTTCACCTCTCCAACCAGTCAGTAACACGCTACCAGTACACCAAGTACATAACCATACTCCAAGTAGATCTCCTGCTCTCTTCTGCTACCTGTAAATCACTAGACCTTACTCACCAATGTAGATATCTCTACATCCCTGAAGAACCCTTGTCCTTGCCTCACCAAGTCCTTATGATTCTTCAACTAGTACCCCAGTGGATCAGCTCCTAGACCTTGCAGACCCTGCAACTCTCCCTGATCATACACTCTCAGCACCCCTGTGGAACTAGAAGGAGCTAATCTAGCTCTCTCTAAAAGCTCTATGGCTTTCTAGCACACTTTTATAATAAAACCAATGAGTCTCTTAAATAGATAACAATAATTAGACACCTAATTACAATAATTAGATCCATAGCTCTTAGTCTAAATTTGGCTCTTAACATGCAAACACTTGGTTCGTTAGCTAACTGCCCGTAACATTCGCAGTCTGAACCACACAGGTGACCGACGTCAGTCCCTGTTTGCCTGGGGGTGCCGACGCCGGCTGATCTCTGACTGATGTCAGTTTTTGTCTGTCTATACCCTATCAACGTCAGTTGTCCTGACTGATGCCGGTGACTGTAACACTCAGCAAACACTTTACAACCTACCTAACTTCTCCTGTTCACATCCTGGTGAAGATTTTAGCTCCACAACTTAACACATGAGGAGGACTAAAAGGGTAAGTAAGCCTCAAATTCATTATTCCCCTTCTTTATACTACTTGTTACTCACTGATGGTCAAGAACCAAAAAGTTTTGAAGAAGTAATGCAGGTAGAATCTAGGAAATAGTGGGAGCATGGCATTAATGAGGAAATTGATTTCTTGAGAGAGAACCAAACGTGGGATTTGGTAGAGTTACCAACTGGAAAGAAAGCACTGAAAGATGAATGGATTCATAGGTTAAAGAAAGGAGAGAATGGATAGGTGAGATAGAAGGCCAGGTTATATGGTCTTGAGCAAGATCTAGAATAGTGGTATAGGTTTGACAAGTTTATGACAAAGCATGTCTTTAGTTAATGTCAATGTGACCATTGTGATTATTTTACCAAGATGGATAATGGTCGCTACATTATCTTGTTATTGTATGTAGTGTTTATGCTTATTGCAGGGTCACACATGTAGGGATTTACTAAGCTAAAGGTAAAAGTAGCTCAGACATGTGCTAGGAAGGATCTAGGAGGAGCAAAGAAAATCCTTGGCATGAGTATTTCTAGAGACAGGGAAAGTCATAGGTTGATTTTGTCTCTAGAGGATTATGTGAATAAGGTAGTGGAGAGGTTTAATTTGTAGGATGTAGAACTGGTAAGCACACCTATGGTTGGATAGTTCAAGTTGAGCTTAGAACAGTATCCTAAATCACATGATGAGGTTGAGTACATGAGTACTAGACCTGATATTGCCCAAGCAGTGGGAGTTGTCAGCAAGTTAATGGCCAATCAAGGAAAGGAGCACTAGAAAGTAGTTTAATGGATTCTCAAGTATCTGAGAGGGACCAGCAGTAGGTATTTATGCTATGTAGAGTCAAGCAATTCTCTACATGGGTATGTAGATTTGGATATGGTAGGTGACTTGGATGATAGGAGAAGCACCACATGATATGTGCTCACTGTTGGTGGTACAGCAGTTAGCTAGATTTTAGAGATGTAGAAGGTTGTTGCAATCACAATGGCTAGCAAGGATAAGAACCCTACAAAAATGTTAACAAAGCTAGGAACAAAGGAGAAGTTGAATCTTCATTCAACTTTTGTTGGTCTTCAAGATTAAACTTGAAGAGGGATACAAGCCAAGAAACAAAATTAGAAGATGTACATGTACAGGTAAAGGTGTAGCTATTTATCTCCAAGTGGGAGATTATTAGGTGGTGGAGCTAAAAGCTTCATTGTTATGCAAATGGTGGAGGTTGCTGAGTGTTAGAGTAATCGACGTCAGTCAAGCCAACTGACATTGGTCATATTCAGCATACACAGTAACTGACATCGGTTAGGGGTCAGTCAGCATCGATCAGATAAGAACTGACGTCGACAACCTATGTGTGTGTGCATTTGCATGCATTTCTAGAACTGGTCTAATTTTAGACAAATAGTCAGTTTGCATGTAAAGACTAATTTAGTCTTGAGTCTATGTTTCTAATTATTATTTGTTTTGGGATCTATTTAATAGACCCATGGGGTTGTATTGTAATGTGAAGGATTAAAAGGACTTGTCAAGGACAAGGACAAAGGTTCTTCCAAGTGTAAGATCAGTTGATCTATAGGTAGAAAGATCAGAGAGATCTACATGGTAAGCAAGGTCAGTTGATCTATAGGGTGTAAAATATCAAGGAGATCTATGGGTGTGTGTGTGAAAGGTCAGTTAGATCTGTAGGGTAGCAAGATCAAGGAGATCTACAACATACAGTGGTACATCAAGTACTAGTATTATAGGCAAAGCAACTGGTTGAGTTGATTGTCATAGGTGGATTGGTAGTAGGCAATAACAACCATTGGGTTGATTTTCACTAATTGGTGGAGGGAACAACAACTCGGTATTTAGTTGATTGTTGATTGTAATTAATTGAGAGAGAGAACTCTTGAGGGAGAATTTCTATACGCCCAAGAGGTGTGGGAAGAGTGTGATTTCTTCATTGTATTTCCTTCTAGAAGAGTGTTAATACAAGATTGTATTGTCTCTCATATTCTGTGCTATTTTTGAATTTTAGTTACTTATTACTTCTAGTTTAATTCTGTGTTTATTTGCTTATACAAAGGTAATCAATTGTGCTCTTAAGGAGTAGGATCCTAACAAGTGGTATCAGAGCTTATGTGTAGATCCTGACAAGTGGTATCAGAGCTTTGTGTTCTAGATCTTGACAAATATTTAAACTCTCTAATACCCCTTCTTTTTCCCAAAATTCTAGATCTTGATTTTCTCTCTCATGGTCATACCATTTGTAAACCTGAAGGGCTCTCTTGATGTGCAAAGAAGATAGGTGGATGAAGAGAACCAATTGTGAGTATGTTCATGATAATTTTACCTTTAATATTATCTAAATCGCCTTTAATGACTCCACATTCAATATCATTATATTTTCTTTATGTAAAATTTCATACAAATCCGTACTTCTACATGAAAACACATGAAAATGGCCTTTTTCTTGCTTTCTCTTTAAATTTCAAGTTTGGAACTACCAATTTAGGGAAAGATAATGAAAATAAAGAGTCAAATTACATGTTAAAAAAATTAAAAAGTCTTTTAATATTAAAATTAGGTCATATTTAACATGTGGAAACTCCTCAAGACCCAAACTATGCATTAGACTTGCATAAAAAGATACTTCCAGTGCATGAAACTTTTGAATTAAGGTAATGATATAAATATTAAGGTGATTAAAGTTATTATGATTGATTTAGTTTCCTTTTGACTCAAAATTTATCATTTAAATACCATAACCTTAACTTATACTCAACATACATATATCATATCACCATGTAGAGGCTTAGATCAGTGCCATAAAAAGCTTCAAGTTATAGGGGTTGGAATTTGGCATTGGTAGGAAAAATTGCCAACAATAGCCTAGAATATATTCTTCCCTATTGTATAATTTTCAATTATTTCATGATGATGTAATCATAGTGTCCTAGTGAGTGGATTTAGTGATTTGATTATCTAAGTGTCAATGACAAAGTGTGCAATGTGAATGTTTTAGTATGCTTAAAGTATGATTGGTTGATCTTTAGTTTTGTCATGGTTAGAGATGTTTAGGGATGGGTATGGTGATTTTATGATGTGAAATAGGTCCCTGAGATGTTTTATATTATTTTATTGCTTGTGTACATAAGTGTAATTCATATGGTTGGTCATTGTTATCATAAGATAGTTTGGGTCTAGTAGCATAAAATCTGAGTACACATTTTGATGGCATCAACATTACCACATGTGGATGAGTTATGGTGAGTTTTTAATATTATTGTGATAAAATTATTACCTAGTTATTATGTCTTAAATTTTAGGTCATGTACCTAAACAAATTCAAATATATATGGGTATAAATTTGATTTCTCAAGCATTTTGATAGTGTTTTCTATGTTCAAATAGAGCTAACTAAGCATGTTGATGATGTCAACATTGGAATGTATAGAGGTTTTAGGATAAAATGGTCACATGTGTTTGTTTATTATTTTACATATTTCTTATGTTCTAACTCTTAGGTCATGCACCTAATTGAGATAAAGGATATGCAAATGTAAAGTGAGGCTCCCAAGTAGTTTGACATTATTTCTCATAGCCAAATTTGCATGAGGCAAGAAAGAGCTAAGTAATCAGTTTGATGGTGGCATATCTCACATGTGTGAAAATTTTAGGAGAAGGTTATCATATGGGTTTGTTTATTTTTGTACATACTTTATTTTTTCTAAATTTTAAATCATGCCCTTTTCTAAAGCACATCAAAATATATGCATGAGTAAAGTTGGCCTTCTAGGCAATTCTTGAAATTGTTGTCTCTATAAATATATTAATATAAGTAGGCATTTTAATGTCATTATATCTCACACATTCAAACATTTTAGGAGTATTTTAACACATAGTTATATTCTTTTATGTGAGGAGATCATATGGTTTAAATTTGAGAACATGCAAGTGAGTGAGGTAAAAGATATGACTATGCAAATTTGACCTTTTAGGTAGATAATAAAGGTTCCCACACTTAGTCAAATGTGAAAAATTGAAATTTTGAGTAACATCGATGGAGTGTGTTACTCCAAGAAGTTAGGAAATAGTGAGATGGTACCATGTGTTTAATGTTTAACATTGAGCAAAGATAAAGATCGAGCTTATTACAAGGATCAATGGTGAGTAGGTGATCATACATATATAGATTAATGGTGTGTATTAAATATAAGAGGTCAAAGTGATAGCTAATTATCTTTGTTAAAGACCAAGCTATGTATAGGAGATTGATGGATCATGTGAGTTCAAAGTTATAGGATTGCATGAGATGAGGTCAATATGTTCAAGGTTTAACATTTAAGCATTAACACATATGCATTAAAGTTTAGAGAATATTAATGGTGAATGTTTAATTTGAGAACCAAGGACATGATATGTGAGCATGGTGTTTGAGGCTTAACTATGACCATTTGTATTTGAATATTTGAATTTATAAAGGAAAAACTAGTGCTCTGTATTTTAGCCATTTCTTTCGATCTAGATAGAAATTTCTCATAGTGTAAACATAAAATTTGAAGAGGACTCCATGAAACATCTAATAAAACTGATTTAAATATCTGAAAGTGTATACATTCAAATATATTAAGGTTCAAATTTGACTATGTGTTTGTGCTTGTTATGGAAGTGACCTAAGAAGAGTAATTGAGATTATATAGATGGTGTTTTGATATATCTTGATGAATTAGTATTGGGGAGTGTTTTAAACTCCATGAAAAATGTCTATGTGAATTATTAATGTTTGAACATTTGTATACAATATGAAAAAATCTTAAGATGGTGACTATTTTTTTCATTCATTGTGACTGCGTGCACAGAATGTTGTTTGAGAAAATTATGCTTTATTAAAAGAGTGTTTTGGAAACTTTGATCATTTGAAAATGTCAAAGGGGTCATTTATAATAGTTCTAGGCATTTGGAAGTGGTCCTATGTTCTTATTTTGTTTGATGATTTGCTAAATGGGTGAATAGGTCTTCATGAGACCTATAAGAGCTACAAGGGCCTTATTAAAAGGTGCAGTTGCTTATGGGTGACCCATAGATGCTATGGCAACCTATAAAGATTGTTTTGAGCCATGTCTTGATGTGATATATGCCTTAATGGATAATACATGCCTAATGTCTAACCAAGGTGTTGATTATCATGTATGCTCTATAAATAATGAAATCAAAGATGGTGATTTCTAGACTTGAGTGAGAGACATGGTAGATATTTTAGATAGGCTTGTGTGTGTGGATTGTGAATCAAATGAGGGGTAGAGTTCATTTTGGATTATGTTAAGAGAAAAATATATTTATAACTATTTTTATTACCTATAGGTCATAATTTTGTCGATAAATAGTACTCTTGTAGATTGAGTATGAGTGAAGGTGAAGAGTGATAATCAAAGGTCCATCATCAAGTGTTGAAGATATTAGTTCAAAGGTACATGTGTTCATAGGTGTTTTTGTGGTGGCTTAGTATGTATGTTGGTTGTATCATCCTTGACAAGGTGAAACTTGATAAAATTCTAGTTGTTGTGGCTAGCTTGGCTAGATAGGTGTTGTAGCACCTTATGGGATTGTAATCTCACTACATAAGGGATGGTAGTTCTTTGATTAATTGTAATCTAGTATACATTGGATATTTATTATTAAATGATAATAGTCCAATTGTAGGTTCCATAGTGGGTTTCTGTTTCCCTAAGAGGGTTTCCCACATATGTCATGTGTTATGTGATTGATCTTACATTATATCTCTTGTTCATTGTTGTGATTGATGTTTATGCTTCATGAATACTTATGGTAATTGTTTAAGAGTTTTTAAGGATTGAAATTGAAGTTATAATATTTGGGATCACTTGATTCACCCCCCCTCTCAGTGATTTTACCTCTAAAAATTGGTATCAAAGCAAGTCCTTTGGTAAAGGCTTGACAACTTGAAGGTGATCCAAGGTACAATGTGGGTAGTCATCAAGGAGGTTTATATACTAAGCAAGCACTAATGTTCAATGGATCTAATTATGATTTTTAGAGTGAAATAATGTGGAAATACGTTATGTCCCTAGGGTTTTATGTATGTGAATTTGATGTGGATGGTTATGTTGCTCTTACTACTCCATTTAGTGTTATAGATAAGAAATTGTTTGAGAACAATTCTAAGGAAATGAATGTTATCACTTGTGGTCTTTTAGAGATTGAATAAACCAAGGTAATCCTTTGTAAATCTGATAAAGAAATATGAGACAAAATTCATATCATTTTTGAAGGATATTTAAAGGTCAAGCTTGCTAATTTGCAAACTCACATAAGGAAATTTGAAAGTCTCAAAATGAAGGAGAAAGATTATGTGACATCCTTTATGTAGAAATGTGATGATACTATGAACATCATCAAAGGTCTCGTAGATAGAGGATACTTTAGTCCAAAAGGTATTAAATTATCTATCTCTAAATTTTGATCTAAAGGTATCTTCTATAGAAGAAAGTCATGATATTACTCAGTTGAAGATGGATCAATTGCATGGCACCATTAATACCTATGAGATGATAGTACATGATGATATACCACCAAATAAGGAAGCAACATTCAAGATAAATATATAGCCTAATAATAAGTTACAAGGTGAAAAATCTAAAGAGGATGACATATCTGATATTGATGAGGATGAACTAATTGCTTTGATTAATAGGAAATTGAACATGAGTTCAAGGAAGTATAAGGGTAAAATACCCTTAAAATGTTTCAACTATGGAAAGATAAGATATTTTTCTCATAAATTCCCTAATAACAATGAAAATATTGATGATGAAGAGCATGGTGAAGGTCAAGATGAAGATAAGAAGACATATAGGAAGAAAGGATTTAGAAAGTATAACAAGAATAAATACTTTAAGAACAAGAAGATTCTCTACACCAAATAATATTATAACTCATTGGATGAGAGTGAAGACAGTGACTTAGAATATGATCATGAAGATGATGGTTCTATTTAAGATGAATATATGTTCATGGTTGAGATAAGGAAATTTCTCACATCAAAAGGTGTCTACTTGGAGTGATTCAGATGATGATGAAAATGAAGATGGACTATGATTGTATTGACAAATGCTCTTAAAGAACTAAATATTGAGAAGAATATCAATAAGAATATGAAATCTAAACTCAAGGACTATGAGGAGAAATTTAGTATGCTTGAGGCATGACTAGTTGAAGACTCTAGGGAGCATGAAGGTGTTGTCATGTTTCTTAATTCTAAGTTGAAATGTATGTCTAAAAGTCTAAGAGCCAAAGTAGAAGAATGTTCAAGGTATGTTTCTATGATTATGTCTTTGAAAGATGAGTTAGAGAAGACATATACTAAGGTGAAGACATTTATGAGATTTTAAAATAGCTCATGTGATCTAGACAATATTCTAAGTGGTCAAAAGCATGTTATTTATAGAACTAGTCTTGGATATGAGGAACAAAAGAATATCACTCAAGATAAAATTAAGACTAATGTGAACCAAGATAATCATACTTTGAAGATAAATCATCAGAAAAGAAATCAAGGTGATGTTAAATAAAATACAAATCATTTTAGATAACCAAATTCCATGAGGTATGTAAGATTCAATATTTATTGTTACACATTTAATCAATTTGGTCATAGAGATAGAGAATGTAAAAGACCTATTAGAAATGAGTTTGTATGGGACTATGATAGGGGTCATCAGTTAAAAATTATGAATAGATTTAAGTTTTTTAATTGTCTAGATAGAGGACATATTTCAAATTTATATCCAAATAAGGTAAGGAAAGATACATTTCTTGCAAAAGGTATGGTGTGCTACAATTGTGAATAGAGAGGTCACATTGCTAGATTCTACAAGCAAAGCCATATAAGATAGAATGTATTTAGTCAGGATCCTAGAGTATAAGGAAGAAGGCATGTTAACACATGGAAGCTAAAAGTGACAAGTGTGAGTCATGATGATATTGAAGGTCTAAGTAATTTGTTTGCCTTGGTGGAGAATGCTTCAAAAGTTGAAGAGTGCTAAGAGTTTTCATTATCTGCTTATGTTCAAAGTGAAGGGACCAAACTCAAAGAGATGACTAAAGTATTGGTTGAATCTAGTCCTAAGGTATGTATGGATCCAAGTTAACATCTTGATGTTGCTAAGCATGGATAAAAAAAATAACATCAATTGTTTATGTATAATGATGAGGTTCCAAGCTGTAAGGAAGATTCTATAGATGAAATGGTATGTTGTGAATCTTTATTATCTCAATGTATTGTCAATTCAATCTTAGAAGAGAAGGATAATGTTTTGGTGGTTTAGCATGTTTCTCATCTTAAACCTAAGAATAATAACTACAAGTATCAGATAACTAAGGAGGAGAAGGAATATGAGGAGTTGTGAGAAACTCCTAATTTCACATTGTTCTAGGACATTGTGAAGTAGGGTGTCTCTACCTATGATTCTTAGGAGACATATTTTCTTGTGGTGAAGAAATTTTGTGTTCTCAAGATGATAATTCCAATTATAAAAGGTATTTTTTTAAAGGTAAGCAACAAGATCATGAGCTTGTTCCAAAGATTTGTGAAGGAGCTATTATGCATGGTTAGAATGGGTATATCCAGATGACATAATGAGATTAATGAAATATCAAGAAGATTCAATGCTTAGAAATGTCTATACACTTATTTGTGATGTTCTCTAGGTGATTTTGTGGTTTTAAGGTATGTTTTTGCCAATTAAAGATATTTATGTGTGCTCTTAGTTTTCTTGATTTTTGGCTTAACGACAACCAAACCTAAAAATGGGTTATATGAAGTCAATGCTCTCAAAGGTGTGAAGGCTCAAATATTGTTATAAAAGTGAATGATGACTATCTCTAGGTGTGAAAGAAGTTTTAGAGGTGTACATTGACTAGGAGGTTTGTTGACTTTGTCTATGTTGAGATTCTAGGGTTTTGGGATATGTTATAAAAGTAGTTTGACTTATGAGTTGAGGTTTCAAGCTTATTAATAGTTTTAATGGCCCAAATGGGCTGTAAAATCATGATTCATAGAGATTTTAAGGTTTTTTGTTCTCAAGTTATATAAATTTTTGTCATTATGGAGGGCTAATTGGCTAGTAGGTTTATAAAGGAAATATGTTGTAGAGGATGAGCTTGGTGATGAAAATTGGTGTGATTAAGAGGGGAATATGAGAGTGATATATATATATATATATATATATATATATATATATATATATATATATATATCACTCTCATATTCCCCTCTTAATCTATGAAGTTTTAGGTCCTGAAGATGTGTCTACTAAAAATTGTGGGCTTTGCAAGTTTCAAGTAGGGCTACAAGGAGGCTAGACAAGCCTAGTTTGAAGAAGAGTGATTATTTCTCAGTTTCACCAAAAGATAAAAGTATTTTTGTTTCAAGGAGAGTTCCTAGGTTGGTTGAAAACATGTTTCCTATTTGGTGAGTGGCATGGTGTTCTATTGGTGGTCCTTGAGAGAAAATGATAGTAAGCATGTGTGGTGGTTTTTCATGGTGTATGGATATTTGAAGATGCTAAAAAGGTGAATGGATTAGATATATTAGGGGGAGTTCCTCTCAAATGTTTCATAGTGAGTTAAATTAGAGTTTAGTACTTTGTGTGTTTTTTCTTCACTGATTTTAGTACTTGGTTGAAGAGAGTATTGGCATGGAGCAAGAGGAAGTTGTCAAGGCAAGCAAAAGTAGACTCAAGGTATGTTGGATTTTATATCATATTTATAAGGTGGTCCTATCCTATTGGTGGTATTTTTTATGTCCTCAAGATCAAATTGTTCCCATTTGTCATTGTGTCAAAGGGGGAGAAAGTTCCTATTATGAGAGTGCTTGAAAAGAGAGAAGGAAGGTGAGTTGTATATTACTATATGATGATTGTTGACATCAATTACAAAGGGTGAGAATGTTATATCATTGTAAATAATTTCATGAAGGTGTCCTAGTGAGTGGATGTAGTGTTTCGATTATCTAAGTGTCAATGACAAAGTGTGTAATGTGCTTGTTCTAGTATGCTTGAAGTATGATTGGTTGATCTTCAGTTTTGTCATGGTTAGACAAGTTTAGGGATGAGTATGGTGATTTAAGGATGTTAAATAGGTCTCTAAGATGTTTTTTATTCTTTGATTGATTGTGTGCATAAGTGGAATTCATCTGGTTGATCATTGTTATCATTTAGATAGTTTGGGTCTAGTGGTAGGAAATTTGAGTAGGCAATTTAATGACATCACCATTGCCACATGTGGATGAGTCAGGTGGATTTGTTCATATGGTTGTGATAAAATTAGTCCCTAGTTCTTATACAATAAATCTTAGGTCATGCACCTAAATACAGTCAAAGATAAATGGTTACAAAGTTGGGATGTCAAGCATTTTGATAGTGTTTTGTATGTTGAAATAGAGTTGAGTAAGCATGTTGATGATATCAACATTAAAAATCATGGATTTTTTAGGAGTAAATGGTCACATGGGTTAGATTATTACTATGAATAGTTTTTATGTGCTAAATCTTAGGCCATGCACCTAAGCGAGACAAAAGATATATAAGTGTAAAGCTGGGCTCCCAAGTAGTTTGATAGTATTTTACCATAACCAAATTTGCATGAGGTAAGAAAGAGCCAAGTAATCAGTTTGATGGTGGAATATATCACATGTGTGAATGTTTTAGGATAAAGTGATCATATGGGTTTGTTTAGTTTTTTACATAGTTTATTTGTGCTAATTTTAGATCATGCATCAAAGCACATCAAAAGATATGCATGAACAAAGTTGGCCTTCTAGTTAATTATTAAAATTATTGGATCTATAAATAGATAAATATGAGGAGGAATTTTAATGCCATTATATCTCACACATGTGAAGGTTTTAGGAGCATTTTGACACATGGTTGAATTCTCCTATGTGAGGAGATCATATGGTCCAAATTTGAGAACATGCAAGTGAGAGAGGTAAAAGATATGACTGTGAAAATTTGCCCTTCTACACAAATAATCAAGGTTCCCATAATTATTCAAATATGCACAAGTTAAATTTGTAGAAACATCAATGGAGCATGTTACTCCAAGAAATTAGGAAGCATCAAGATGGTGCCATGCGTTTAATGTTTAACATTGAGTAGAAATAAAGATCGAGATTATTTCAAGGACCAATGGTGAGTGGTGATCATACAAATAAAGATAAATGGTGCATATTAAATTCAAGAGGTCATAGTGATAGTTATTTATTTTTGTTAAAGACTGAGCTATGTATAGGATATTGATAGAGTGCATGAGGTCAAAGTTGCAAGATTTCATGAGATGAGTTCATTATGTTCAAGGTTTAACATTTAAACATTAGTGCTTATGAATTAAAGTTAGTATAATATTTATGGTGCATGTGTAATCTAAGAAATGAGGACACAATATGTGAGCATGGTGTTCAAGGTTTAACTATTACCATTTGCATTTGAATATTTGAATTTGCAAAGGAAAAACTAGTGCTCTGTATTTTGGCCATATCTTTCGATTTAGATAGAATTTGATCATGGTGTAAAAATAAAAGTTTAAGAGGAATACATGGGGCTTCCAATAAACCTAATTTTATTATATTTAAGTGTGTATATTCAAATATATTAAGGTTAAAAGTTGAATATATGTTCATTCTTGTTCTGGAAGTGACCCAAGAAGAGTAATTGAGCTTATTTAGATTTTGTTTTGATATCTCTTGATGAATTAGATATTGAGGTGTTTTATACTCCATGAGTACCATTTTTTTGAATTATTAAGGTTTTAACATTCATATATAGTATGAACAAAGCTTAATATGGTGACTGTGTGTTTCATTCATGGTGACTATGTGCACAAAATATTGTTTGAGCAAATTATGCTTTAACATAAGAGTGTTTTGTAAATTGTGATAATATAAAGATGTCAAAGGGATCATTTGGAATGGGTCCATTCATTTGGAATTATTCTTATGTTCTTAGTTTATTTTATGATGTGCTAAATGGGTGAATAGGTCTCCATGAGACCTATAAGAGCTACAAGGGCCTTATTAAAAGTTGTAACTGCTTATGGGTGACCCATAGATGTTGTGGCCAAATTATAAAGATTTTTTTGAATCATGTATTGATTTTAAAGATGAATTAATGGATAATACATGCCTAATGGTTTATAAAGGTATTGATTATTACGTATGCTCTATAAATGGTGAAAATAAAGATGGTGATTTCTAGACTTGAGTGAGAGACTTGGGAGATATTTGAGAGAGGCTTGTGTGTGTGGATTGTGGAGTGAAGGAGGGGTATATTTACTTGTGGATGAGTTTAATGTAATATTATATTTAAAACTATTTTTATGACCTATAGGTCATAATTCTATTGGTAGAATAATGCTTTTATAGATTATGAGTGAAGGTGAAGAGTGATAATTAGAGGTCCATCATCAGGTGGATTTGTTCATAGGAATTTTTATGGAATCTTAGCATCTAATGTGGTTGTATCCTCCTTTCAAGGTGAAAAATTTTAAAAGTCTTATTGTTGTTTTAGCTCAGCTAATTAGGTGTTGTAGCACCTTGTATGATTGTAGTCTCACTAAATAAGGATTATAGTTCCTTGATTAGTTGTAGTTAGTCTAATTGGTTCTTGTTTTTTTAAGATATTATTCCAATTTTAGGTTTCATTGGTTTTTATCCCTCAAGAGGGTTTCCCACATTTTCCATGTGTTATGTGATTGATCATGCATTATCTCTCTTGCTCATTGTTATGAATAATGCGTATACTTCATGAATTCTTGTGGTAACTAATTAAGTGTTTGGAAATTCTAAAATTAAAGTTGGATAATTTGAGATTATTGATTTACTCACCCCACCCCTATAAATTATTGTAATTCTAACATTCCCTTCCTTTTTATAACTAAAATTTATATGTTTATTCAACATGGTTGTTAGTGGATTAGGTAAACATGAAAAATCATAAATGGACCCTCTTACAAAGTTAATTTTACCCAAAAATATTTGTAGTCCCTTCTTGTGTTGAGTAAAATAAAAATATTATATGGATTTTACCCTTTTAGGATCAATGGTCAATCCTTGCTTTGAAATAACATGGACCAAGATCTTGCCTTCATGTACTAAAAAAGACATTTCTTTGGGTTAAGAGAGACACCAAATTACCTAAGTCTTTCAAAAATATGATTAATATGACTCAAATGATCATTAAAGTTCTTTCAAAACACATTTATGTCATCTACATATACTAAAACTATCTCATTTAACAAACCTTGAAAGTTAATGTCCATGGCTCTTTGAAATGTAGAACCTATATTTGATAATCCAAAGGGCATTTTACTATTAGCATATGTTCCCCATTTAGTGGTGAAGGATATTTTAAACTTGTCTTCATCTCTTACCAAAATATGATTATACCCATTATATCCATCAAAAAGAGAAAACCACTCATAATGTGATACCATTTGTAGAATTTGCTCCATGGATGGCAAAGGGTATTGATCCTTCAATAAAGCCTTGTTGAAATATCTAAAATCCACACACAACCTTATTTATCCATTATTTTTCCTCATAAGTACAAGGTTTGTAACCCATGATAAATTTTTTATGGGAAAGATGATTCTTGACTCAATCAACTTGTTCAACTCTTTTCTCATCAAAAATTCCAACTTTCGATTATAGGACTTTACCTTTGTCTTAATAGTTTAGCACTACATTTTAGCTCTACAGTATGTTGAGACAAGTTTGGTTCAAAACTCTTAATATCACTATATTCCAAATTAAAAACATGAATGAACTCTTTACACAACTCAATAAATGATTCTCTTTCATTTTTTGAACATACCTTTCCAAATTTGAGAAGATTATCCTTGACGATGGCAATGCCTTCACTGTTTTCTTCCTTTACAGGCATCCTCACTCTATTTCCTCATTTGGTCATCACTATTCTCTAAAATGTGACAAGTCTTTAAAATAGATTGTTTGTATTTAATTTCAAAATATAATATTCATACTATTATTAAAATTTATTTTGATTTCTAAAAGATAATTCAGCTTCTTTTTTGAAGTAAGCATGTTATTTTTTTGTCATATCCAAGCACTTTCCAACTCATAACATTATCTATGATGGAGGACCTAACCACTACCTTGATGTGAGATTGACATTTCTCATTTTTGATATCATTAAGAATGTCAAATTAAGATCTTATGGATGACAACTAATTAGCATGTTTAGTATCCTCTATTGGGATAACCTGTATGTTGAAAGCTTCAAATTAGTATATGAGATCACATACCCTCTATTTATATGATTTCAAGTAAAAAAATTTGGCAAAATTTTGACACTATCACCAAACACTTGTAAGCTTTTTTCTCCTACATTTATTGCCCATTGGAGACCATGTATGAGTGTCCCATACTCAACTACATTTCAAGTAAATTTAAACTAATATTTTATTGAAGAGTAGTACATTTAATTTTATGGATAAATAAAAATATTTCCATCCCCTAATCCATTCTTATTCTTTGAGACATAAAATAATAGCTTCCACAATCCTTCACTAGACTCACTTGGCTTGGCAAGAGTTGATATAGACATTTCTTCTTCATGCAAAAAATTAATTCCCAAACTTATTCTATTAGATTTTAAGGAACATATTCATGGTTTTCACTTTCCCACTAAGCAAAGAAAATATTAGGAATTCCTTCAATAAGAGAGGTTTGATCTTGATCACTTGGATGCTCCTTCTCATCTAGTATAGTACAATTCACATTGGTAAAGCTTAGCATGTAATAATCTATATGAAATTTGTAAATAGGTTATTATTTTATATTAACATTATTACCATACCTTATTATAAAAAAAATATGACCAATCTGAAGATAGGTACCCTTTAATATTTGATATGAAGTTTCTTAACAAGCATAATGTAAAATATGGTGGCAAATAAACTACCACAACATCTTGAAGAATATAAAGACCTGGGAAAGCATAAAAAGTCAAATATAAACCTTTAATTACTCCCATTATATTTTTATTTTTACCATTTAATTACAACACTCCTTTTATTTTTGGCTTATATTTCAATCCAAGATTATCAACTATCTATTTTGGCATAATTGTGCTACTAGCACCACTATCAACCATACAATTGTGAGCTAGATTATCACCAATGATCAAATAAAGGTATAAGGGAGGATATTTACCATATTTACTTAGTTTTAATTTATTTTTTAGTTTGTTTACATTTTATTTAATAGGTTATACCTATTTATTAATAGGCTGTTTGATAATAGTGAGAACCATACTTTCTTTCCTTGCTTATCCAACTAAGATATGGAGGTTAGAAAGCTCTTCTTGGATCAAATCCTTTTATCCCAAAATATTTAAAGTTTCCCACATTGATATTATTGCATGTGACATATGCATATGGTCTATGATTTTAAGAGGAGTACCACTAACCCTTGGTTTTCCCTTCAAAATCATAGTACTCTATTAAGCATGAGAAGTTTAACATATTACATTGCCTCCAACAACCTAATTTTTCTAATTTTCCTATAATTTTAGGGCTTAAAAATACTTATTATTTTTATAAGATTAATAATATAAATAAAATGTTTTTTATACCTCTTATGTATCATATATTTCTATCCTCTTAACTCTTGTGATAACCATTATTGGGCTAGTCACCCTATTTGTATCCATTTATTGATTCATAACATAATGATCTCCTTCTTACCAATTTAAAAATGTAACATTAGATTTTATTTGACCATCATGTAGTTCTCTTTGAGGTGGAATGTTAGTTTGTGATAGTTGATGCATTGACATACCTTGCACAACTAAATCTTGATTCAATATTCCATTTGGGAAAGAGGCTTCACTATGGGTTTGATTATATGGATTAAAACATTCTTTTTCTTGCATGATGTTATTTTGATTAGGAATTATGAATAAGGAATACGTAGAGGGGAGGTTAGTTTAGTGTTAGTTAAATAAAATAAAATCAATATAACACACTAAATACTTAACAACTCTAGCCTAAACACTAGGGAGAGCATAGATAATAAAAATAAAAATGAAAACACAACTACAACAAAAATAAATCATTTTAACCTTCCTTTTATCTCCAAATGGATTTTTGAATTTGTTTTCTTAATTTTGTGCATCAATAAGTCTTTATCAATGAAGCTCCATTTTCTCCTCCTCTCCTTAGCAGCTTGGCTTAGTTGGTTAGGTTATAAATTTGGCATGGTAACATTAATTGAAAGGGTTTTTTTTCATCCAAATGTGCATTATAACTTTACACCAAGATAGTTTATTGATCAATATATGTGTCCTTTTATTTATAGCCTCAAAAGTTAACTCCTACCCAAGGTGAGTTAAGGTAGATTTTAAACATGGAATGAGTTCAAACTAACCCTAGGTGAGTTAAGGTTAACTATAGTTGAGTTAAAATTTATCATGTAATTATTATTTTCAATTACTAAGCATGCCTCTCAAATTAGATATTATGAGATATTTTGGAAGACCTTGACAACTCATAAAGGCAATTATGAAAAGGGTTGATATTGTAATTTTGGAATTTATTTTTTTAGATATTCATTAATTTCAAATGAATAATTTAGCTAAGAATTTAATTTGGTTTAATTATTTGATCCATTTTTATTAGCATTTTAGCTCTTTCAATGATTTTTCAAGTACCTTGCTTAATGGAACCATAGGCCAAACTACCAGTTGATAGGTCACAAGGTGACTAGATATAAATCCATGAGAGTTTATTATTATGTTTATTATAATACCCCAAATAGGGATGACTTAACATGATTCTAATAATTGATTAAAGATGCATGACTAAAATTTGGACATTTAATGATTCTTAGGTTTAATTTGTAATGTTTGGTAGAAATCAATTTGAAGTCTGATCAAAAGCCAATTATGGCCAAAATGGGGTGTCTATAGTTTCCCATTATTTGGGAAGTCATTACAAGCTATAGGCACAATAACATATTCTCAAATAATGAAAATGTCATGTATGCCTACTATCCCAACAGGTGATGGATGAGCCCTAGATGCCCCTTTGAATGGGTAGTCAAAAAAGAAGGTTGTCAAGCAGTCCCTCAAAATAAGGAAAATGATGGGACCAAAAAGGTAAAGGGGGTGGAAAAGAATGATTTGCCCATAGGAATTTATAATTAGTGACATAGTGAAAAACCCTAATTGGGTAGATAAATAGGATGATTTGCCCAAAGGAAATTATAATCATTGGTATAACAAGGTAAAAAGATAATAAATTACCTAAAGTTGTTTATAATAATTAACATAATGAAAAGGTAAAAAGATAGTGATTTTCCCAAAGGTGGTTATAATAATTAGTTAAATGAAAACATGCCCCAGTTGGGTGGATAGGGATAATGATTTACCCAAAGGAGGTTATAATCATTAGCACCATGAAAACATGCCCCAATTGGGTGGATAGAGGTAATTATTGTCCTAAAGGTGGTTATAATCATTATCACCTTGAAAACATGCCTTTGCAAGGTAGGAAAATGATAATTATTTGCCTAAAGGTAGATATAAGCATTAACATCTAGATAGGTCAAAACACAATGATTTTCCCAAAGGTAGTTATAATCATTATCAAAATAAAAACATACCCTGGTTGGGAAGATAGATATAATGATTTTCCCAAAGGTGGTTATAATCATTATCACCCAAATAGATCAAACCATAATGATTTCCCCAAAATTGGTTATAATCATTGGCATAATAGTGTGGAATAATGTGGTAAATTAGAAAAGGGGGATTATAGATTCAATCCATACACATGGAGTAAGAGTAATCTGACACAAAGGAGAAATATGAATTTGGGATACCTACTAGTTTGGAGATGCACATCCTAACTAGTAAGGATTTAAATTCATTCATGATTTAATTATTTTATATTTGGGTAATGATTTGGATAGATCAAGAATTTTTTAGGTGACCAAGGAGAAGTATTATAGCATCATTGATTGTAAAAATTCTAGAGTTGATTTTTTTATATATAAAATTATGGTATGCACCATGATATAAAACACCATGATAACTTAGCCAAAATATGCATAAGGGTTGACATGTGATCCAATAAATATGTGAAAATAATGCACTAACGATAAAAACCATGATGACAATGTTAATGTATGAATATGTATGGACTTAAGTATAATGTGAAAGGAATTACCTAGTGAATGCATAGATACTAATTTAAGGCACAAAAAATAAAGCAAACAAATAGGTAAACAATCAAACAAATAGAAATAAAAAACACTAGTAAATAAAAAACACAATGAAACACTAAGAAATAAAAAGTGAACAAAATAAAATGGTGAGAACAAAATGAAATGAACACAAATAATTATTAATCACAATGTTAGTGAAAATAGAAGACAAATTATTTTTTCATGTGTAATATAGTTGTTACTCTTGGTGATAGGGTGACCCCCAAGGTAGACAGGAATGACACAAGTATAACCACACAAGAAAAATGGCACAAGGTTGCCCTTAGGCTATAGGGACACAATAACACAAAAAAAGATGATGGACATTTCCCCTAGGCTATAGGAGGAAAAAAAATAAATGAACAAAATAAGGGGAAGAGAAGAAAATAAATGGGTAGCCAAGATGGCTCCAAATGCACTAAGTAAGTAGATGTTGCCTACATAGTTCCATGAATGTAAGATCTAACATGAAATTCAAGCTAAATGTAGTTCTCCCAAGATATGGAATAGAAGAAAATGATGATAAGAATACATGATTGTGTTGTAGATGGATAATGGGAATGAAAACATAAAATGGTGAAAGCATAAAATGAAGCCAAGTGGTCATTAATGTATCAAAGTTGAATACATAATGCACAAAATATAAACTCAAAAAATGGTGAGAGAGTAAGGCTTAGGCCAATAAAGATAGAACAACTAAAAGATAAGTAGTTACTTATGAGATAACTAGGATTCCTAGAATCCTTAAGGAAAAAAGTGGTTGAATAAGCAAAGATGTTGTGGTTAAGATAACCCAAGATACCCCTTGTATTCAAGTTCTACCTAAATAATTCATGTGAACCTTGGGCCAATGTAGTTCTCCTGAAAATGGGAGGAAAAATACCAAGGTGATCTAGAAATAAATAAAACAAAGAAGATGTACCAACCCAAAAAATTTGATGGATTTATATCTTATGTGGATATTCTAAGCCAATTTTCATGATTTTTGTGATTTTCTAGGTTTTTTACAAATGTTTTTGGAATTTTTAATGCATATCAATGTGATTGAGAATGATGATACATAGAGTAGTATAACTCACAAAATGGTGAGAGCATGGCTTAGGTATGCTCATAAAATGGTGAGATCATGGATTAGGGGTGAATGAGATGACCTCAATGTGAATCAAGTACTACCTACATAGTCCCATTAATACCTCAAGTCACTATAATTTTGCCTTACAGTGGAGGAATTAGACTAGGTAGCAACAAGTTCATGAATTAGGCAAATGGCATAGTATGACATAGAAATGGCAAAGTGATACGGTAATGAATGATAAAGGTTGGGTTCTTAATTTACCCATATGTTGTTATAATTAGGAAACAAAAGAATAGGTTAATGATACTAATTTTCCTAAAGGTGGTTATAATTAGTAGCATGGAATGGGATACTGATTTACCCAAAGGTGGTTATAATTTGTAACACTCATATTGAAATATAATAAATGAAGGATGCAAATATAAAACCACTATCATATTGGTCCAAGATAATACTTCTATCTAGAATATTGAATCAACTACTAAAACAACATCTGAATCCCTTTGATGAAAGTGCTTGAAGAAATAATGGAATGGAGCTAAGGGTAAAGGGGTTGGGCAGGGAGGGTAAAAACAACTTTGGTCAATAGGTAAGGTATGATAGAAGGGTATATGATATGGTAAAAATAAGGTTATGATATGGTATAATTTAAATGTTCCTCATAGATAATACTTTAGGTCTCTCAAGCAACATAACACTTGAGGTATATGATCTTCATTGGCTAATCAAGTTTATCCCCATCTAGTGTAGTGATCCTATATTATCCAAATCTATAATTTGATACAATGATATATGGGCCTATCCAATTGGGTTTGAAATTTTCCTTCTTCTTCTTCTTCTCGATCATGGTGTTCTTTTAGTTTTATTTAAGCACAAGATTACCAAACTCAAACTCTTTATGTTTAATCCACTAGTTATACTGGCAATAAAGTCTATTTTGGTATGATTAAAGGTTGTTAATAGTGGCCATGCATTTTTCATCAAGTAACTCAAGCTCTTACAGGTGAGATACTCAATAATATTCATCATCCAAGACATGTTTTAATGAGATACATATAGAAGGTAACTCAAACTCAATGGAAAGAATGGACTTAGTGCCATAAATAAGGGAATATGGAGTGGTTCATGTTGGAGTATAGTAATTAGTAAGGTATGCCTAGAGGGTATAAAAAATTTGGAGGTGTCAATCATGGCCAACATCATTGACAATATTTTTAAAGATGTTGACAATGGTTTTATTGGATGCCTCTTCTTGACCATTACCTTGTGGGTAATATGAGGTAGAAAAATGTTGGGTAATATTGTACTTGGCATAAATTATTTTTCCATATTTTTTATTAAATGATCTACCATTATCAGATATAATGTTGAATGGGATACCATAGCAATAAATGAGATTATTGAATATGAACTTGGAAAATAATTTTCCAATCAAGTAAGTGAGGGGCATAGCTTCAACCCACTTAGTTAAATATTTGACAATGGTAAGGATGTGTTTATGTCCATTAAACAAGGTTGGGTTAATCTTACCCACAAGATAAAGTCCACATATTACAAATGGACATGGTGTAAGAATTGGTTTTAGCATTTTGGCTAGGACATGAATCAGATTGATATGCCTTTGACATTTGTCACACCTTTTGACATATGTAACTACATGTGCATCCATAGTTGGCCAATAGTAACTGGTATGTAGGATATTTTTGGCTAGGACAACACCATTAGTGTGGGATTCACATACTCCTTCATGAAATTCTTGTAATACTAGTGTTTTTCTATTGAATTTAAATAATGAAGTAGAGTTCCATCAAAGTTGTGGTGGTAAAGAGTTAGGCCAAGTAAGGTATAGTGAGAGGCTTTATGAGTAAATGCTTTTTTGTTTTTTATGTGATAGGTCTAATGTCATGATATAATCATGTAGGTAGTTATATAAGTCTGAGTAACAAATAGATGTGGGAAAAATAATATCATAGATCATTGTGATGGTTGAAGCTTCATGAATAGGCACTAAAAGATTTTAAATGAGGAATTGATATTATTTTACCTTATCTATGTGATGGATAAAATAATCATTGGTAGCTATGGCACCTATTATCCTATTATTGGCCCTAGATATGTTTTTAAATAGTACATCAGTAATCTACTATTTGATAATGTCAATAATGACCTTATATGGCACCAACTTGTCATCTTTGGTATAAAAGTGGTCTGTAACTTGATTGATGATTAACTGATAATCACTATAAACTATAAGATGTTGAATATTCTATTCTACTACCTAAAAATACCCTAAAATAAGTGATTCATACTTAAACATGTTAGTACAAGGAAAGTTGATACAAAATAATTTAGTGATAAGATCCCCCTATGGTGTAATAAATAATAAGCCTATCCTCGATCCATGTGATGTGAATGATATATAAAAATATAGCTTCCAATGCTACTCCTTAGGTGGTGTTTCAATTATGGTCATGATGAACTCATCTAGGAATGGAAAAGTGAGGGATTTAGTATCTTCAAAGGGATTTTCATCAAGTTAATCTTCAAGCACTTTTTCCTTTATAGATTTCTAGTTGATGTATTTTATCTCAAACTAATTCAAAAACAAGATCCATTTAGCCATGTGGCCTTGTAAATTTTCTTAGATAGTAGATAATTGAGTGAATCAAAATTATAAATAACTATGGTCTTATTGTTTAACATGTAATGTAATAGCTTCAAGCTGCAAAGACCATAAATAAATAATATTTTTTAATTGACATATAGATGTGTTCATAAACGATCAATTTATAGCTTAGATAGTACATGATATGTTATTTTCCATTGTCATCATTTTGAGATATAAGTTCCCATAGGGCTTTATCTCTGATAGATAAGTATAGAAGAAATAGATTTCTTGGCATTGGTAGTAACAAAATAGGTGGATTGGCAAGATATTACTTTAGGCACTAAAAGGATTTTTGACATTCATAATCCCAATGAAATGTGACACCCTTATTCATTTAGTTTGTAAATGGATGGAATTTAGATAATTATAAAATTAATCATATGATAGAATAAATCTTGGCATGCAGACTATAGAGTTGTTTCAACTTAGAAGGTGGACACATCTCAATAATGGCTTGTACTTTGGTAGTCTCAACTTAAATTCCTTGATGAGAGATGATGAAGCCTAAAAATTTTCCTAAAGTGACACCAAAGATGCACTTCTTAGGATTAAGTTGACCTTGTATTCATAAATCCTCTCAAATGTTCTATGTCATGCAATTGGATGATCATCATAGGTCTTTGATTTACCCAATATGCCATCAACATAGTCTTCAATAATATCATGCATCATATCATGAAATATGGTGGTCATGGATCTTTGGTATGTGTCCTCAACATTCTTAAGGCTAAATGGAATAACCTAATAGCAAAACATTCCCCATAGAGTGGTGAATGTTATCTTGTGTTGGTATTTTGGTGTGATCCTTATCTGATTGTACCCTAAAAATACATCCATAAGTGAAATCATTCCATACCCTACTATGGAATCAATTATCATGTTGATATTAGGTAGAGGAAAGTCATCCTTAGGGAAAGCCTTATTTATATCTCTAAAATAATTATAGATTTAGATTTCTTCTAGCTTATTGTTGATAGGCACAACTTTTGAAATCCACTCTAAATAGTTGATATGTCAAATGCATCTCACTTCTAAGAGTTTTTCCAACTCTTTATTTACCAATATATAAATACAAAGTTGCATCTTGCATAATTTTTTATTCACTATTTTGGCATCAAGATGCACAATAAGGTGGTGTATAACTAAGGTGGGGTCTAAACCTAGCATATTTGAATAGGCCCAAGAGAAGATGTCAACAAATAACCTTAAAAGGGATATAAATATTTCACATTCCTCTTTAGTGAGGGGCATGCCTAATTTGTTCCATTTTAGGTTGTTTGGATTCCTGATGTTGAATTTTGTAGTATCTTCTATGAAGAGAGTCGATCTATCCTATAAAATGGTTAGGAATGATTTGAATTAGCTTAAAACTACAAAGTCATCTATTTAGAATAGTTCTTCAAGATCACCTAAATAAGATGAATTTAAATATCCCAATGGTAGGGATGGTTAGGTCAAAAATATTATTGGAAATTATTAGATAATTCGATCAAAGGCATGTTATTCTATTGAAATGAACTTAGAACTAAAAGTAAGTTTATCATTGGTGGTCTCTTAAGATTCATTCAAGAATTAGTGAACACCCCCATCTAATGTCACCTAAAATAGGTTTTCACTAAAATATTAGCCTTTCTCTTTACTTTTACCTTGGTCTAAATTTACTTTAGATAGTTTTTCACTTTGGGACCTCAATATTTTAATATTTTTTTTTATAAGAGTGTTCACCCATTCTCTAAAATAGATTATAGGATCCAGTTTGATAGAGAACCCTTGTTTTTGTTGTCCCAATGGAACATTATCTCTTGGGCATAGAAAATCACAAAAGGCCTCATCATTCTCAAAATCATCTGCAAGTAATATGGATTCATATTAGTCCCAAGCTATAAGTTGAGGGTGATAAATAAGTAGGTTACATTAGATAACTAGGGTAATGACACAAATGGTATGTAGGTCAAACATATTGGTATTGGCAGGGTATTCATAAATTATATGATCAAACTCTACTTCACTATCAGCATTGTTGTCAATAGTTGTTGGCATTGGAACATGAATAAGATATGTGGGATCACCCTCGAGTAGATTAAATTTAAGACCATAAGTTCATTTATACCAATTTATATAAATTAGCTTAGGATTACCCTATTGATTTGATCTATGGCCTCCTCCCTCATAGGATTAGTTCTCCAAGATCCTACTATTAATGGGGTATTTTACATTTTTATAATAATCAACCAATTTATCATTATATAACTAGGATTTATCATTAGTAAGTGGATCCTCTTCTTGGCTAATGGCTTGTGTGAAAATCACAAGAGTTGGACTATGAAGTTTACCTATTCCTCTTCATTGACATTCCATGCAAGGTGGTTTATATTTAGGTATTCCATAAGACTTGGGATTCTATGGAATCTTGGCAATGTGGAATGTGTCTTAGGTTAAATACTCTCTTGGGTAATTGGTCAAAATTGTAAAATGATTAGACATTTCAAGAGGAGGTACATGTGAAGATGATTCAAGTCTATATGGGTCTATAAAATTGGTCCCTAGTGGTTCAATAAGTATTTATTTATCTTTGTCCTTTTTGTGAACTAGATCTAGGCTAAAGCAATAGTCATAACTTTTATACTCCACCTTCAAATGTTTTTAATGTTTATAGGGATGAAAATATCCATTTATAGTGACCTTTATGCCTAAGTGAGATTAATTGACACATTGGTGTAATGTTAAAGGGATTACATAAATCTGATGTATCCAAGGTCTACCAAAGAGAAAATTGTATAAGAGGTCTAGGTATAACATATGACAAAGTGTAAAATGGGTCAAGGGCCTAAAAATAACTTGAAAGGTTATGGTGCATTGTGATTCCCACTCTTCATTATCATAGGCCTTGATATTAATCATTTTTGGATAGAGATAAGCTATTATATATACAAGATGCTTGATGAGCTTTAGAGACACAATATGCAGGCTTGATCCATTATCTATGAGGACAAATTTAAGTTTGTGTCATGCAATGACAACTTTAATATACAATGTGTTATTATAGAGAGGGCTAAGGGATGACATAACACTTTGGTCTAAGGTCAACTATTATCCTAAGGATAGATGTCCAACCAAATCTTAGAATTTATCTAGGGTTATGTAATTTATAACTTGGGATTGGCCTTAGAGATCTGTTAGGATATTTATGTGGATAGTAGATGTATGCAAAAAATTTAGAATGTAGATTTATGTGGGCATCTTCTAAAATTTTTCCATAATATCATGCCTTTTCCTTAATAGTGGTATATGGATTGTTCCTATATAACACAATGGGTTGGATTGGTTCATTAGTAGGAGGTTGTGGGCCTAAAATGGTAATATTAGACTGTTGAGTTATGATTGCATAATTGAGATTAGATATAAGACTATTGTTTCTAGAAAATGATGATGGAAATGGGCTAGATAGGATAAATATTGATTTTTAGTGCACTTGGTTATGGTTATAAGGTAGGGATGAATTATTGGTATAAGGTCCTAAAATATTAATCCTTGTTTGTTTTTGTGCTTACTTATGGTCCTAGGTCAAAGAAGGATTATTGGCATAGATGGGTTGATTGTAATTATTTGGTAATGGTTATATCATGTTATCACTTGATCTAAGATTAATGATGATGGTTAAAATGTGACCTCCTATAATATGACCTATAACTTTGGTGTAGTCATGTGTAACTGTGTGGTAAGTCTGTTGGTTGTTGGAATCATTCTACCCTTAGTTCCTCCTATTTGGTTGACATTGTTATTTTTTTCTAATAATATTATTGTTATTTTCATGGCTATTGATATTATTGTTATTATTCTAGCCTTTATTATTATTATTTATTGTTATTATTATGTTGTGAAAAAGGGTTTTAGTAGATGCCTAAGTTCTAATTAGATAAATATGCTATATTATCTAATGTAATATCCCCATTTTCCAACATATTTTTAATGAGGTGATTGATATAAACATGATGATATTAATTGAACTCATTTTCTCTATACTAGTCCAAATGCATAATATACTTAGGATAGTGCTTCAAAAGCAACCAACTAAACATATTAGTTATGGCTAGCTTTTGAAGCATAGATTCAATAGGTTCACCAAGGTTACTGAAGACTCAAGGAGTGGGTTTCCTTAATGAAGGATGGGTTTTTAAAGGTGGTGTTTATTGTATTTTTGGAGATGGTCTAGGTTGTTATAAAGGTTACACTTGTTGAATAGGCTATTGATGAAGAGTAAGTTATATTTGTGGCATAGGTTGAGAAAATGGTGTTTTCACTATTTGAACATGACATGAATTGGTTACTCAATTTCTAAAGACATTCTTATTACAATTGTATTACTTGGATTTCTCATAGTTACTAGCATGGGTTATTATTGATGCTTGCACTTTGACTTGGTTATGAGTCAAAATTTGGATTGTTTCTTGGTTTTGGTTATAATTTTGGTTTGATGATGTTAACTTGATAATCCCTTTGTTAATAAGGGCCTATTCAATCAGTAAACCTTTGTCGATGACCTTTTTAAAATTATATGCACATTGAAGCTCCATATGATAGAATATCTCATTGTGTAAATTTTTAGTGAACACAATGACCAATTTTTTATCTAGTAAGATGTGAGTGAAACAACTAGTAAATTATCTCCATCTCTATATATAGCTTGTATAGTTCTCACCAGATTTTTCTTGACTTGAGTCAAATCTACTAATGAAATCTCATTTTTAATATTATAGGAAAAATGCAAGACAAATGTTTCCAAGAGGTCATCAAAATTAAATACATAATTCTTTGGTAATTTGATTAACCAATCCAAATATTATCCTACTAGACTTCAAGAAAACAAGAGTAGGTAAATGTCTAAGCCACTAGCAAGAAATCAACAAAGAACACTATCAAATGAGCCTTAGGGTCTCCTTTCTTTTGTATTTATGAAAATTTGGTGGTTTATAACATAGAGGAAATGGTATCTAAAAATAATCCATGTTGAATAGGTATGAACACATAATGTAACTTGAATTTCTTGGTTTCTTTCCCTACTTGAATGGTAGCAATCACATCCTTCATTTGTTGTAGTTCTTGTGCTAAGAAACTAGATGGAACATTTAGCTAAGGTGGAGGCTAGGTGTTGGAATAATTAATATTGATGTCAAAGTAATTGTAATGGATATGAATGGAAATGAAAAATTAAATTATTTTTGGAAGTGAATGGAACTGTCAAATAGTATTGTTTTTAGAAGTGAATGAAACTGTTGTTGGAAGTGAATGAAAATGTTGACATAAATGTTAACAAAATTGTCAATGGAAATGTCAAAGGTCACATATTTTGGTTAATATGTGCCTCTTTGATGGGATGCATCCTTTATAATCTATATAAGGGAGAATAGATGTGGAAGAATTAAAAAATATTTGATTTGATTGAAGATCATATAAGTGTGAGAGAGAAGGAAGAGAGGAAGAGAAGAATTTTTTTTATTCATATAATGTAAGAAAAAAAAATAGAAGAGAAGAAAATGAAATAGAATATTTCTTAAGAAAAGAGTGTCAAGGGTAGATTTATTTTAATGAGGAATATCATTTGAGAATTTTGAGAGGAGAGCAGAAGGTATATAATAAAATTAGTGAGAGAGAAAGTGTAAGATAAGAAAATCCATCATTCAATTTAGAAAACAATCATAGATGGTGGAATTAATTTGTATTGGTGTTGGTACCTCATAGTCTAGGGGTTGGTGCTCATGAATTAGCCAGGTTGGTTCTTGGCAAAGGGGATCGATGTCTCTAGTGGGTGGGTGATCATAAATTGATCGAGTTGGTGCTTAGTTTGAGGATTAGTGTCTCTAATAGGTTGGTGCATGTAAAAATTGTAAGATATATATATATATATATATATATATATATATATATATATATATATATAAGCAATATTTTATCATGGTTTTCTCCTGAAAGGGTTTTCACATAAATCTTGTGTTCTCTTATGTTATTGATTAATATATCTTGAATGTTTATGGTTGTTGTGGTTGATTAAATTTAAAATATTAAAATATTATCTTATACTAATTCACCTACCCCTATCAGTATAATCATGTGCTTAACAATTGGTATTAGAGCAATTCCTTTAAAATCAATCTAACCACTAGAAGGTAGATCCCAGGAGCACACATGGCTAGTTGTCAAGGTTAGGATAGTTTCTCTATAGATAAAGCACCATTGTTTGATAAAATGAATTGTGATTTTTGGAGTATAATGATGATAATATATCTTATGAATATAGGGTTTGATATTTGGTTATCATTAGCACTAGGGTATATAGTACCAAAAAAATCAATAAATGGATCAGACTAGAAATAAGGTATTTGAGAATAATATGAGAGTGATGAATGACATTTTATGTGGCTTATCATATTTAGAGTTCATAAAAGTAATGCATTATGTGTCAACAAAAGTTATATGTGACAAACTTCAAAATATCTATGAAGGTGATGACAAGATCAAGAAGGTGAAGCTTCAAACACATAAAAGGTAGTTTAAAAGTCTTAATTGAAAGATGAATAAAATTTTATAGCTTACCTTTTTCATGTGGATGAGATAGTCAACATGATCAAAGGGCTAGGTGAGAAAATGGAAGAATCAATAATAATACAAAAAGTACTAAGGTCACTTCCTATGAGGTACGATGTGAAAGTCTTAGCTATTAAAGAAATGAAGGACATGGACACATTGAAGATGGATGAATTACATGGAATCCTCACAACATATGAAATGAGGATAGAAATATAAAAATAATCAAATCATGAAGTAACCTTCAATGCTTCAAATAAATTTAAAAATGTAAAACTTGAGTCAAACTAGAATAAGAAGAATCTCTTTTTGTGATAAATCTTAAAAAGGGTTTTGGAAAGTATAAAAGTAATCTATCTTTCAAACATTTTGATTGTGGTGAGATAAGGCATTTTACTGCTAAGTTTTCTCATGCAAAATATGATAATAGTGATGAATAAGAACATGCTATGGTAATAAAGAGAAAGACTTCATACAAAAAGAACTATAAACCAAGTAAATATGAAAAAAAGAAAAAATTTGATAGATATAATAAAAGCATTTACACTAAGGAGAGTAGCTCAGAAGAAGAGAGTAGTGAGATTAATTTAAAGAGTGATAAATAAGAACATATTTTCATGACAATAGAAACAAATAATTATGAAGACTAAATGTTTCTAGAAGAGGAAGAAAATCTTGAGGATGAAGGAAAAGTGGATTTGGAAGCAGAACTTGTATGTGCCTTGAATGAAATAAAGAGGTTTAAGAAAAATAATTTGAAGAAAAAAATGCATCTTTAGAAATATGAAGAAGGTGGAAATTTGAAAATGAACATATCCCAAATATTTGAAGATTCTTAAAAGATCATTACCAATCTAAAAACTCAATTAGAAGAGGTGAAAAGAACTGAGGAGGTAATAAGAGATTAGTTGAAATCAAAAGAGGAAAATCTTACTAAGATTGAATATGAGATTATTGATTTAAGAAAGAAATTGGATAATTTTAGTGTTAAGTTGACAAGCAACTTAAGATTTGAGAAAAGCACTAAGGTTATAGATGAGATTATATATCATTAGAGGTCACTATTTGATAAGTTAGGCCTTGGCTATGGAGATGAACAAAAGGTTACCAATGAGGATGTTAAAATTACTAAACCTATGAAGATATAAGAGAATACTTCCTTGAAGAATAAAGTTTCACAAGTAGAATACAAAGGAAAGGACCATTGGCATGATTAAAAATCATTCTTGCCAAAATAGTCTGATAGGTACCAAGGATCATTTTATGACTATTTAATTACAACATTTTTGGTCATAGAGAAAAGGAGTGTAAGAGACATAAAATGAATGGATACACATGGAATAATGGTAAAAATGTAGATAAGAGGAATTGGCATGCAACAAGTGAGTATGCATCGAACTATGGCACAAGTGAAGGATGTGAGAGGAATGGGCATGGTTGGAATGGAAATAAAGATTCATATGGTTTCTCAGGTAGAAATTCATTTACTTCATTGTCAAAATACATTATATGTTATAATTTAAATAAGTATGGACATATAGAGATAAAATTTGGAATTAATCCTCTAGGCTATAAAAATAAAGAGGATGCTTGAACCAAACTAAAAAGAGAATTCATGCAAGTTTGGAAGTAGATGAAGTAGCTAGACAATTAAAAGGAATAATCTATGCTTGTGAAAAAGGCACAAGGAGCAATGATAAGGAGGACATTATAGAGCACAAAACAAAAGGATAAATGGTAGTAAATACCATGTTGAATAAAGAAAGATATGATGTGTATAGTGGAAATATTATATGAAGAGGAAAAATAAAATAAGATATTACAATAAGTGGTATAAAAAATTTGATATTGTAATAAAGACAACAAAAAATGATAATATGTTTTCCTAGTGACTATGAGAGGAAGCATTAGCTTAAGGGGAGTAAGGTGTATAACCATTTTCCATTGATGTCAAAGGGGGAAAGATAAAAGAAAATGGGAGTAATACAAAAAGAGGATACCACATGGACAACCCTTTTTCATTGATGTCAAAGGGGGAGAATTGAAGACAGGGGGAGCAAAGGAGGAGAACTATAGTAAGAGAGAGTTCATATACTAATTCATGAGGATTAAAATCAATGATAAAGTTGGATATTGTTGGAATAATTTTATTTATGTCAAAGGATTTATAATGAATGTGAATGGAAATGTCAAATAGAATTGTTGCTAGAAGTGAATGGAAGTGTCAAATGGAATTATTGTTGGAAGTGAATGGAATTGTTACTGAAAGTGAAAAAAAATGTCAACAAAATTTTTAATATAATTATCAATGGAAATTTTGAAGGAAATGTCAATGGCCACATCTTTTGGTGAAGAGGTACCTCTTGGATGGGACACATCCTTTAAAATATATATAAGGGATAAGAGATTTGGAAGTATTATAAATAGTTTGATTTGATTAAAGATCATATAAGTGTGAGAAAGAAGGAAGAGAGGAAGAGAAGAATTTTGTTAATGCATATAATTTGAGTTGAGAAGAAGAGAAGATCAGAAAATGAAATAGAATATTACTTAGGAAAAGAAGTGTGAAGGGAAGATTTATTTTAATGAAGAATATTGTTTGAGAATTGTGAAAGAGAGGAGAGAAGAAAGTATATAATAAAATTAGTGAGAGAGAAAGTGTAAGAGAAACAAATCCATCATTTAATTGAAGAATTAATCACAAATGGTGGAATTTATTTGGATTAGGGTCAATGCCTCATGGTTTAGGAGTTGGTGCTACTGTGGTGTGCTACTCACGAATTGGATGGGTTGGTGCTTGGCAAAGGGGATCGATGTCTCTAATGGGTGGGTGCTCACAAATTGAAAAATTTGTTGTTTATTTTGGGGATTTGTGTCTCTAGTAGGTTGGTGCCTGTAAACATTTTAAAATATTTATATACATACATACATATATATAAGCAATATTTTTCCATGGTTTTCTCTTAAAAGGGTTTCTATGTAAATCATGTGTTCTCTTGTGTTATTAATTACTATATCTTATGTTTTTGGTTTTTTTGGTTGATTAAATTTAAAAGATTAAAATATTATATTATACAAATTCTCCCCCCTTTCAATATAAGCCTATGCTTAATAATGAGAGGTCAAAGGTGGGTTACCTTGATTGGGGTAAAATGGAGGAATGGTTTGTTTTAGAATGTTAGTTTGGTTAGTGAATCAACCAAGAATATTAATACATAGATTGGGATGTAGTTGTTGAAATTTCATACATTGTTATGTGATATTCTAGTTTGGATTTGGTATATAGCCTTCATTTTGAGGGAATTATGGTTGTGATGGAAGGATATGGTTCTGGGTAAAGTATTGTGCCTGTTTAGGTTGAGTAGGGACTTAATGATGATTAGTAAAACATAGATTAATAAAGGGAACTTGTTGTGGACCAAGGCCCTATAATTGAATCCATGGTATATGTTAAGAAAAAGGTAATTGTTTCTTGATTGGTACTTCTTAGAAAGTCTTACCTCCTAGTTACACAAACACCTATTGTGAACTAGATGTTTGTTGGATGTTCAACATTTATCTTTTACCAATAGACATGTTTTCTTGATTAGATAACATATACATTTGTAAAGGTATGTTGGTATATGATTTTAGAGGTATGTTTATCAATACCTATCAAGGCAGAACATTTATTTCCCCTATTGAGGTGGCATGGCGTTTTACCTCTGTTGTGGTAGTATATTAGACTATACTTGTTGTTGTGAAATATTAGTCATGTATTGAGGTGGAGCATCAATCATCACTTTTTGTTGAATCAAGGAATTAGTCTATGGTTGACTAATTAATCCATGTAGTTGTGTGCTTGAATAAATAGCTAATTGGGGATTAAGAGTAACTTACTATAGTTTGGATGTAGGAGTTCCTCCCCCTTGATATTGTAAACTAATCATGGTATTAACTAAAGGATCTTGATTTTATGGATTATTTTATGGTGCATTTAAACCAATTTGGTCTAGATTGGAAGACACTTGCATGTTATCCAACATATTTCACACATTATTATGCATAAAAGTGGTAGTCACTTATTTGATAGATGGGATGTTATACATGTCACAAATTGAAGTGATTTGCATCAATGGGTTTATACACATATTATGTTGACCTATCAACTCAATTAATACTCCTATTAAAATATTTATCTCTATGAGTGGATCATTTAACATGGACATGGCATTAAAATTATGCATTAGATTCAAATAGGTTTGATATGCTTGTTGCATTTGTATAAATTGGTCCTCCATGAGGTCCTTTCTTTTTACAAGAATACTTGGGTCTTGATATGACATTGGTATGAGAACTTGAGGATGGATAGTAGATGCATGATCAATAATTTGGGTATAAGGCATTATGAGAAGCATTCTAATTAGACTAGTTAAATTTTCATGGGGGAAGTTTGCTATAAACTTGGCCCCTACCTCTATGACTCAAATAAAACCTCATCCATATTTTCAATTAAGTTATGATAAAAAAATGTCATATGTCAATATCATAGTAATGTAATATGGTTATTGTTGAAATTTTTCTATAATTGATGATATGCTAGTAAGGTATTGCATAGTTTGTTCTTGGTCTAACTCTAAATATAGAGTTGTGTTAACCAAATAGTGGTCTAATGTATCTTTAATTTGTTCCCCATATTGATCAGTGTAAGAAGGATAAGGATCCATCTCACAAACCATGTCATCACCATAGGGGTCTTGAACAAATTTATTATTTGTGACTACATTATTATAACCTAGATTATACATGGATCCACTATGAGTGTAATGAGACATCCAAATCACTATCTAATGTTTCAAAAATATGGTATAGATTCCTAAAATCTCTTAAAAATAAATTCTAAAAGATAGATGGTCTAAACTTGGTCTAAAAATGTGGTCTAGGGATGGAACTGATTCTCAAAAATAGTCAATGATAAAACTTGGTCTAAAATAGTCTTAACATCAAATGTTTTACAAAAAGGGTCAAATGGATTAATAAAACCAAATGCCAGACTTAGGTAAAAAGTGTTTCAAATAATGTTAAGCTAGGTCTAAAAATGAAAAAGGTTACTAGGTCTTTGGAAATAAGGAACAAATCTAGGCTCAAACCAATTATATCTAAAATAAAATGGTAAGATGTTAGGACTCTTGGAAACATGACATAAAGATATAGACTTGAAAGAAAACAAAATGGAAATTTCTAGGCCTTTTGGGAATAAGGCACAAAATATAGACTTTTAAACATACTAGGTCTAAAAACAAATGATAATTTTCTAGGACTTTTGAAAAAAATGCACAAAATATAGAATTAAAACAACACAAAAAGGAAATTTCTAGGTATTTTGGGAACATGGCACAAAATATAGACTTGAAACAAAACTAGGTCTAAGGCAAGAAGGTTAATCTAACAAATTTTAAACACTTTAACTCAAACTAGGCATTTGGATTTAAACATGCACTTGATCATTTGGAAAAATAAATTGGAGTTTAGGCACATGGGAAATATACCACTTCTAAAATTTAGGCACCAAAATAGTCTTTAAAATTGAACAGGGAATTATTCTAAGTTACACAACCTAGAAGTGAGAGATAAATGTCAAAGCTAAAATCACATAATACATAGGCATAAATCAATCAATGTTTGAATATAAACTTATCAAGACTAATTATGAACTTTATTTCTAAGGTTAGGTTCCTCAAATAGACAAAAATATAGACAATAATGAATAACATGATGGTACTATGCATAGACCAACAAAGCACACATGATTTCAAAATTTTAATTGGATATAAGGAAATAAGTCTTTGAAATAATGTGAGAAACATAATGACATTATCATTATATAAAGATATGACAAATGGTATTTTTCATAACTATAAGGTACAATACATGGAATGAAATGGATATCATAATGACACCCATTTCAAACAAGTGACACACACAAAAGTTTTCCAAAAGACTAAGGAAAAGTGTAATGTCAAATGGACAACATAACACCTTTTCAAATAAAGGAGTGATGTGAAAACATGACTCATTTTTGGATGTCATATGACAAAAAAAAATAGTTTTGACTCAATATAATGTAATTAAAAAGTAAAAATGATAAAAAAACCTAAGTGTAATATCCTAGATACTAAAACTGACAAGGTAGTTTTGTACTATCAAATTCTATCTATATACTTGCTTTTGAGAGGATTTTAAGTTGTTAATCAAAAAATTAAGATGCACATGAAAATTAGTGTTTTTAGGCCCCCTTTTATCTCAATATTTCATTTGGTGACATGCAAATTGAAGCTACTCATCCTACATTGACATTATATTCACAACAAGCATGGTTATCTAAACTAGCAATGTTTTGTTCTTTCTAAATAGTCTCAAATATGTGGCTAACACTAGGGTGAAACACATTATTTGGATCCATGTTAACCAACTTGTTTTGAAAATGAATTGTAATTTTCACAAGCATTATATCCATAAATTATTCAATATAGTGTGATGTCTGAGTTAATCATGCATTCCAAGGCAGTCTCTTACTAACGAAGCTTGCTTAACTACTCAAATAAGCATCCTAGTAAGTCAACCTCAATTTGTATACCCATAACATGGAGTGGGATTAAAGTGATAATAAGAGATGAATTACTATGTCAAAACTTCCATAGGGAACCCATGGGGAAGTGATGAACTCTTTCCCACATTCCAAAATGAATGAAAATAAAGAAATTGGAAGGACTTTAGGGTCATTTTGGGGTCACCCAAATCTCTCAAATTTTGGGGAGGGCCTTAGAGACTCTCCTTCCACATTTTTGTATAAAATAAATAAATGTAATAATTAATAATTTTTTATCACCCAAATGACCTAAATGGAATGGGGAGAGAGGATACACATGACACTCATTTTGTTACATAAACACTTAACAACAAACATAAAAATGGAAACTCTTATGAGCATTTAACTAAAGTGTGAGTTCATTTTTATATCACTAAAAAAATATGTCATGAAATTTATCCCATTGGCATTATGTTGAAAACTTAAAAAAATGAAAAATAACTCAAGTAAAATATTTTTAAAACACCAAATTTAAATGTGAGTTTTAAAACTATAGTGCTTAAAATGTCTTTTCTTGGTCTTTGGGTCCTACAAAAGATGTTAGGGGGTCATTGTGCTTAGAATAAAAATGTAAGTGGGAAAGTGACTTTTGAATTTTATCTCTCAAGTTTCTAAAAGTTTTAAAGACATTTTAAAACTATATAAACACATATTAATACCGTGACTTTACTTACAAAAGCACAACTATTAGCACAAAACTACAACTTCCCTGTAACATAAAACACTTAGTGGCAAACCATTATAGTTAAATCAATATAATAATAGTTAATAAAATATCATAAAAATTAACATAATACCACCTTTTGATGCAATATCACAATTTACCCTACAAAATAAAATCTTTAATGTGAAAACCATGATGGTTAAGCAATATCGTGATAGTTAAGGTAATACCATGACTGCAATGTCATGATATTGTGCAATATCACAATTCTTCCTTCAAATAGAACAATTAGTAGAAAACCATGATGGATAAATCAATATCATGGTATTTAGAAAAATATCATGATAATTAAATAAATATTGTGACTGTAAATTCATGATAGTGTGTAATTTCATGATTCCAAAAAGCAAAATGTGACTCTATAGAACAAAATTGTGATTTCCTATAAAATGTTTGTGAGCCTTCAATTTCCACTTTTTTGGTCAAAATTTTTGGATTTTTACATGAAATTTTTTAGGAGGATATCTTAAAATGTCTTAATAATAACTTTTTAGGGTTTGGGTCCCATCAAGCATGCCATCATGTGAATAAGGAATATGTAGAGAGGAGGTTAGTCTAGTGTTATTCCAATAAAACAAAATAAAAATAACAAACTAAAAACTTAACACCTCTAGTCTAGACACTAGGGAGAGTATAGATAACAAACATACAAATGAAAACACAACTAGAAAACAAAAGAATTCATTTTCTCACTTTCCTTGTAGCTCTAAATGGCTTGTTGAAGTGGCTTGCTCAGTTTTGTGAATCAATAAGTCTTTAGCAATGAAGCTCCATTTACTCCTCTCCTTATCATCTTGGCTTGGATATTTTAATTATGAACTTGGAATGGTAACATTACTTGAAAGGTTTCTTTGCTTCAAAATGATAATTATAACTTTACACCAAGATATTTTATTGACCAATAGGCATGGTCATATATTTATAGTCTCAAAAGTTAAATCTCACCTAGGGTGAGTTAAAGTAGAGTTTAAACATGGAATGAGTTAAAACTAACCCTAGGTGAGTTGAGGCTAACTCTAGTTGAGTTGAAAAATTTCAGGTAATTATGATTTTTAATCACTAGGCATGCTCTCAAATTAGATATTTTGAAAGACCTTGACAACTCATAAAATTAATGATGAAAAGGCTTGATATTTTGAATTTTGAAATTTTCAATTTTTATATATTCATTAATTATAAATGGATAATTTAGATAAGAATTTAATCTGGTTTAATTAATTGATCCATTTTGATTATCATTTTATCTCCTTTAAGAATTGTTCAAGTGCCTCACTTAATGGGTCTATAGGCCAAACTACTAATTGTTAGGTCACAAAGTGACTGGGAATAAATATATGAGAAGTTATTATTATGTATGGTATAATACCCTAAATAGAGATGCCTTAATATGATTATAAATATTTATGAATGATGCATGACTAAAATTGGGACATTTAGTGATTCATAGGATTAATTTACAATATTTGTTAGAAATCAATGTGGAGTTTGATGGGAAGCCAGTTGTGGCCAAAATGGGGTGTCTATAGGTAAAATATATTTGGAAGAGGAGGGATTACTTGAATTAATAGTGTTATATGACTTATATTATGTAATGGCTCCTTGTCCTCGGTAGGAAATTTTATTTGAATGGTAGTTTTCAAAAAGATGCTTGTAAGGTTGATATTGTTACTGATAAGGAGGATGATATGATTTATTACATTGATCTAATTGACTCTTTATGGCCACCATTTCATTCCCAAATTATTAAATAAGACCCTTTAGTTCACTCAGGTCACTAGATTGGCAAGGAAGAGTTGGCAATTGATTAGATAGAGTGGGATATAGGGCTAATGTGGGCACTTGAAAAGGTGTAATGGGATCAAAATCTATAAAAATTGGCATAGAAAGCCTTGGTACAACTTTTCCAACTTGTATAAGTCTATTTTTTGTCCTTATGGCCAACTCAAATGTATTTGGTAGTATCCTTTTACCTATTTACTAGATCATCATTGATATATCACTATAGATCTCTCAAAAATTACAAGAATGCCTATTCAGGAGATGGCATAATCATAGGAGGGATCCTATCAAATGTTTTTTGTAACCTAAGGTTAAAATCAGCCATGAATTCATGGGAAGCTCTCTTAATGATAGTTAATTTCTCAACTAGAGAGAGAGGTGGTTTGATTCATCCTCAAATTATTTGTAAAGGTCTTCTTTTAACTCATCCCATGCTATAATGGAATTGAGAGGAAATTGCCTATACTAATGTAGAGATTTTCCCTTCAAATATATAACAACCAACCTAATAGATACATTTTTTTGGATTATATGATGCAAAGAACATAGGTTAACCACATCTCCAATGTTATCTATAAGAGTGGTTTGATCTTCTCTAGTGAATAAAGGTAAACTTTTCAATGTTGAGGCTAGAATATCATTATATTGGGTAAGATTAAAATGATTTCCACCATCAAAATATACAAAAACATGGTTTATGTAAACAACCATACTAAAATTTAGTCTTGATACAAGGCTATTCTAAGGTAAGGTTTTATGTATTAAGGTATATGGATGTTTTATGTATGGCCTAGATTTCAAGAACCTCTTTTTTTGTTGAATTCAAAGGAAATTCAATAAAATTAGAAGGAATACCTTTTTTTTGGATCTTCTTGTGACTTTTGTCATGAAAATTTCACTAATCTTCTCCCAGGATGTTTGTATGCTTATGGAGCCACTAGATGTTGAGTACTTGATTAATGTCTCTACTACAAACTACCAAAAACAAAAATAATATTTAGCAATCTTCTAAGATATAGTCCCATTAGGCATGCCAAAAACTATTATCAAATTGAGTTTTTAACCTTGAAGAATGTCCTCAAGCTTACTCACCCAATTGACACAATGGGATCGCTTCCAAATTATAGATGTCTTAAAATGTAAATAAACCTCCATAGAGGGTTGGATCCATTGATGAATAACCTTGATCCTCACCTAAACTAATTATTGAAAATGAAAATGTAGAGATATTAATATACTTCTATGACTAATTATGGGTTGATGTACCAAAATTGAATACACCAACTTACTTAGACACATGTAGAATGAGCTCAAAGAGAATTCACATTTACACAACTCATAACTCACCAATGAATCTTGGTCATAAGTGTTTTATAGAAATTATTCAAATTATAACAATACTTATAAGTATGACCACTTGTCTTAGTAAGCTTAAATATAATTCATCACAACTGTGAATTGCATAAACTCTTAGAGACACAAACTACAACCTTCATAAAATCAAGTTTGCTACATAAAAGTGCACAAAATTGGACATAAATCAAGGATAGAATTTAATCATAACAATATTACATCAAAAATTCATTAATTTCACATAATAATGAGCATATGAGAAGGTAAAATGAGTTTATTTATTGCTCAAGAAGGTGTTTACAAGTCTAAAATTTGGTAGGGTTGAACCACAACCAACTAGAGGTATATAAAATTACTTGAAAAAAAAAGTACGTATAGTTAAATGATTCATTAGTGATGGTAAAATCATGAAAAATTGTCATCAATGCCCACATTATATATTAAAAATGAAACATAGCTAAAGTTAACTAGTTATTGACATCTTCTTCCTCATTAAATCTTAAAATTGAAACATAGCTAAAGTTAACTAATTATTGACATCTTCTTCCTCATTAAATCTTAAAATTGAAACATAGCTAAAGTTAAATTTTAATTGACATATTCTTGCTTCTCAAATGTATCACTACTTGATTTTAAGTCTAAATTTTTTTATTGGGGCTTGGAATTCTGATTTTGGGGATTGAAGTTGTTGAATATCAAATTGCATGAAAAAACTCCACTTTATCTTCAATTAGCTCCTGCAATCTTGCATGATGAAACTCCACTTTGAGAGGTCCTTATTTGATTTGAATTTTTCTCCTTGATTTTGGTGTAGAGGGAATATATGATATTATTGTTTTTTTTTAATTTCTTCTTTTGGATGCAAATTATGATGGTGCATTGATGATGCACAACTTCAGTTCCTCATTTGATGACATTTTGACCATGTTCACATTCTTATTTTTCATTAAATTTTCTATGAACATGATTCAAACCCAAAAAAAATTAAATTAAATATAAAATAATGAAACATATACCTGATATCAGATATTTTTATTCCTCTCATAATTACCTTATGTCTCTTTATTATGACTTAGTTCAAAATTGTAGGTGTGAGCTCCATTAGTGATTGAAAAGCTTTTGAGAGAGAGACCTCTCTTCTTCAATTCCTTAATTAACGTATTAAAAAGATTTAAAATAAATTTATTTAATTTATATAACCTTGTAACACCTACATACAATTTTTCAATTCATTTAGATCAATAAAACTTGAGTTCTTACACTTTTGGGCTTTTTGAGAACTAGTTTTCAACATTTTTTCATGTATAGGCCTATAATTTTAAAATTTATCTATACTAATATATATTAATGACATTATAAAACTAATAAAAGTTATTAAATATTTACCTCCACCTTTATTTCAGTTTTTTTAGGTTTTGGATCAATAAAACTTGAGTTCTTGCACTTTTGGGCTTATTGAGAACTAGTTTTCAACATTTTTGTATGCATAGACCTGTAATTTTCACTTTTCTATCTCCTTAGGTATATTAAATACATAATACCACAAAAAAATATATTAAATAATTTTATCCACATTTAATTCAAATTAATAGGTTTTTTAATCAATAAAACTCAAGTTATGCTCCTTTTTTATGTTTATAGGTTCTCTTAGGGCATCAAGCATGCCAGTTTGGTAAATTTTTTTGATTTTAAGCTATACATGGAATAAATAGATTTAAAAAAAAATTAAATTAATTTATCTACCCCATATATGTATTTCAATAATTTTAATTTCATGTTCAATTTCAAAAACACTCCAAAATGCACTTTTAGGTATATAGGGTTGTATGTGCTCATTTCTCATGCATGCTTGTCATCTAGGTCAATTTTATAGATATAAAACATTTTTTGAATGATTTTAAATTGTTATAATGTGTATTTATATCATGTATAGTGAATAAAAATCATTCATCATTCTTTATAAATATTAAAAACACTTCAAAATATCAAATTTGCAAAGTTCATGTTTTCTGGATAGGATTTTGAAGGGTTTTGGAGCATTTTTGCTTCTTAAAAATTATTCATAAATCTCAAAAATTATTAATGATAATAAAAAAAATTATATTGGATTAAACCAAACTTTTCAACCCTAATATCAACCATTATTATCCGTGCAACATATCCACCAATATATCATGTTGGTTTTAAGGTAATTTTATGTTTAAAAATCAAATTTGAGAGAGATTTGAGCTATATTAGAATTATTAAAGAATATATTGAGTTAATAAACACTTTAAAATGTCTAATAAACATAAATTAAGTTTATAAATCTATTCATAATCCTTTAGCCACTTGGAAATTGATAAAAATCTAATATTTTACCTTTAAAATGCATGAAAATTATGCCTACATCTTTGCATATGAGTTGGAGCACTAAGAGATATTCAAAACTGATTTATATGAATGCATGTCATTTTAAAATCATTTATTTAATGTTTTAAAAATATTCATAAGCTCAGCATATGTTCCATCCTTTTTTTATTTGCAATTTTTCCTTTAATTTCCCTCACCCATGCGTTGGCATGCTTTAAAAGCTTGAGATGCTCAACCAAGAAGTGGTTATGAAGAAAAATAAATAAATAAGACTCTCTATGGAATACATTAATTGGATAAATTAAAAAAAATTAACCTTAATTCTATCAAAAATAACTTAACTTTTGTAAAAAAAGTTGTAAAACATATTAAGAGGGCACAATAAATGCTTAATTTTTATAATTAGCCTCGTAGACCAAAGGAAAATTTCAATATGACCTAATTTTGACTTCCCTAAGAATATTGGCACTAATTAAATGATTAAAATTATTATGAAAGACCTTATGAACTTAACATACTTAATGATAAGAATAATGGTGACTAAAAAGGTCAATAATACCCTTGAGATACCATTTGTTTCTCAACACTGATAGCTTCATTGTAAGATAGATACAAGGATGCATTTTATATCAAGGTTATCCTAAGGAAAATAAAATTTCACAGACACACACACACACACACACACACACACACACACACACACACACACACACACACACACACACACACACACACACACACACACACACACACACACACACACACACACACACACACACACACACACACACACACACACACACACACACACACACACACACACACACATCAAATATACCTATATAATAGTAATCTCCATCTACATGTATGGATCTTTCAATTTTTTTATAACTTGTGTAAATCAGTATTGAAAATACTTATTGGCCTGTTGGGTTCTATATGGGTAGATACAAACTGATGATATAGTATGTTGGGGTATATTAGTATCCTAAAGTGGTTAATGAACATAGTCTCAAGGTTAGCCCAAGAGGTAATGGATCTATATGGGAGACCTAAATACCAATCAAATTCTAGTTCATCTAAAGTATAAGGGAATATTATGTCAACATATTCATGTTGAAATTGTGTTCTGATTAAGGCATATTTTAAGGTTTGGATATGTTCTTTAGTCATTCTCACTCCACCATGAACATACCTTGGGCATAACTTCTCACAGTTTTTGGTCAAGTCATGTGAAATTCCTAAAATGTTTACAAGACAAATACTTCCTCTAAGCCATGTAGGATTATCCATTTGATGGTTTTGAATAATCTTAAAGGGTTAAGGAAAGGGATTATGGTATCAAGGGAGATCCTAGTTGAGATAACTTATCTGGTTTTAGAATTCCCTTCATAATTTCTAGCTCTCTGATGCTTTTTAATATGCAATAGTTCAAAGTCACCCTCAACATAATTTAACCTTATAGTTATTATCATACTGTATACTTTTAAAACCTAAATATCTCAATCTAAACAAGGTTATTAAAGTCTCAAAAATCCCTCCTTCTTGTAGTAGTTTCTATTGATGTGCATTTTGAAACATGCCAACATGTAGGCTGGGTGAGAAATCACCCAACCTCTCCTAAAAGGAGATTCTTAAGGAACCTTAATAAGGTATTTATTATTGGGTCTCAGTGTATTAATCTCACTTAATTGGTATTTATGGTATCTTCTTGGTCAAGGGGCCTTTGTTGGTTAACATTTTTGAAAATAAGCTTCATCTAGCAATACTAATTCACTTATATTCTTAAGGAAAACCTTTAGCTAAACACTACTTGTCATTATTTAACTAAATTCAATAATGGCAAGTAAACTAAGATCATACAATCTAGATAATACCTTAGAAATTAAATTTAAATCAAATTATTTGTAAAATTAAACTAATAAAAGTTATGAAAAAGTTCAAAAGAGAGTGGGTAGGTTAAAAAAGAAAGATGAACATACTCTATAGAACAATAGATCTTCTTATATTAAATGGATAAATCCTTTGACAAAATGGTATTTGTTTGGTCAGTTGAGCATAATGAACATGCAAAAATATTTCAAGAGTCTAGAATATTGTTAGCTATGTAGTGGAAGGAAATAAGGTCACCATAGACATGTGTAGATTGATAATATTAAATGATAGAGCTATCATATTAAAGTTATTTCATGAAACACAAATAGGATTCATTACACACTTTAGATGAACATAAAAATAAACTTCAACCATCTCATCTCACTCAAAGAATAAAAATACATAGAAAGTAGAAAATTACATAAATAGAAGAGGCAAATCTCACTGATCTCATGTCTAACTATTATATTCTATTAGTTAATCAATGATCTAGCCATTATTCAAATGAATAGCTAGTATTTTATAGGTAAGGCAAGCCCATCAGGTCATTAATTCACCCATTGATTGATGGTTTTAATAATTAAATAAGATTGAGCCATTTTAAATTTTAAATTTTGAATATTTAATCTCAAGATAATCGACAACTAGGCCAAGCTTGGCCTATCTTGAATTTAATTCTAGATGGTTGAATGTCACTACAATATCCTTTGGAAAACCTTTTGGTCATGATCTATTCAAAGTACCAATGCCTAATTAAAGCATTATTCTATCTTTTATGTCTGTAGTCACCTAGTTTTATTGTGTTCTCTAAGTCTTAGTTTAATTAAATTTCCCAAATAGCATTGAATCTTACATTTCAAGATAAAATTTCCATTCCTTATACGATTTAGTGTTGTAATTGAAATTGGACACATAGTTAGTTCTAGGATATGATAGTTTGATGGGACAAAGTGACTTTAATTTTAGGCTTCTAAACTAATTAAGATGACCATGCCATCTATCCTAGCAATTGAGATTCATCATGTTGTCCTACTTTCACTTGGAAATATTTCACTAGTTGAGGGACTTGTAACAAGATCTTGACATCAAGGTAAATCCACTAGCCACTTTTTGCTTACTTGTTTCTTGGTAAAGGTCCTATATTTTTTTGACTATCCATTTGGCTAGGATGCCTTGAGATATTAACATGTGGTAATATCTTGAGCATGTAAATGTCTATTTCCTATTGACTATATATCAACCACCCTAGGGGTTCAAGGAAATAGTATCATGCCACACAACATCATCCCATTCACTCTAAGGGTTCTTCGGTGGGGCATTTGTTCAAAGTGGTCCAACTTCTCTTGTGCCCTAGGATTTTGACATATGGCCTCATTTTAGGGGCACACTTGATCTCCTCTCTATCATAATATTTTGATTGACTTGGGAGCATGGGGAAGTAGGATGTTTATACATGGATCCATCCTATTCACATAGAGATTCTACCACATGTTTACTATATACAAACCTTCGTGGGAACTTGGGAGTTAGGATCATTCCACTTGTTAACATCCTAAGCATCCAAAATCCTAACTACATATTATAAGTGAAATATTATCCTAGGACCATAATGAAGAAGGATTATGTCGTATGGCATGATCATATACACTCATAGGATATTTAGTGTGGGATCCCTTTAAAAACCATAAATGGACCAAGTCCTAAAAGTATGAGGAAGTGAGCAAGTGACAAGTGGCATCATCTCTCTCATCTAGGCTTTGTGGGAAAGGAAATTATGGTTGGCCTATGACAAAATAAAATAGTCATTAGAATTTGAATATGAAATTTTCTTAAAAAAGACTATTGTTATGGGTTTTATGCACACTACAATCAAATGAGGTATCCTCTAACATTTTAAGATCTTAATGGAGGTAAAATCCACTCCAAGGCATTTGTAGGTATATGATTTAGTTTAACCTATTGATGGAATGAGGGTAAAGCATGTAGGTTGTTGACAAGGTTTTTTGGATGGAAGCATGGACCCTAAAATAGTGGATTCCTAAGTGAGTTAAATGGGTGTTTTGTTTCTAATCTAGGGAAGGTAAATATTTTATAACAAAACACAAAAAAGAGGGTAAGGTAGGGCAGAAAATAAGTCTCCATAGATCTTAGGAATTACTTCTCTAGTTGGTTTTTGTATAGATCTATGATTTCTTAAAACCAATACCTATTTCTAGTAGTAATATCACACATGTAACTAGACATAACTAAGAATTCTAAATAAATATGGATGCAAGAATTTCACCAGCCTCAAATAAAGGTTGCTTCCTTTAGGTAGTTGTTGCACACCCTTTAAATATAATATTATGGCTTACGATAAATGAATTATCTGAGGCAATTATAGCACACACATATAAAACTATACTAAGAAAACACTGGTACACTTTCCAAAAATATGATTCAATTTATCTCAACTAATTCAATCAATACATTCACCAATATTCAATAGCTATTGCACATCTAGGATTAGCATATTAAACAAATCAATCAAGAATCAATTCATAGATTTGGCACACTAAATATTTATTAAAACAAACGAACATGAAAATAATAATTAATAACACAAAATTAGAAAGAAAATACTTAAAACACTTCATTGGATGACCGAAATTGGTCATTGCTTTGTATTTTGTTGAGACCAACATACCCCCATTTTTTTATTTTGATGAAAGGGGACCCTTATGAATGTTTCAAAACATCTATGTTCTAAATTGAATGTGAAAGGGTTATTCTCTCTTGAAATTTAAAGACAATTCAATTAAAATAACATGAACCACAGTGTATCTAGTTATGATTATGTTTTATGGACTAATGTTGCTAATGATTGTCTTTGAGGTGATTAGTTATATATTATATAGAGAAATCTAGGGTTCCTAAGTAGTAAACCCTAGGGGTTTGAATTAAAACATCCATAGGAAATGTTTAGCAAGGCCATGAGTGGAGCCAAAGGTATCTCCATCAGGGCTATAGACACCTAGCTGGCAATAGGGCAATGCCAAAGCCTCCCCTAAATTAAGAGAAATTATTCCTAAGAGAATATTTAAATATGCTCAAATTCAAATGCAATGGCCTAAAGGATATGAACCTAGACATTGTTTATTGAAGTCTCATGACAAATAGTAAGTGGAATCAAATCACAGACTACATGTTTTTGTTTTAATATCTAGGTTCAAATTTTACACATAAGAGGCTTTTTTAACTGATAATCGACTCAGGAGATGGTATATGTAAAAATGGGTTAAAAAAACCTATGTCCAGGTTTAAACTAGAGCCCTAGGTTCCAACATATTTCTATGTTCCCCCTTTGAGTCCCCATTTGTTGAGACCAACATACCCCCATTTTTCTACTTTTACTGAAAGGGGACCCTTGTGAATGTTTCAAAACATCTGTGTTCTAGATTGAATGTGAAAGGGTTATTCTCTCTTGAAATTTAAATGCAATTCAATTAAAAAACATGAGCCTCAGTGTATCTACTTGTGATTATGTTTTCTGGACTAATGTTGCTAATGATTTCCTTTGAGGTGATTAGTTATAGGTTCTATGGAGAAAGATAGGGTTCCTAAGTAGTAAACCCTAGGGGTTTGAATTCAAACATCCATGGGAAAAGTTTAACAGGATATTATATTTCCTTTTGGTTATAGAAACCTTAATTCTAACTTTATATTAAGATTTGATTATGTTTCTTAACATGACCAAACATTAATATAAATTCAAGAACTTGACCTCTTATTTTCCCTTTTAAAACCTGAGAGGCCTTTTGGATTAACTAGGTTTTTATTAAGGTTTAAATATCTTGGTGTTTTAAAGCATGAACAAACTTTTAAAGGTTAAAACCTTAGTCTAAACCTTTATACATATCGGACCTTAACTTAAAGCTCATGCACTTTTTCAGATCCGATGCCTCATGTTCAATTAGATATTTTGATCCAATGGCATGAACCAAAGCTGACACCAAAAGGGAGACCAATTGTGATCAAGCACTTGGATTATGATATAATGGTCCTCACTACCTCAGGGACCTTAATCTGATGATGCACATCAACCCTAGAGCCCCAAGAATTCTCAAGAACCTAACACATGGGACTCAGTCATTGGTTTGAAGTAATTCCATTGTCTTAAATTTGATAAGCTCACTCTCATCATTTGATATCCATGAGGATGTAGTTGATGTTATCGAGCCCACCAAATTTAACCTAGACAAATTTTCAAAGCCTAAGAAAAGGGGGCATTTCTAAAGACCTTTTCAAAGGAATTCATAACATTTTCAAATAGAAATACTTAGCATAAAAGGTGTTAACCTAAGTTAATTTATGTTTCTTAACATAAAAGGACCTTAGGAACATCATTTTAAGTCTAAGTTTATATAGTCATAAGACTGATTAAAAGGTGTGCATCTTACAGGATCCAATAGTGCATCGATCCCAAAGACTATTGAAAGGCCTTTTGAACTTGACATGTGGCATACCCATGGGTTATGGTAATTGACATAGGTACATAGAGACACACAAAGAGGATGTGTGGTAGCTTACTAATCAAAGGATGAAAATATGACAAGACCCACTTAATAAAGGTGCTCAATTAAATGACTTGGACCTTGTAAATATCAATGACAATCACTCTCCCACTAGATTTGATCCAACATTTCATCAATTCTAAAGAGTTTTCAAAGGCCCTACAAACTTAACACATGGCTAATGCATGGCTAGTATAATAAGTAGTAAGAATAAGCAACATGTGTAAGATTTACTGGGCTGCCAAGTAGTATAGTACTAAAATTAAAGATCAAGGGACCAATAAGAACACAAAAATTAAATTTGGATTATCAAATCAAAATAAAGAAAGCTTTTTAAAGTGAATGGCTAGTCTCTAACTAGAATTTATGAAAAATTCCATGAAAGGCACAAAGACATGCCACATAAGCTCCATATAAGCATAGAAAATCAAAATCAAATATATCCTAATATCAAAAGTGTAGAGGGCATGGGAATAAGGCCCCATCAAATCTAAGAAACTTATAATATTAAGAAACTAGATATTTCCACCATTAAATCTCAAAAACCCTAAACCCTCTATAAAGAAGACTCGAGTTAGCTCAATTGGTCACAAAGCAATCAGAATAGCATAGCTAAACCTTGAAACAATTGCCTTATTAAAACCTTTGGTGACCTTGAAAATATAATTTTATATAATCAATGGTGGTTTTTAGGTAATATATGAATATGGAAGTATAATTTTATCTAACTTTAGACAGTTAGGGGAGGACCTTTAAAGACACAAAATTGGACCTCACATCCATAAACATGCATGGAATCAAGAACTAGTCCAAGTTATTCTTCTTTATGAAGGAATTGCAACCAATTTATTGAGAAGAAAAGAGGAATGCCTTTGTACATCATAGATATAATGACCTAGTCTCAATTCAGCAAGCAAGCATCCACCATGCTACAGCTAAACCATAGGTAATGAAGTGTATCTACCTCCTTGCTCCCATTTTTTTTGATTGAAAAATATATAAATAATGGATCATTGAAGAGGGAATCACTAATAAGGTTTTATGGATCACCCATATGGCCTTCAAAACTTATTATAAGCTCCCCTTGCCTCATATTGATCCCATATCCTTGAGAGAGTGCATAAACACCCAAGACTTGGATTCAGTCCTCACACCTTGGTTAATCCAAGGTTCCCATGTTTTTAGGTCCCTTGATGGTGGGATTCTTATTTTAAATTTATTTATGGCATTAGGATAGCTATGAACTTACTAAATTAAGCCTTTGGTTCCCCATCCACCTCTTATGTAAGCAAGGTCTAGGTATCTTATGTCCACTACATGTTGGAGCAAAACTTAACCCATCAAATTAGAGACCTAATAAGCTTTTTCTTGGAAAAAAATTCACAACCATCAAGAGAAGGATTTCAAAACAATTTCATATAATGTCCTATCTCATGGATTCATTTTTGGCTTCTCTAGATTTCCCTAGCATCCAAAATTAGTCCCATGATAGTAGAACTACTATTGCTCATCAATACTCTAAATTGCATATATTAAAATATAGGATCCACATGAAATTTATCTATAATGGTGTTTTCAAAAATATCTATGAGGCAATCACTGATGTCCCTATTCCAAAACTCCACCCTCAAATCAAAAGGCAAGTAGAATCCATTGGGGATGTATGGTTCTATTCAAATTGCATTGTAATAAGAATAGAAGGAATCATGATTCAACCCTATTAATTTCCCAATCATGTCCCTAGTAATATTTCATATCAAATCATCCAACGTGTGTATGGTATATGCAATAAAAATAATAAGGCTTAGGTCCACCTCTTTCCATTAGACATCTATTGGATTGTGATCAAGGATTAGAAACAACTAGAAATTATGGTGAACCACAAAAACTATTTTGATTTCCAACTAGATGACCTTAAGATGTGGGAGCCTAGTATCAAAGTGATCAACCACATTCATGATAAAAGGTCCCAAATATTTAATATAAACATCAACCAATCATGGGAGATGATATCTATACAAGGGAAAATAACTTTGAAGAGGTCATATCCAGGATCAAAGGCTACAATGTCAAGTTGGAACATAGGTTGGTCAAAGATAATAAACCCTCATGAAAGAGATGGAAATTGCATCCCTTGTATTATAACTTTTTTCTAGGACCATCTGGGCTGTATATCAAGAACCACCTATTGGAAGACAATCTTCAAAGCCTCAATGAGTAGAATTGACAAAGTAATCCTAAGTTGGGCAACCTGAGGATATAAAAGGAAAGGGTAAATTTATTGTTGAAGAGATAAAGATAAAACATATAATTGGAAAGGTTTCTCAACCCCACACATCCCCATAGAGGCCTCCTTCCCTAGTATAAATCATTAGCATGATTGCCTTTGAGGTAGGATAAATAGTGGAGAGTGCCCTTGTTGACATTACATCATCTTATGGTTTTGATAGGGAGGAGGATCCCTTTGATGTAAAAATCAAGGATTTGATCCCATTATATGGAGAAAAGAAACAAGAAAAATTGGCCTTAGTACCCTTAGTACCAAAAAAAAAAGCCTAGGTTAACCTTTACTCACCCTACTAGTGAATTTAACCTTTTTAGTGATGAGAACATTATTTATAGACCAGCCATTCCTAACTAGTTTATTTATGGGAAATTACAAAAAATCCCATCTTTCTCTCCATCATGGGCCTTAACCTAAGTTGGCATAGATGTTTAGGATAAAGTCAAGCCATGGATCCAGGACATTGTAAATAGATAAGCAAAGAGAAGGATCTAAATCCTTTATAACAAAGAGAGTTAGGGGATTGACAACCCAGGGGCCTCTAGGAGTTCAAATGTAAAATATCCTAAGCAACCACAATTCAAGGAGTCTAACATACATGTCCAATTCAATCTAGACACATTAGGGTTTGAGAGAGTATTAACAAGGAAAGCCACCATTGGCACTAAGGATTTAACTTTTAAAAGGTAGAACATTTTGTTGGCATAACTCCTATCCAAGGGTAGGTAATAGGGGAGTATCGCATCCATCAAGAGGATGTTGCTAGTTTAGTGGTGGCACAATTAGTAATGACCTTGGCCAAAATCCAAGGAATGAAGTAAAGGATCCTCAACTTAGATAAGGAGTAGGATTTGGAGGATCAAGTCCTACTCTTAATTCATGAGGACATATTACAAGTGATGAATAAATATTTTCTAGATATATTTGAGAATTTAAAGAACATCAATCTTATATTAAGTGTTTTAAACCATCAAGCTGAGATGACACAAGCCTTAATCACCCAATGGTAGGATTCTCAAGCTTGGATGATAGAAATCATCAAGGTGCATAGGACAAAGTAGGCCCTAGATTTCAAGATCATCAAGCTTAGACATTTAGATATCCTCATGGTAGTTTTTATGGATAAGCAAAATATTTGATCACCTAGTGCAATAATGTCAACAACTTTATCAAGGAACACAAGGACCTAGTAACCAGAATGGAAAACATTTTGGGGAGATTATTGGACAACCCTTCTCAAACCATTGATATGGACCTGATCAGTGATGGAGAATTTAAGCAGAGAGTTAGTGTCCACATCTAGGGCATTAAGGAAAATCAAGGCTATTTCTCTAAGGATAATCAGAAGATATTTAACACCATCCTTACTTCAAGAAAATAAATCACAAAATCACAATGTATCAAAGAACCCATAGCTAAGGTTGACTAGGACTTTAACACATTGGTAAATCAAGAGGAGGATTGTCTAATGAAACCTATAGTGGATTTTGAGCTAATCAAAGAGAAATCCACCAAGGTGAAGGACTTCCTTAGATAGGGCTAGTCGAGGGGCCCACTAGAAATGTAATTTGTAAAATAATATCCCTTTGTAACTAATATATGCTAGCCTATTAGCATATATGGTTTCTTTATGTCAATTTTGATGTAGTAGGTCATATACATTATGTCTTTGTATTAAAGAAAACTATCTTTATCTTGCATATGGATATTTTGAGAAAGTTAACCATTGAAAAACCTATGTTTCCTATAAATAGGTAAGGATTACCATTTTGAAAAGAAGAGAGATTTTGATCAATTGTATACTAGGAGCATTTAATATAACTAAGGAATTCTGAAAAGATTGTCTTTATAGTTTGTTAAATGTCAATGTTATCTCTCAATTTCATGTTGTCATCTTAATTTTGAATGATTCTCCATACTTTGAGTCATATTTTCTATCATAAGGCTATTGATTTGTGTTAATGCTAGATTAACTATAAAGATCTCAAGTATACTTCATTTTATTTTTCTCTACATTTGGATATGCTTAGGCTATTCAAACCAAAGTAGAAAACATTTAAAGTAAACTTGGTTCTTACTTATGATTTCTATATTTCCTCTAATTTTTTCCTAATTTAGGATGTAATCTAAGTTCATGTTATTTTATAACATAAATTGGTTCATGTGTGCTCAAATTAATTAGAATTTTGTCATAATATTTGAGATGAGAATTTGCAATCACATTTCCTTTCTACCTTACCCTTCCCTTGTCTTATTTTTTATCAATAATAACTTTAGTTTAAAGATCATTTTTAATATTAATTTAGATTATCCTATAAATCATAAAATTTGAAAAGATCCAAAGATTCAGACCTTGGTGGCTCCCAACCACTAAACTAAACAAATATTGTGGATAGTTCCCATACTCTGCTTCTATTCCACCATAGACATCACCAAATTTTCACAAACTATAACTCATGTTTTTAATTTTCAATCCTAAAATGAGAAGTGTTCATCAAAACTGAAGATCACCTATGGTACATTTAGAATCATCAATAGGAGGAAGCTCTGCTAGTGCTAGAAGGAGGACCACAAATCTTTAAAGATATTTTCTGATTTTGGTGTATTTGGTCAAAGATCACTCTATATTTTACATGTTTGTGTTTCTTTTAGCATAATTTGTGTAAATATTTTTGAACTTCATAGTTTTATACTAGTCTTTGGGTTTACTTAGACAAATATTGGTATTCTTTGAATACATATGCTTAATTCTAGTAAATACAAATTATGGTGCTAATAACTCATTAGTATTTGAAATTAGAATAGATTATTCTAGTTAAAATTGACAATTATTTATCAATAATATGTTTATATGAGTCATTAGTTTCAAATAATGGTTATTTTTGCATAATTCAACACATCTTTGAACTTGTTTAGTCAAATATTGATGTCATTTATCCTCTTACAAGCAAATCCTTGAAAAATAAGCTTACTATACAAGTTGATTGTTGATTATTTGTGAGGATATAACTTTAATCATCATATTTCAAATAAGATCCTTCATCTTCAAGCTATAATTTCCAAGGATCAAGACCAAATCACATTCAGAATCTAGAGAACCCTTACTCAAGCTAGAAATCCATAGAAGAACTAGGAAAGATAGAGGAAGGCATAGGTGTTCTAAGTCTCTACCATTTTCACCCTTATAAGGGATTGTTGTGTTTGATCTTCATCCAAATATGGCATGGATTGGAAGTTCCCCTATAAATATACCAGGTGTGGTTCATGACTTACCATGTAATCCTAAAAAATATTTGTCAATATGTAGTCCAACTAGTAATGTAACTATGAAGGAGCATGTTAAATATTTCAAAGCTACATTAAGATTGTTAAATGTTATTCATGTAGATATAACATGTAGGTTGTTCCCATCTACATTTAAATATGTTGTGTATGAATGGTTCTTTAATTTTCTTGACAATTGTATTACCTCATGAAATAACTTTGACACTATTTTTATTGATCAATTTAGAAAGATCATAAACCCATAAGTCATTTATCATCAATTCACAACTATTAAGAGAGATGAAAGTGAACCTATTAGGTCCTTCAATGCTAGGTTCCAAAATATGTTTAGTTAGACCATGGATCCATATAAACCTAATGAAGATTTATCTCTAGAGGTTTACAAAGATTCTATTGACCCCATGACTTCTCTATTTCTTAAAAGAACTATCTGAATTATCATCACATAGGTTTAAGATTATTTAGAAGCAATGGTTATTAATGACCAAATGCAACCCCAAGGATAGATGGATTTGTATATCCCAAATGATAATCCTCAAATTCCTACATTAAAACTTTTCCCAAATAATAACCAAAATACTCTAGCATTAAACTAGTTCCTTGCTTTGAATATACTACCTACTAGGCATGCTACCCCTAATCAAAACCTAGGTCTGTTGAGCCATCATACCACTGATGTATCTCATATCAATGACCAAAAATCTTTAGTGCCTATCAATGGCATCAACAATAGCCAAGGTCAAAATTTTGAGACTCCAGAGAACAAGAATGAATCTATATTAAAAATGGTCTAGAAGCTCAGCATAGACTTTTTGGAATTACAAAAGCAAGTTGGTAATGCTAATGACAACCATGTAAGGAAATTCAATTTAAAAAAGTTTAATAGGCTTGGAAATAGATTTTAGAATGATATTTTATACAATATTAAAGCTAATGAGCCTTCCTCTAGCAAAATGACTATGGATATCAATCTTACCAATATTACCTTACCAAACCACTGTAGGGTACATGATACCTCCAATCATAGTGAGATTGACTACATTGAATTTTGTAAAGAATTTGAAGGTTTTTAAGAATAACTTGACACATTTGAAGTGGTTCTAAATAAAGATGTTTTTGTAGGTCTTTATGAATCTAAATAATTTGACCAAGTGCATATGGTTGAAACATTTCAATTCCATTTTCAAGAAGAAAATGAGCTTAAGGATATACTTGAAGAGATTCAAGCATTCTAGTAGTTATTCAAGACATATAATTTGAGAAATAGGGAGAAAAAACAACCATTGACTACTTCTACTCCACCTAACAACTATGGGACACCTCTAGACACTGTATCAAATAATAATCCTAAACCCCCCAAAGGAATCTCTTCCAAACCTACTATTAATCCTTCAAGAAAAAATGGTTACATTATTATGGAAGATATGAAAAAGATTAAATCCAACATCACTCTGCATGAGCTAACTCAGATCATAGAATAAAGAAACTTACTCTTGGAATCCTTATATAAGAAGCCTAGCAAGCCCCCTAAGAGAAATAGTGCAAATGTAACTATACAAGTAACCAAAGTAGAGTCTCCACCCTTCTTACTTACAATTAGGATATTTAGGAAGAATGTCTATAATTGTATTTTATATTTCAGAGCCTTAACCAACATCATACCTATTGGTATATGTGAACAACTTTAGATAACACCCATAAAGTTTGATAGGGTGGTTACTCAATTGGATAAATATAGAGTCAAGGTCATTGGGGAACTATTAAATGTGCATATGCTAATAGCTAGTGAACCCAGGGTTCAAAAATTCTACAAGTGGTGGATATTCCTAATGCTTATGGATTGATCTTGAGTAGAGAATGGACTAGGGCCTTAAATGGTTATATGTCTACTAATTGTTCACATTATGGCTACCTTGGAAAGGTGTGCCAAATCAGATAAGAGTAGAAAGGGAACCCAAAATGAAACACATGATAATAGAATACAATGTTTTCAATGAAAGGGTAAGCTTCCTAGATTTTGATCTAAGACTTTTCACTTTAGAAACTACAAAGGAACCTAGTTCTAAGAGCTCCCCTCCAATGCATGGCCTATAGAAGTTATATGTTGATGGTGCCAAATGAAAATCAGGATCAAGGGTTGGTATTGTATTGATAGACCCTATAGAAAAACAATACCATGTATCTTATAGGTTATAATTCCCCTACACTAATAATTTGGCTAAGTATGAGGCTCTCATCCTAGGATTATAGCTTGCCATCAAACACAAGGTCAAGGAACTTGTTTATGGAGATTATAAACTTGTGGTTAATCAAGTATGGAGAAAGTACCAATGCAATCTATCTTACCTTAAGAGGTACAAATTTAGATTTTGGGACTTGGTGGAATATTTTGATGCCTTCAAAATCTTGTATGTCCCCAGGGAAGGAAAAAAAAGTTGTTAATGAGCTTTCCTCTATTTTAGCTAACCTCATCCTAATCATCATTCTCAAAACCTTAGTGTACCATGTCCCTCAATCCCTGAAAACATAAATCACTTCCAAGTTTTCAATTATGATCAATAAATTATGGATTTCTTGACTAATTCTAGAGCCTTTAAAGCTCACATTATTAATGAAGCTGATGAAAATTTTCTTGAGAGGTAACTTAATGGTAAAATCATCCAACTAAGTGATAATAATATACCTAAAGGGATGATCTCATTAGAAAGTCTATTTGATCTTGAGAAGATTGTGAAGCTCCTAAGCAACCCAAGGTAAGTAGTAAAGACTATCATGCCATGAACCTTAGACTACATGATCAACCTTAAATTGTGAATGTAGGGAAGGCTTTCACTAAAATGGAAAATAGAAAAGCTAGAGAGCTTCTTAAAAAATACAAAGATGTAATTTCTTAGTCCTATAAATATCTAAAAATATTTCACCCAAGGGCTATTACTCATACTATACCTCTCTATGGGGGTTGTAACACCTTTAGATAGAAGTAAAGACCAATTAACCTTATTTTAGAACTCATGATATTTAAGGAGGTTAAGAAACTAATGGATGCAACGATTGTGTTTCTTATTAGGCATTCCACTTGGGTTGTAAACATGGTCCCAGTCAAAAAAATAGTGGGATAATTAGATTATGCATAGATTTCAAAAATCTGAATAGAGAATCTAAAAAAGATAATTAGCCCTTGCCTTATTTAGACCAAGTTATCAAATCTATTTCAGGATCTACCATGATGTCCTTTTTGGATGGATTTTTTAGATATAAGCAGGTGCTTGTTTCTCTAAAAGACAAGATTTAAATAGCTTTTAACACTAAAAGGGTAACATATGCTTATAAGAGAATGTCTTTTGGATTAATTAATGTAGGGGAAACTTTCTAGATGGCCATGGACCATGCTTTCCAAGGTCTAGTGGGAAAATACATCATCATATATATGGATGATCTCACAGTATTCTCTAAAAATAAAGAAGAACATTTCATGTATTTTAGACAAGTATTTGATAGATGTAAGAAGTATGGTGTATCTTTTAAACCCAAGAAAAACATATTTTGTGTCACTGAAGGAAATTTTTTGGGGCATGTCATTACCAAATATGGGATCTCCATAGATACTGATAGAGTGGAGGCCATTTCTAAAATTGGGCTACCTAATAGTTGAAAAGAACTAAAGTCATTCTTTGGTAAGATTAACTTCATGAGGAATTTTATTTTAGGTTTATTGAGACTATCAAAATTTTGGATGATATGCTTAAGAAAGATGCTAAAATTTCTTGGAATGAGGAATTCAAGAAAGCATTTGTTGACATTAAAAGATTAATCAGTCAAGCCCCAGTCTTGATAAGTCTTGACTTTTAAAATTATTTTTTTAATATTTATTTGATTTTGACCACACCATGGCTATTGTCTTAACTCAAAAGGTTGATGGGAATCACCACCCTATAGCCTTCATGAGCACCGACTTCAAAAATTTAGAGGTAAACTATTCCATCATTGATAAACAAGACTATGACTTGGTAAATGCAGTAAAAAAGTTTAGACATTACTTCCTTAGAAACAAGGTGCATGTTATTTTACCTGAGCCAGCCCAAAGTTTATGTTGAGTCAAAATGATATTGGGGAAAGAAGAGGCAAGTGTATGGAAATCATACAAGATTATGATATAGATATGAAAATTTAAAAATTAGTAAAATGTCAAGGCTTAATTTAGAAGATTGCCAATATTGACCCCAAGATCCATGCCATGCAAGGGGATCAACATAACTTCCAACCCAATGAATGGTATGACTATTTAATGCATCTTCTTATCAAAGTTAGTTGTCCCCTAGGACTCACCAGAGAATAGAAGAGAGATTTAAGTCTTAAATCATCCCATTAACTCATCAAATATGGAGTCCTTTATAGAAAAACTTTGAATAGATATACTTAAGATTTGTGTCAAAAGAAGAGGCCTCTCAAATCATGTCTAATTTCCATGAAAATTTGGGTAGTGGACATCCTTCAGGGAGAACCACAACCAACAAGATTCTTAGGTTTGGGTATTATTAGCCTACCCTTTTCAAAAATGCACACTAACATGTGAAGGATGTCATTCATGACATATCTTCAACACAAAAGAGCCAAAGGCAGCCATGCCTTCACAACCTATGATGGTGGACAAGACTTTTGCACAATGGGGATTAGACTTCATAGGAGTGATCAACCCTAATTCTTTTAAATGTCATAAATATATCCTAACTACTATGGACTATTACATTGGTTGGACTGAGGTAGTAACCACTAAGCAATGTATAACATAAGATGTTATTAATTTATTAGAGGAAAATATTTGCACAAGATCTGGAACCCTAGTTTCCTTTGTTTGTGATAATGGATCTACCTTCATATCCATCAAAATGATGGAATGGGCTTATCACCAAGGCATTGTACTCAATTTTTCTTCCAATCAATATCCTTAGGGAAATGGTGTTTCTGAATCCACAAATAAAAACTTGATGAAAGCCATCAAAAAATCTATTGAAGATAAACCTAGAACATGGCATAAACTCCTTAATTTTACATTATGGGTAGATAGAATTAGGATCAACTAAGCCCTCAAGGCTTCACTATTTTTATTAGTATATGGTTAGGATCCTATCTTTCCCATCACCTTGAAGTTTCCTATGTTCACATTCATGCAAGAATACATGGAGGACAACAAGGAACTTGCTAATTCCAGGCTATTATACAACATTAAAATGGAAGATGTCAAGGAAAAGGCATTTATAAAAGTTAGTAAACACCAATCAACTATGAAAAGATGGTTTGATAAAAGGTCCAAAGTGAAGGTGTTTAGGTAGGGAGACCTAGTCCTCCTATAGGACAAGGCATTAGAGCCTAAAGGCAAACATGGCAAGTTCACCCCCTTATGGATTAACCTATACCAAATTGGATAAATCTTAGGCAATAACACTGTCAGGTTGAAGAATCTTTAAGGAGTAGAGTTTACTTTTCCCACCAATGGGAAATACCTCAAGAATTACTTTATTTTTGCCCCACTAGGGGTCTTCATGGAATAAATATATAATATTTTTAAGGTTATATTATGTAGGCTAGCTAGTTTCATTTCTTTCTTTATTTTTTCTTGTTAGGCTTGTAAATATTTATTTGCTTATGCTTGTTTATTTTTGTTGTTTTATTTGTTTGTGTTTTATATTTTTTGCTTGGTGGTTTTTCTTGGTTTTAGTAAATTATTTTAGATTATATTTTCTTAGAATTTCTCAAAAGGTGTGAGTATGAATCTTAAAGAAGTGAACATGAGGTGCTGATAAAGCATCATGATGCAACCAAGGGCACTGACACAGATAGGTATAAAAGATAAATGTCCCACAAAGATTCAAACCTTATTCTAAATCAAAGCTTGGTTTTAAGAAGAATCATATGTGTATAATGTGAATTAATTTTGTTAATTCAAATTCATGCTTACACTCAAAACACATCCTTATTTGGAATTAAAATTTCAACTAAAGGAGAGTATCATAAGCTAAGACATTTGACCAAATACTTAAACCTAGCTAACTTGGCTCTCAACCTTTGTTTTCAAAAATATATAATGCTAAATCAAAAGAGATGAAAGATAAAGGAGATTCAATCAACCTCCACTAGGGCTATGAATGCTTGGTTGGAAGTAGAGCAAGGCCATGAGTGAAGCCAAAGGTATCTCTGTCAGGGCTATAGACACCTAGCTAGCAATAGAGCAATGCCAAAGCCTCCCCTAAATTAAGAGTAATTATTCCTAAGATAGTATTTGAATATGCTTAAATTCAAATGAAATGGCCCAAAGGATATGAACCTAGACATTGTTTATTGAAGTCTCATGACAAACAGTAAGTGGAATCAAATCACAGACTACATTTTTTTGTTTTATTATCTAGGTTCAAATTTTACACATATGAGGGTTTTTTTAACTGATAATCAACTTAGGAGATGGTATATGTAAAAATGGGTTAAAAAAACTTATGTACAAGTCTAAACTAGAGCCCTAAGTTCCAACATATTGATATGTTCCCCCTGTGAGTCCCCATTTGTTAAGACCAACATGCCCCCATTTTCTACTTTTGTTGAAAGGGGACCCTTTTGAATGTTTCAAAACATTTATGTTCTAGATTGAATGTGAAAGGGTTATTCTCTATTGAAATTTAAAGTAAATTCAATTAAAGCAACATGAGCCTCAGTGTATCTAGTTGTGATTATGTTGTTTGGACTAATGTTGCTAATGATTGTCTTTGAGGTGATTAGTTACAAGTTCTATGGAGAAAGATAGGGTTCCTAAGAAGTAAACCATATGGGTTTGAATTCAAACATCCATGGGAAAAGTTTAACATGAATTATATTTCCTTCAGTTATAGAAACCTTAAGTCTAACTTTATATTAAGCTTCAATTATGTTTCTTAACATGACCAAACATTAATATAAAATCAAGAATTGACACTCTTATTTTCCCTTTTAAAATTGAGAGCCATTTTGGATTAACTAGATTTTTATTAAGGTTTAAATATCTTGGTGTTTGCAAACATGAATAAACTTTTAAAGGTTAAAACCTTAGTCTAAACCTTTATACATATCAGGGCTTAACTTAAAGCTCATGCAACTTTGTAGATCCAATGCCTCAAATTCAATAGGAGATTTTGATCTAATGACATGAACTAAATATGGCACTAAAAGGGATACCAATTACTACTAAGCACTCAGATTATGATCTGGTGGTCCTCATTGCCTTAGGGGCCTTAATCCAATGGCACACAATGACCCTAAATCCCCAAGAATTATTGAGATCCTAATGCATGGTACTCAATCATTATATTGAATTGATTCCATTGTCTTAAATTTGACAAGCTCACTCCCCTCATTTAACATTTTTGAAGATGTAACTGACGTTATTAAGCCCATAAAATTTATCCTAGACAAATTTTCAAAGCCTAAGCAAAGGGGGCATTTATAAAGACCCTTTCAAAGGAATTCTTAGCATTTTTACATAGAAATAATTAGCATAAAATGCCTCAATCTAATTTAATTTTTGTTTCTTAACATAAAATGACCTTAGGAACATCATTTTAAGTCTAATTTTATATAGTCAAAGGATTGATTAAAAGGTGTGCATCTTATAGGATCCAATAGTGATTGCCCACCCACTAGATTTGATCCAATGGTTCAATAATCTCAAATAATTTTTAAATGCCCCATGAACTCAAAATGTGGCCTACCCACAGCTAAGGTAACTGATAGAGATATATAGAGCCATGCAAGGAGGATGTGTGATAGCATTTCTAGTTAAAGGACAAAAATATGATGGGACCCACTTAATAAAGGTGCTCAATTAAATGACTTGGACCTTATAAAAATCAATGGTGATCACTCTCCCACTAAATTTGATCCAATGGTGTGTCAAGCCTAAAGACTTTTCAAAGGCTTGTGAACTCAACACATGGCTAATGTATGGTCAGGATAACAACTAGAAAGAATAAGAAACATGGGTAAGATTTACTAGGGTGCCAAGTGGCATAGTCATGAACTTAAATATAAAAATACCAATAAGAACATAGGAACTTGGATTTGGATTATCATATTGAAATAAAGTAATCTTTTGAAAGCCAATGATTAGTCTCTAACTAGCATTTATGAAAATTTCCATGAAAGGCATAGAGCCATGCCACATAAGCTCCACATAAGCATGGAGAATAAAAATCAAAGATATACTAATCTCAAATCACAAAGGGCATGAGAATAAGGTCCCATCAAATCTAAAACATGTATAAGATTAAGAAACTACATATTTTCACCATTAAATCTCAAAAACCCTAAAACCTCTATAAAGAAGATCTAAGTGGCTCACTTGGCCACAAAGAAATTAGAATAGCATTATTGAACATTGAAGCATTGAAAATATAACTTAGTTTCATCAATGGTGATGGGTAGGCAACATATGAAAATAAAATTAGAACTTGATCTAACTTTAGATAGTGAGGGGAAGATCTTCAACGATATAGAGCTAGACCTCACAACCCTAAAGATGCATGAAATAAAGAACTAGAGTGAGTTATAATTATTTATGTAGGAATTACAACCAATTTCCTAAGAGGAAAAGAGGAATGATTTTGTGCATTAGAGATACAATGACCTAGTCTCAATTCAGTTGGTAGGCCTCCACCATACTACAACCAAACTAGAGGTAATACATTGTATCGACCTTTTTGATCCCATTTTTTATTATTATAGAATAGATAAATAGTGTATCATTGAAGAGGGAATAACTAATAAGGTTGAATGCATCACCCTTATGTCCTTAAAAACTTATCATAATCTCCCCTTGTCTCATATTGATCTCCCATCCTTGAGAGAGTGCACAAACACCAAAAACCTAGATTCAATCCTCATACCTTGGTTAATCTAAGGTTCCCATGTTTTCAGGTCCCCTGATGGTGGGATTCCTATTTTATAATTTATGTAGGGTGTTATATGAGATATGACCTTATTGAATTGAGTCATTGGTTCCACCTCCACTTCTTATGTAAGAAAGGTCTAGGTATCTTACATCCACTACATGTTGGAGTAAAACTTAACCCCTCCCATTGGAGACCTAATAAGATTTTTATTTGCCAAAAAATTCATATCCATCAAGAGAAGGACCTCAAAATAATTTAATATGATTTCCTATCTCTTGGATTCACTTTTGGCCTCTATATATTTCTTTGGCATCCAAAATTGGTCCCCTGATGGTAGAACCACTATTTCTCATCACTACTCTAAATTGTATTTATTCAAATATAGGAACCACATGAAATTTATCTATGAGGAAATCATTCATGTCCCTATGCCAAGAATTCATGCTCAAATCAAGAGGCAAGTGGAAGCTATAGGGGATGTATGGTTCTATTCAAATTGTACTATAATAAGAATAGAAGGAATCATGATTCAACCCTACCAATTGCCCATTCATGTCCCTAGTAATATTTTAGTGTAATATATTGCCTATCAAATCATCCAAGGTTTGGATGGGATATTCAAGAAAAATAAGAAGGTTCATGTCCACCCTTTTCCACTAGACATCAATAGGATTGTGATCAAGGATTTAAAGCAACTAGAAATTATGCTGATCCATAGAAATTCTTTTGATTTCCAACTAGATAACCTTGAGATGTGGGACCCTAGTAATAGAGTAACCAACCACATATGAGATAAAATGGTACCAAATATTGAATACAAACATCAACTAGGCATGGGATATGGTATCTATACAAGGGAAAATAAATTTAAAGAGGTCATATCTAGGATTAAAGGCAATAATATCCAGTTGGAGTATAGGTTGGTAAGAGACAATAAAACCTCAAGAGAGAGATGTAAATTATATCCCTTATATTATCACTTGTTTTTATTACCATATGGGGTTATTCATCAACAACCACCTATAGGAGGACAATCTTTTGAGTCTCAATGAGTAGAATTGATAAAGAAATCCTAGGATGGGCAACCTGAAGATATAAAAGGAAAGGGTAAAGTTGTGGTTGAAGAGATAAATATAGAACATAGACCTAGTGAGGGTCATCAAACCCACACATCCCCATAGAGGCCTCCTTCCATAGTGTAAATCATTATCATGATTGCCCTAGAGGTAGGAAAATAGTGGAGAGTGCCCTTGTTGACATTACAACATCATATGGTTCTAATAGGGAGGATGACCCTTTAGTTTCAATAAGAAAGGACTAGATCCCATTGGATGGAGGAAAGAAATAATTAGAATTGGCCTTGGTGCCCCTGGCACTTAAAAGAAGACTAGGTTAACCTTCAATCACCTTACCAATGAAGTTAACCTCTTTAGTGATGAGAATCCTATTTATGGACCAGCTATTCCTAATTGGTTTGTTTATGGGAAATTAAAAAAAAATTCCATCTCTCTCCATCATGGGCCTTAACTCAAGTTGGCATAGATGTGGGGGATAATTTTAAGCCATGTATCTAGGACATTGTAAGCAAACAAGTAGAGAGAAGGATCCAAATCCTTCATAACAAAGAAAGCCAGGGGATTGACACCCTAGGGGCCTTTGGGAGTTCAAATGTAGAAGTTTATACGTAACCAAAATTTAAGGAGTATAACATAAAAGTAAATCTAAATCCAGACACATCAGGGTTTGAGAGAGTATTAACAAGGAAAGCCACCATTGGCATTAAGGATTTCACTTTTCAAAAGGTGGAACCTTTTATTGGCCTAACTCCTATCCAAGGGTAGGTAGTAGGGGAGTATCCCATCCATCAAAAGGATGTGGCTAGTTTAGTGGTGGCACAATTAACAATGACCTTGGCTAAAATACAAGGAATGAAGAAAAGGATCCTCAAATTGGAGAAGGAGAAGTAAGATTTGGAGACTCAAGTCATACTCTCAATTCTTGAGGATATATTACAAGTGATGAATAAATATTTGCTAGATACATTTGAGAATTTAAATAAAATCAAGCTTAGATTAAGTGATTTAAACCATCAAGCTAAGATGGAACAAGCCTCAATCACCCAATGGTAGGATTCTCAAACTCAGATGATATACATCATCAAGGTGCATAGGACAAAATAGGCCCTAGATTTCAAGATCATCAAGATTAGACATTTAGATATCCTCATTGAAATTTTAATGGATAATTAAGAATATTTAATCACCTAGTACAAAAATGTCAACAAATTCATCAAGGAAGACAAGGACTTGGTAACTAGAATGGAAAAACTTTTGGAGAGCTTATTGGATAACCCTTCACAAACCACTGATATGGACCTGATCAGTGATGGAGAATTCAAGAAGAGAGTTGGTGTGCACATATAGGGCATTAAGGAAAATCAAGGCCATTATATCAAGGATAGTCACAAGATCCTTGACACCATCCTTACTTTAGGGAAGAAGATCATGGAATAATAATGTATCAAAGAACTCATAGCTAAGGTTGATCAGGATTTCAACACATTGGTAGATCAAGAGGATGATTGTTTAATGAAGCCTATAGTGAATTTTGAGATAATCAAAGAGTAATACACCAAGGTGAAGGAATTCCTTAGATAAGGATAGTCAAGGGGCCTACTACCAATGTAATTAATAAAAGAATATCCCTTTGTAACAAATATATGCTAGCCTATGAGCATATATGGTTTGATTTTGTCAATTTTGATGTAGTTAGTCAAATACATTGTGTCTTTCTATTAAGGATAGTTATCCTTATCTTGCATATGGATATTTTGAGAAAGTTAATGGATGAACCACCTTTGTTTCCTATAAATAGGAAAGGATTACCATTTTGTAAAGGCGATAGATTTAGAGAAATTATATACTAATAACATTAAATATAACTAAGGAATTATGAAAAGATTATCTTTATAGTTTGTTAAATATCAATTTTGTCTCTTAATTTCATGTTGTCATCTTAAGTTTGAATGTCGAATACTTGTCTCAAATGCAAGAAATGTTCTTCTCTATTTTTATAGAATACTGTGAGATCATCCATATATATGATGATGCATTTTACCACTAGACCTTGGAAAGCATGGTCCATGGCCATATAAAAAGTTTCCCCTGCATTAATTAATCCAAAAGGCATTCTCTTATAAGAATATGTTCCCATTTTAGTAGTAAAATCTATTTTCATCCTATCTTTTAGAACAATAAGCACCTAGTTATATCTAAAAAATCCATCCAAAAAGGACATCATGGTAGATCCTAAAATATCTTGGATAACTTGGTCCAGAGAAGGCAAGGGCTAATTATCCTTTTCAAATTTTCTATTCAGAGTTTTGAAATCTATGCATAATCTAATTATCCCATTCTTTTTTGACTGGGACCAGGTTTGCAACCCAAGTGGAATGCCTAATAAGAAACACAATCCTTTCATCCATTAGTTTCTTAACCTCCTTAAATATCATGGGTTATAAAATATGGTTAATTAGTCTTTACTTCTATCTAAAGGGGTTAAAACCCCCCTAGAGAGGTATAATATGAGTAATAACCCTTGGGTGAAATATTTTTAGATCTTTATAAGACCAAACAATACATCTTTGTATTTTTTAAGTAGCTCTCTAGCTTTTCTATTTTCCATTTTAGTGCAAGCCTTCCATATATTCACAATTCAGGGCTGATCATGTGGACCAAGGTTCATTACATGATAGTCTTTATAACTTACCTTGGGTTGCTTAGGTGCTTCAAAAATATTGTCAAGATCAAATAGCCTTTCCAATGAGATAATCCCTTTAGGTATCTTATTATCACTTAGTTGGATGATTTTACCATTAAGTTCCATCTCAAGAAAAGTTTCATCAACTTCATTAATAATGTGAGCTTTAAAGGCTTTAGAATTAGTCAAGAAATCCATAATTTATTGATCATCATTGAAAAATTGGAAGTGATTTATGTTGTTAGGGACTTAGGGACATGGTAAAAGCTTAATACTAAGGTTATAAGCATAATGATTAGGCATGAGGTTAGCTGCAATAGAGGCAAGATCATCAACAACTTTGTTTTCTTCCCTAGGGACATATAAGATATTGAAGGCATCAAAATATTTCACCAAGTCCCAAACTCTAAATTTTTACCTCTTAAGGTAAGATATATTGCATAAGTACTTTCTCCATACTTGATTAACTACAAGTTTAGAATATCCATAAATAAGGAGTTCCTTGACCTTGTGCTTGATGGCAAGCATTAATCCTAGGATGAGATCCTCATACTTAGCCAAATTATTAGTGTAGGGGAATTACAACTTATAAGATACATGGTATTATTTTTCTATAGGGTATATCAATACAATACCAACCCTTGATCCTAATTTGCATTTATCATTATCAACACATAACTTCCATAGGCCAGGCATTGGAGGGTAGCTCTTGGAAATAGGTTCTTTTTTAGTTTCTATCTAAGAATTTTACCCTTTCATTAACAACATTGTATTTTATTATCATGTGTTTCATTTTGGGTTCCCTTTCTACTCTTAGCTAATTAAACACACCTTTCCAAGGTAGCCACAAGTGTGATCAACTAGTAGACATGTAACCATTTAAGGTCTTACTCCATTCTCTACACAAGAGTAATCCATAAGCATTAGGAATATCCACCACTTGTATGTCAATGAATTATTGAACCTTGGTTTCAAAATTTAGTTGTTTATGCACTTTTAATAGATCCCTAATGACCTTGAATCTATATTTATCCAATTGAGTAACCACCCTATCAAACTTGATTAGTGTTAACCCAAGTTGTTCACATATCCCAATAGGCGTGAGGTTGGTTGAGGCTCTAAAATCTAAAAAACAATTATGGATATTCTTTCCAAATATCCTAACCATAATAAAGAAGTGAGGGGAATCTACTTTATTTACTTGCATAGTTACATTTTCACTATCACTCTTAGGGGGCTTGCCAGGCTTCTTGGATAAGGATTTTAAAAGTAAGTATCTTTATTCTGTGATCTAATTTAGCTCTTGAAGAGTGATGTTGGCTTTAATATTTTTCATATCTTCCACAATAATGTAACTAGTTTTGTTTGAATTATTGATAGTAGGTTTGGAATAGCTTCCTTTGGGAGGTTTAGGATTATTCTTTGATACAATGTCTAGAGGGGCCCCATATCTGTTAGATGGAGTATAAGTAGTCAATGGATTTTTTTGCTCCCTATATCTAAAATGATATGTATTTAAGAAGTAATGGAATGCTTTAATCTCTTCAAGGATATCCTTAGTCTCATTATATTCTTGTAAAGTTAATTGAAAAGTTTTTACTATATGCACTTGGTCAGATGATTTAGCTTCAAAAATACCTATAGCACCATCTTTGTTTGGAACCACTTCAAATGTGTCAAGTTATTCTTGAAAAGCTTTAAAGGCTTTGTAAAATTCAATGCAGTCAATCTCAACATGCTTGGAGGTATCATGCACCCTATAGTAGTCTTGTAAGGAAATATCAATAATATTGATATCCATAGTCCTTTTGCTAGAGGAGGGCTCATTAGCTTTATTATTGTAGAAACTATCATTCTAAAATCTATTTCTAGGCTTGTTAAACTTTTATAAAGTGAAGTTCCTTCCAGGGTTGTCATTATCATTACCAACTTGATTTTGTAATTGTAATAAGTCTATGCTAAGCTTCTAGACCATTTTTAATATAGATTCATTCTCATTCTTTAGAGTCTCAAAATTTTGACCTTGGGTATTGTTAATTCCATTGATAGGCATTAAAGCTTTTTGGTCATTTATATGATATCCATTGGTGGTATGATGGCTCAATAAACCTAGGTTTTGAATAGGGAAAGCATGGCTAGTAGGTAACACATTCAAGGTAGGGAACTAGTTTAAGGCTAGAGTATTTTAGTTATTATTTGGGAAAATTTTTAATGCAAGCATTTGAGGATTAACATTTAGGATATAATAATCCATTTATCATTGGGGTTACATTTGGTCATTAATAACCATTAGTTATAAATAATATTGATCCAATGTGATGATAATTGGGATAGCTCTTTTAAGAAATACAAAAGTCATGGGGTCAACAACATCTTTTTAAACATCCAGAGCTAAAGCTTCATTAGGTTTATATGGATCCATGGTCTGACTAAACATATTTTGGAACCTAGCATTGAAGGACCTAATAGGTTGACTTGCATATCTTTTAATACTTGTGAATTGATGATAAATTACACAGGGGCTTATGATCTTTCCAAATTGATCAATCAAAATAGTGTCAAAGTTATTCCATAAGGTAACACAATTATCAAGAAAATTAAGGAACCATTCATATGTATCATATTTGAATGTAAATGGGAAAAACTTACGTGATACAAATTCATGAATAATTTTAAATAATATTAATGCAACTTTGAAATATTTAACATTTTCCTCCATAGTTGTAATACGAGTTGGACTAAATATTGGCCAATATTATTTAAGATTACATGGTAAGTCATGAACCACACTTGGTATATTGATGGGGGAACTTCCAAGCCATGCCATATTTTGATGAATATCAAACACAAGAATCCATTGTAAGGGTGAATATGGTAGAGACTTATAATGCCTACTCTTTCCTCTATCTTGAGCAAGGGTTCTCTAGTCGCTGAATGTGATCTGGTCCTAATCCTTGGCAATTCCAGCTTGAGGATTAAGGATCCTATTTGAAATATGATAAGTAAATTTATATCCTCATAGATAATCAATAATAAACTTGTATAGTAATCTTATTTTGTAAGAATATAATTTTAAGAGGACAAAAGACATCAATCTTTGAGTAAATAAGCTCAAAGATGTGTTAAATTATGAAAAGATGACCATTATTTATAACTTATGACTCAAATAAACTTCTTACTAAAAAATAATTGTTAATTTTAAATAGAATAAGCTATTATAATTTCAAATACTAATGAATTCTTAGCACCATAATCCATATTTACTAGAATTAAACATATGTATTCAAATAATATCAATCTATGTCTGAGTAAACCTAAAAACCAGTATAAAACCATGAAGGTCACTAATATTTACATAATTTATGCTAAAAGAAACACAAACATGTAAAATATAAAGTGATCTTTGACCAAATACACCAAAATTAGGAAATATCTTTAAATATTTATGGCCCTCCTTCTAGAACCAACAAAGCTTCCTCCTATTGATGCTTCTAAATATACCATAGGTTCTTTTTAGTGTTGACGAATAATTCTAATTTTAGGATTCAAAATCCAAGGCATGAGTTGTAGTTTGTGAAAATTTGGTGATGTCTATGGTGGAATAGAAGTAGCGTATGGGAACTATCCATAATATTTTTTTAGTTTATTGGTTGGGAGCCACCAAGGTCTGAATCTTTGGATCTTTATGAATTTGATGATTTATAGGCTAATTTAAATGAATATTAACAATGATCTTTAAACTAATGTGAGTCTTGATAAAAAAATAAGAAAAGGGAAGGGTAAATTAGAAAGGAAACATGATTGAAAATTATCATCTCAAATATTATGACAAAGTTCTAATTAATTTGAGCACACACGAACCAATTTATGTTAAAAAATAGCATGAACTCAGATTACATCACAGATCATGCAAAATTTGAAGGAAATATATAAATCATAAGTAAGAACCAAGTTTAATTTAAGTGTTTGCTACTATGGTTTGAATATCCTAAGCACATCCAAATGCAAATCAAAATAAAATGAATTATACTTGAGATCTTTATATTTAATCTAGCATTATCACAAATCTATAGCCCTATGATAGAAAATGTGACTAAAAGTATGAAGAATGTAGATGTAATAAGTATGGTGTATCTCTTAACCCCCCAAAAAGCATATTATATGTCACTAAAGGAAATTTATTATGGAATTTCATTTAAAAATATGGGATCTCCATAGATCCTGATAGAGTGGAGGCCATTTCTAAAATTGGGCTACCCAACAACTGAAAAGAACTAAATTCATTCTTTGGCAAGATTAACTTCATGAGGAAGTTTATTTCAGGTTTTGCTGAGATTTTAAATTTTTTGAATGATATGCTTAAGAAATATTCTAAAATTTCTTGGAATGAGGAATCCAAGAAAGCATTTTCTGATATTAAAAGAGTAATCAGTCAATCCCTAGTCTTAATAAGTCCTAACTTTTCAAAAGATTTTTTTTATATTCATTTGCTTTTGACCACACCATGGCTCTTGTCTTAACTCAAAAGGTTGATGTGAATGACCACCATATAGCCTTCATGAGCACCAAATTAAAAAATGTAGAGGTAAATTATTCCATCATTGATAAGCAAGCATATGCCTTGCTAAGGCAGTAAAAACATTTAGACATTACCTCCTGAGAAACAAGGTGAATGCAATTTTACCTGACCTAACCACAAAGCTTATGTTGAGTCAGAATGAGCTTGGGGAATGAAGAGGAAAGTGGAAGGCAATCCTAAAAGAGTATGATATAGAGATGAAAATTGCCAAATTAGTGAAATGTTAAGTCTTAGTTTAGATTATTTCCAATATTGACCCCAAGCTCCATGTCATGTAAGTGGATCAATAGAACTTATAAACCAATCAATGGTATGAATATTTAATACATCTTATTATTAGAGGTAGTTGTCCCCTAGGACTCACCAAAGAATAGAAGAGAGATTTAAGGATCAAATCATCTGATTAACTCATCAAAGATGGAGTCCTTTATAGAATTATTTTTGAAGGAATCTACTTAAGATGTGTGTCAAAAGAATAGGCCTCTCAAATCATGTCTACTTTCCATGAAAAGTTGGGTAGTGGACACATATCAGGGAGAACCATAGCCCAAAATATTATCAGGGTTAGGTATTATTGGCCCACCCTTTTCAAAGATGCACACAAACATGTGAGGGAGTGCCATTCGTGCCATATCTTCAGCATAAAAGAGCCAAAGGCAGCCATGCCTTTATAAACTATGATGGTGGACAAGCCTTTTTCACAATGGGGATTGGACTTCATAGGAGTGATCAATCCCAATTATTCTAATGGTCACAAATATGTCCTAATTATTATAGAATATTTCACTAGGTGGATAGAGGCAATAACCACTAAGCAATGCAAAACATAAGAGGTGATTAATTTATTAGAGGATATTATTTTCACCATATTTGAAACTATGTGATAATGGATCTACCTTCATATCCATTGAAATGATGGAATGGGATTATGACTAAGGCATTGCACTCAAGTTTTCTTCTAATCAATATCCTCAAGGAAATGGTATTTCTAAATACATAAACAAAAACTTGATGAAAGCCATAAAAAAATCTATTAAAGTTAAACCTATAACATGGCATAAACTCCTTCTTAAGTTTGCATTATGGGCAAACAAAATCAGGATCAAACAAGCCCTCAAGGCTTCACCATTTTTATTAGTATATGGTCAAGAGCCTATCTTTCCCATCAACTTAAAGTTGCCTATGTTCACATTCATGCAATAAAATATGGAGGATAATAAGGAACTTGCTAATTCCAAGATATTGGACATCATTCAATTGAAAGATGCTAGGGAAAAGGCATTTACAAAATTTAGTAGACACCAATCAACCATGAAAATATGGTTTGATAAAAGGTCCAAAGTGAAGCTATTTAAGCAGGGAGACTTAGTCCTCCTCTAGGATAAGTCATTAGAGCCTAGAGGAAAACATGGAAAGTTCACTCCCTTATGGATTGGTCCATACCAATTGCATAAATCTTAGGTAGCACCACTTTTAGGTTGAAGGATCTTCAAGGAGCAGAGTTTACTTTGCCCACCAATAGGCAATACCTCAAGCATTAATTTATTGCTTCCCCACCAAGGGTATTCATGGAATAAATATTTAAAATTTTTAAGGTTAGAGTAGGTAGGCTAGTTAGTTTCCTTTCTTGCTTTGTGTTTTTTTGCTGGTCTTGTATATATTTGTTTGTTTGTGCTTGTCTATTTTTGTTGTTTGTTTGTTTGTGTTTCATCTATTCTGCTTGGTGGTGTTACTTAATTTTAGTAAAGTCTCATAGATTATATTTGTTTATAATTTATCAAAAAGTGTGAGTATGAATTTTACAAAAGTAAACATGAGGTGGTGATAAAGCATCATGATGAAACTAAGGGCACTAGCATAGATAGGTATAAGAGCTAAATGTCCCACAAAGTTTATAACCTTATTTTGAATCAAATATTGGTTTTAATAAGAATCATAAGTGTATAATGTGAATTCAATTTGTTAATTCACATTCATGCTTACACTTAAAACACATCCTTTTCTAGGATTAAAGTTTCAACTAAAGGAGAGTATCCTAAGGCTAGGACATTTGACCAAATCATTAAACTTGGTTATCTTCGCTCCTAACCTTTGTTAAAAAAAAAGAGATACTTAACGCTAAATCAAAAGAGTTAAAAGCCAAAGGTGATTTAGGAAACCTCCACTATGGATATGAATGCCTAGCTAGTAGTGGAGCAAGGCCATAAGTGGAGATAAAGGTATCTCTATCAAGGCTATAGACACCTGGTTGGTAGTAGAGTAATGGCCAAGCCTCCCCTAAATTAAGAGCAATCATTCCTAAGAGAATATTTAAATATGCTCAAATTAAAATGCAATGGCCAAAAGGATATGAACCTAGACATTATTTATTGAATCCTCATGACAAATAATAAGTGTAATTAAAGCACACATTGCATGTTTTTGTTTTAATATCTAAGTCCAAATTTTATATATAAGAGGCTTGTTTCAACCAAGAATCGACTTAGGAGATGGTATATGTCAAAATGGGATAAAAAATTATGTATAGGTCTAAACTAGAGCTCTGTGTTCCAACATATTGATATGTTCCCCCTATGAGTCACCAATTATTGAGACCAACATACCCCCATTTTTCTACTTTTGCTGAAAGAGGGCCCTTGTGAATGTTTCAAAACATTTATGTTCTGGATTGAATGTTAAAGGGTTATTCTCTCTTGAAATTTAAAGGCAATTCAATTAAAAAAACATGAGCCTCAGTGTATCTAGTTATGATTATGTTTTATGGACTAATTTTCCTAATTATTGTCTTTGAGGTGATTAGTTATAGGTTCTATGGAGAAATCTAGGGTTCCTAAGCATTACACCCTAGGGGTTTGAATTTAAACTTCCATGGGAAAAGTTTAGTAGGAAATTATATTTCCTTTCAATTATAGAAACCTTAAGTCTAAATTTATATTAAGCTTTGATTATATTTATTAACATGACCAAACATTAATATAAAATCAAGACTTGGACCTCTTATTTTCCTTTTTAAAACATGAGAGCCCTTTTGGATTAACTAAGTTTTTATTAAGGTTTAAATATCTTGGTGTTTTAAAGTACAAATAAAATTTTAAATGTTGAAACCTTAGTATAAACATTTATACATATTAGGCTTTAACTTAAAGCTCATCCACTTTTGTAGATCTGACACCTCACATTTAATAAAATATTTTGATCCAATAGTGTGAACCAAAGCTGACATCGAAAGGGAGACCAATCACTATCAATCACTTGGAATATGATCTGGCAATCTTTACTACCTTGAGGGCCTTAATCCAATGGCATACATCGACCTTGAAGCCCCAAGAATTATTGAGATCTTGATGCATAAAACTCAATCATTGGATCGAAGTAATTCCATTGTCTTAAATTTGACAAGCTCACTCCCATAATTTAATGTTCATGAGGACATAGTTGATGTTATTGAACTTGCTAAATTTAACCTAGACAAATTTTCAAAGCCTAAGTAAAATAGTCATTTATAAAGACCCTTTCAAAGGAAATCCTAGCATTTTTATGTATAAATACTTAGCATAAAAGGACTTAACCTAGTTTAGTTTATGTTTCTTAACATAAAATGACATTAGGAACATCTTTTTAAGTCTAAGTTTATATAGTCATAAGACTAATTAAAATGTGTGCATCTTGCAGGATACAATAGTGATGGATCTCCTATTAGATTTGATCTAATGGTGCATCAATCCTAAATAGTTTTCAAAGGACCCATGAACTTGATACGTGGCCTAGCCATGGCCAAGATAACTAGTAAAGTTACATAGAGCCCCACAAGGAGGATGTGTGGTAGCTTGCCATTCAAAGGAAAAAAATATGATGAGACCCACTTAATAAAGTCACTCAATTAAATGACTTAGACCTTGTAAAAATCAATAGTGATCACTCACCCATTTGATTTGATCCAATGGTACATTGAGCTTGAAGACTTTTTAAAGGCCCCTTAAACTTGACACATGGCTAACGCATGGCCAAGATAACAACTGGAAAGAATAAACAACATGGGTAAGATTTGTCAAGGTTCTAAGTGGCATAATCATGAAATTAAATATCAATGGACCAATAAGAACACAAGAAATTAGATTTAGATTATCAAATAAAAATAAAGAAAGCTTTTGAAATCTAATGGCTATTATCTAACTAGAATTTATGAAAATTGTCATGAAAGGCACAAAGCTATGCCACATAAGCTCCATGTAAGCATGGAGAATCAAAATCAAAGATCTCATAAGCTTGAAATCAAAGAGGGAATGATAATATGGTCCCATAAAATCTAAGGCACGTATAAGATTAAGAAACTAGATATTTCCACCATTAAAGCTCAAAAACCCTAAACCCTCTATAAAGAAGACCCGAGTCAGATCAATTGGTCACAAAGAAATCAGAATAGCATAATTGAAAATTGAATCAAGTTCCCTATTGAAAACTTTGGTAAAATTTAAAATATAATTTAGTGTCATCAATGGTGGTGGGTAGGCAACAAATGAAGAAGGAAGAAAAACTCTCTAACTTTAGACAGTGAAGGGAGGATCTTCAAAGACATAAAGCTAGATTTGATAGCCCTAAACATGTATGGAATTAAGAACTAGTTTGAGTTATTCTTCCTTATGGAGGAATTTCAACCGATTTCCTAAGAGGAAAAGAGGAATACCTTTATGAATTAGAGATATAATGACCTAGTCTCAATTTAGTTATCAGGCCTCTACCATGTTGTAGCCAAACTAGAGGTAATGCATTATATCGACCTCCTTGCTTCCATTTTCATTGATTATAGAATAGATAAAGAATGGATCATTTAAGAGGGAATCACTAATAAGGTTTTTACATTTCCCATATGTCATTTGAAACTTATTATAATCTCCCCTTGCCTCATATTGATCTCCTATCCTTGAGAGAGTGGACAAACACCCAAGACCTAGATTTGGTCCTCACACCTTGGTTAATCCAAGGTTCCCATGTTTTCAGGTCCCTTTATGGTGGGATTGATATTTTCAAATTCATGGAAGGCATTAATATAACTATGGCATTACTAAATTGAGTCTTTGGTTCCCCCTCCACCTCTTATGTAAGCAAGGTCTAGGTATCTTATGTCTATTTTATATTGGAGTGAAAACTAACCCCTCCCATTGGAGACCTAATAAGATTTTTCTTGGCCAAAAAATTCATATCCATCAAGAGAAGGACATCCAAATAATTTCATATGATTTATTATCTTTTGGATTCACTTTTATCCTCTATATATTTCCCTAGCATCTAATTGGTCCCCTGATGGTAGAACCACTATTTCTCATCACTACTCTAAATTATATATATTCAAATACAAGAACCACATGCAATTTATATGTGATGGTGTTTTCCCATCTATATATGAGGTAATAAATGGTGTCCCTATGCCATGACTCCACCCTCAAATCAAAAGGCAAGTAGAAGCCATGGGGGAATGTATGCTTCTATTTAGATTGCACTATAATAAGAATATAAGCAATCATGATTCAACCCTACCGATTTCCCATTCATGTTCCTATTAATATTGTAGATCAAGAGGTTACTTATCAAATCATCCAAGGTATAGATGAGATATGCAATAAAAATAAGAAGGCTCAAATCCAACACTTTCCACTAGACATCGATAGGATTATGATCAAGGATTGGAAGCAACTAGAGATTATGGTGATCCATATAAATTATTTTGATTTCAAACTAGATGAACTTAAGATGTGGGACCCTAGTAATAGAGTGACCAACAACATCTAAGATAAAAAGGTCAAAATTATTGAATACAAACATCAACTATGCATGGGAGATGGTATCTATAAAAGGGTAAAGAACTTTGAAGAGGTCCTATCCAAGATCAAAGGCTAAAATATCTAATTGGAGCATAGGCTAGTCAAAGAAAATAAAACCTTAGGAGAAAGATGGTGATTGTATCACTTACATTATCACTTATTTCTAGGACCATCCAAGGATACTCATTAGGAAACACTTGTAGTATAATCTTCTAAGCCTCAATGAGTAAAATTGACAAAGCAATCCTAGGTTGGGCAACCTGAGGATATAAAAGGAAAGGTAAAATTTGTGGTTAAATAGATAAAGATAGAACATAGACCTAGTGAGGCTCCTCAACCCCACACATCCCCATAGAGGCCTTCTTCCCCAGTGGAAATCATTAACATGATTTCCCTAGAGGTAGGAAAAATAATATAGAGTGCTCTTGTTGACATTAAAACATCTTATGGTTCTAATAGGGAGGAGGATCCCTTTGATGCAACAAGAAAGGATTTTATCCCACTAGATGGATGAAAGGGATAAGTAGAATTACCCTTGGTTCCCTTGGTACCTAAAAATAATCCTAAGTTAACCTTCACTCCCCCTACCAGTGAAGTTAACCTCTTTAATGATGAGAACCCTATTTATGGGTCAACCATCCCTGACTGGTTTGTTTATGGGAAATTACAAAAAATTCCATCTCTCTCTCCATCATGGTCCTTAACCTAAGTTGGCATAGATGTGCAGGACAATGTCAAGCCATGGATCTAGGACATTGTAAACATACAAGTAGAGAGAAGGATCCAAATCCTTCATAACAAAGAAAGCCAAGATATTGACACCTGAAGGGCCTTTGAGAGTTTAAATGTAGAAGTTTTTGAGCAACCACAATTCAAGGAGTCTGACACAAAGGTCTAATTTAATCTAGACACATTAGGGTTTGAGAGAGTAGTAATAAGGAAATCCACCATTGGCATTAAAGATTTCACTTTTCAAAAGGTGGAACCTTTTGTTGGCCTAACTCCTATCCAAGGGTAGGAATTAGGGGAGCATCCCATACATCAAGAGGATGTGGCTAGTTTAGTGGTGGCATAATCAGTAATGACCTTTCCCAGAATCTAAGGAATGAAGCAAAAAATCCTCAATTTGGAGAAGGAAAAATAGGATTTGGATGCTCAAGTCCTACTCTCAATTCTTGAGGACATATTATAAGTGTTGAATAAATATTTGCTAGATACATTTGAGAATTTAAATAACATAAAACTTATATTAAGTGCTTTAAACCATCAAGTTGAGATGGCACAAGCCTTAATCACCTAATGGTAGGAGTCTCAAGATTAGATGATAGAACTCATCAAGGTACATAGGATAAAACAAGCCCTAGACTTCAAGATCATCAAGCTTAGACATTAGATATCCTCATGGTAGTTTTGATGGATAAGCAATAAGATTTGATGACCTGGTGTAGCAATATCAACAATTTTATCAAGGAAGACAAGGACTTGGTAACCAGAATGTAAAAACTTTTAGGGAGCCTGTTAGACAACCCTTCTCAAATCACTATTATAGACTTGATAAATTATGGAGAATTCAAGTAGAGAATTGGTATCCACATCTAGGGAATTAAGGACAATCAATGCCATTCTACCTAGGATAATCAGAAGATCCTTGACACCATCCTTACTTCAAGGAAGCAAATCATGGAAGCATAATGTATATAGGAACTCATGGCTAAGGATGACCAAGATTTCAACATGTTGGTAGATCAAGAGGAGGATTGTCTAATGAAACTTCTAATGGATTTTGAGCTAATCAAAGAGTAATACACCAAGGTGAAGGACTTCCTCAGATAGGGCTAATTGAGGGGCCCACTAATAATGGAATTTGTAAAAGAATATCCATTTGTAATAAATATATGCTAGCCTATTAGCATATATGGTTTCCTTTTGTCAATTTTGACATAGTAGGTCATATACATTATATCTTTGTATTAAGGATAGTTATCATTATCCTACATATGGATATTTTGAGAAAGTTAACCATTGAACTACCTATGTTTTGTATAAATAGGCAAAGATTAAAATTTTGTAAATGAAATATCTTTTGATCAATTATATACCAAGGGAATTTAATATAACTAAGGAATTTTGAAAATATTATCTTTATAGTTTGTTAAATGTCAATTTTGTCTCTCAATTGCATGTTGTCATCTTAAGTTTGAATGGTTATCCATACTTTGAGTCACATTTTCTATCATAGGAATGTTGATTTATGCTAATGCTAAATTAAATTTAAAGTTCTCAAGTATATTTCATTTTTATTTTGCTCTGAATTTGGATATGCTTAGGCTATTCAAACCACAGTAGCAAATTTTTAAAGTAAACTTGGTTCTTACTTATGATTTATATATTTCCTCTGAATTTTGCTTGATTTGTGATGTAATTTGAGTTCATGCTATTTTATAACATAAATTATTTCATGTGTGCTCAAAGTAATTATAATTTTTTTCATAATTATTGAGATGAGAATTTGCAATCACATTTCCTTTCTACCTTACCCTTCCCTTTTCTTATATTTTTTTATCAAGACTCACTTTAGTTTAAAGATCATTGTTAATATCCATTTAGATTATCCTAGAAATCATAAAATTCAAAAAGATACAAAGATTAAAAACTTGATGGCTCCCAACCACTAAACTAAACAAATATTATGGACAGTTCCCATATTCTACTTTTATTCCACCACAAACATCATCGAATTAACACAAACTACAACTTCTACCTTGGATTTTGAATCCTAAAATGAGAAGTGTTTATCAATACTAAAGAGCACCTTTGGTATATTTATAAGCATTAACAAATAGCTTTGGCACACTAAATATTTATTGAAACAAACAACTATCAAAATAATAACTAATAACACAAAATTGGAAATAAAATACTTAAAACACTTTGCTTGATGATCAAAATTGGTTTGTTGTTTTGTATTCCAAAATTTTCTAAGACAAAAAATAAAGTATGTTTAAAATTGTATTTATAAATCTTGGGGAAGGGGTCACCTCATCCTCTAAGTTTATGCATGATGATTACATGTGGCAGTTAGAACATGTAGTTCTAACTACAGTCCATAACCATATAAAAATATTTTAAAAAAACTATAAATATAAAAAATCACTTTAAAAAAATCATGCAACATGTGCATATACACAAAAATATAAAGTTGATTTTACAATGATTTTTTTTAATCTCAAGGAAAATCTAAGTATATGTGCCACTATAAAAATTGTACATGCAGGATGTTTTAGCCTATCAAGGATAAGTTTTTTCAAGAGTTGCATGTGCTTTAATAGGCATGGAAATGGAAGTAGCAGTTGAAAATATAACAACACTACCAGAATAGTGATTCTTCTTTGCCTCACTATCCTTATATACTTTATGTGTTGTATCATGTTGTTGTTGGATAATGTCTAAGTTAAGTAATGATGGTTGGTGAAGTCTCTTGGTATGTCCAAGGAGTCTTGCATGTTCATCCTTGGTTATCAAGAATTTATTTTTGAATATCTTGACCTTAGTCAACTTCCTCCATGACTTGCTTAGCTCAGATTTTATTTCTTCAATTACCAAACCTTGTATACTCTATTTAAATTTCTCTATAGCTTCTTGAATAATTTTATCAAAATTAATTCTACTAAATAATTTACTAGTAGAATATTTTTCCTTTGATAATTTTAACTCATTCAAAATTTGGAGGAGTTGTGCCTCATGTGTTTTATATTTAGGGATCAAAGCCCCCACTAATTTCAACTAGTCCTTCACCTCTTCTTACTGAATGATAATAATATTTAAGTTATTATACACCTTGAGTGTCTTCATTAATTCAAGATGGTTATATAAAGAGTTGTCTATATAGAAAATTAGAGTTTTAAGCTTAGCACTATCTTTAATTAAGGAGTTACAAAGTTTATTTGCCTAGTTCACATATGGAACCATCTTTTCCTTCATAAATTCCATAGCCTCCAAATAATTGTAAAATTTTGATGTGGCCTCCTGAACCTCAAATTTGATATCTATAGGAATGTGCACTATCTTAGATTGCTCCCTGAGGTGCTCAATATATGCTTGTAAATCCTACATCTCCTCTTCCAAATCCTACTATACTAATTCAGTGCCTTCATGAATGGCCATCACAACATCCTTTTGTACTTGATCTAAGTCTAAGATATTTTCCTCATATAAAGACTATCTTAGCTATTTATTTTGCCTTTTGGTGAAGGACAACATTGGTTGTAATTCCTCAAGGATGATTCCTCTACAGTGGTCATCTTTATGCTTATTATTCCTCACCCTTTGGATAGTGATAGTTTTAAGATCAAATAAATTGGACATAGATGAAATCGCAGTGATTTTGTAACTTGGTATTTGAGAAGTTTGACTTCTCAAATACATTTCCTAGGGTGAAATGTTTCAATTAGATGCATCAGAGCTTGTGACCATAACCTCATCTTTGATGTCCTCTTTTACTTTCTTATGTTTCTTGATATACTTTTTCAAAACATTAGGTAAGGAAGGCCAAATTATTTTAGACCAATCCACTCTTCTAAATTGAGGGAGTGGGTGGAATACAATTATTTGGGGCTTGGCCTTCTATCCCCTGTTGGTGCTTATGACTATGGTCTCCTCCATGGAAGTGGTGGTAAGGAGTGGAATGGAAATTTGTGTGGATTGAACATGGATTTGAGGAAAGGTAAGAGTAGTTTAGATTTTCTTGGACACCTTCTTTTTCTTGAAAATTTTCATAGTAAAAGTGCCAATAGATATAAAGGGAGTATCCATATAAAGTGGTGTGTAAGTGATAATGGAAGGATTAATAATGGTATTGGAAATAGAAGGAGTAGATGTAGAGGTGGAAGGAATAAATGGGGTGGATGTAGTAGAGGTGGGAGCTTCCACATAAGAGACTATAACTTGATAAAAAATTGAAATTGTAGATAAAGGAAAACTATCAAAAGTTTGAGTACCTTGGAGGTGGAGCTCTATTGGGTCTATTAGGAAAGTGAATAGATCTTGTAATAATAATTTCTTGTGATTTATATCCCTCCTCATTAGAATCTAATATAATGGGATCTCCTTTTTTTCCTCCTCCTTTAGTATTGGGCTCAGGTAGCCTGGGCTCTCTCTTCACGATTTTCAATTTCAATTTTAGAGGAAGTCCTTAGGTGGAGGAAGCTTCTTGTTCTCTTAAAATTCCCTTCTAAAAGTATTAATGATTCCATCCATTAAAGAATGATTTTATATTATCTAACTCCCTTGTGGAGATGGTAGGGTCAGCTTGGATCATTCTTAGATGATCCTCTTATAAGCCAATAATATGTGCTTGACCCAACACATCTTCATTACAATTTACATTCATAAAAAAGAATCATAGTCATAAGGTTAGTGGAAGTAAGGGATATTAAATCCATGAATATGTTTTTGGATTATCCCATGTGGATCCCAATCCCTGTATGCAAGTGTGGGGAAGCCATAGTGGTGTCACTTTCCACCCACTTCTCCAAGATTCTTTCTCGTTGTGTAGGTCATCTTGTTGATGGTGATAAAATGACTAAAGTATAAGGATTTCCTTTGCCTTGACAAATATTCTTCAATGCTATTCCATAGCTAGAAAGAAATGTATTGTTTAGATAATTTATCTAATACATATATTGGGAAACATAGGGGCTTGAATTTATTTCCTCAAACCATAATAATAATAAAATAAAGGTAGAGGAAGTAATCTTATTTCCCATCCAAATTCTTTAGAATATTCTCCCAAAGATGAGACATAATCAAGCCATGAATGGCTTGCCATACCTATGGGTAGACATCGTCACATATCCTAACCATATGCTTAGTATAAGCATATATGTGCATGAACTAGTAGTAATAAAATATTATATTCTTCATGCAATTTATGGTTAGAGTCCATAAATTTCCAAAGTCCTTACAGCATGTGACCATAAATGAATTCATTAAATATGACATCATGTAAAAATATCTTGTAGGGGTGGGATGTTTATTCTTATTCATAATTTTCTCCCTCAATCTTAAACTGATTATATCTCCTAGGGCATAAGTGGCATCATGTGACAACATCATATATATCAATGGTACCTAGTCTAAATTCACAAAATGGATACTAAACATACCATATAATCTATTGAGCAAAGCCATACCAATACATATTCCCATTTGAACTTATTAATTAGAATTGCTCCCTTTGGATTCTTCACCTTCCATGAGATTATCTAGTTAGGGAGAAGCCATGATGAAAACACCTTTTTGATTGAAGTTTCTTCATTAAACTACACCAAAATATGTTTTTCAAAGTAAATATCAAGTATGCTAAGAGATAAATACCTCTAAAAATTATTCCTATAGATGCATGTGACCATCATATCACCATGAGAATGAAGTAAGAAAGCATCCTATAATATCTTACTAGAAAATAACAAGTCCTTGACAAGGTTTATGTAAGGCATAAGTTCTAGTTTGGCCATGCTGAAGTGCAATATTTAGCATTTATATGATATTAGTTATTGAAAAAAAACCTCTCTATTAATTTCATTTCATCCTATAGTGAAAAAATGTATACTAAATTGATGGCATCCCAAATATGTGAATAATTTTGATACTTATCTCTAAATATCACCATGTCGAAGATAGTGTCCTTGAACTTTGTATAATGCTTGATTGAATATGTGGATGGGGGATTTGTTATTTAGAATATCCTAGATGTAGAATCCAATGTTGCATACTCTAGGATACTTATAGTTTGCTTTATTTGTTATGTATATATGAAGATTTTGAAATATCCAAAAGGTCCTTTTAAAAATATATAAAGGGTAAGTGGCCACTTAAAAAAGGGAACATGACTTGGGATAAAAATCTTGAAGGATGGGTTTGCAGTAAGAGGTCTAAAACAAAAAGGTTGAGAAATACTCAAAACATAACATCTATAAAGATAATTTTCATAAGGGCTAAAAGGATTACCTTGAATAACATAAACCCAAAAAAATCATCTCTAAATACAAAATTTAGTCTCATAAAACATGATGCCAACATTAAAAAGTGAAATGCCTTAGATTTTATATATTTTCCATTAAAACATATGAGAAAGAAGACTGAATATTAAGACCAAATTTTGAAAAAGTGGGTCCCCATTTCTTATTAAATAAAAAGGGATGTTGGGTATAAAAATGGAAACTTATAAGGGGGGAAATCTCAAGTGTTTTAGAATCTAGAACTCTAGTTAGCAGTCTCTAAATCAATCTTGAAGTGTGTCACATAAAATACTTCAAATCAAAAAAATGAAAGGGAATCCTAAGCTAATTCACACAACATCCTTGCCTTAAAAATTCTTTTACCTATGTGTGTTAAGCATGTAGTTTATTTATTCCTTGTTATGATGAGTTTTTCAAAGGTTTTGATAAAGTAGTAGGTTTCATTATAATATATATTAAAGCTTATTAAATCAAGGGAAGCCTAGGCATTACTTTATTGCCAGCTAGGCTTCTATATCCCTGATAGAGATACCATGGATTCTTTATCTTTCCCTTAAATTATTTACTTCTAACCATGATTCATGGTACATTGACCTTATTTAACCATGTGAGCCCTTTTTATTTTGATTTTCTTGTTTCTCTTTTAAACTCGTTATATCTTTTCTTCTCTCTTTTCTTCTTTTTTTGTGTTTCTCTTTTATATTTAGATTAATGGAGGAGAAAGAGATATAACCCTAGTGATATGGTATAATTATAAAACATATCATTACTATAATGTCCCTATCATCTATATCTATACCTAGAATTGTCACTTTCAACAAATTTTTTATCAAGATGAGTGCAGTTTGTTTAATAAAATAAGAAAACTTTATAAATTTGTATGAAGCACCCTAAGAGTAACTAGCACATACCTATTAAGATTATTCAACTATGAAACTATTCAAAATAATTCTTTGATTTCCTTTCTTCATTCTAAATACTCAAAACATAGAAATATACCCAATCTATAACCTAGTCCCCAAGAGTGTCAAAATTTAAATTTTCCCCTTTTCTATAAGTATTAGACTAAATTGTTTTAGATTTAGGATTTTGAAATTAAATATATCAAACCAAAATTTTAACATCAAAGAGAATAAATAACAACTAATCTAGAAAGTAGGGAACTATTCTACAAAACACAATAATCTAATCTAGGAAAACAAAAATACTGAAAGTAGGAAAGACTAATCTAGGAAAAATTTAAAATCTAATATATAAATAATTGAAATTTAATATAATAAAGAATTAAATATATTATAGAAAGTAATATATTAACCTAACCTACTTCTATATCTAAAGTTATCTATCCCTCCTCTTAATCAATAATATCAACAGCTGAGACAACTTTAAAGTAATGCTTCAAGAATTATCTATTGAATAGGTATGTAAGATCATTGCCTTGGAGGTATTTCAGATGGAATGTGTTTTTACCCATGAGATATGAAATTTTATAGGGTCCAATCCATAATGGGGAAAACTTGTCATGTTATCCTTTCTTTTCATGTGCTTTATCCCATAGTAGCACTAGGTCTAAAATTCTGAATGCTTTGATTTTTTCCCTCTTGTCAAGCTACCTTTTTACCACATCTTGGTGCTTAATGAATGTCTATAAATATTATATCCTTTAATCCTCCATCTTTATTATATAAATTAACCTTGATTCTAATTTTTCATTGGGCTCCATGTAGTCCTACATAAACCAATATGTGGGAAATTTTAACATGGTGGGAAATATTAGTGTACATCCATAAAATAATAGATAGGGTGAATATTTTAGGGCTTGATTATATCTCATTCAGTCTACCCAAAGATCATACTTCAAAAAATTATGCTAGTCTCTATCCCTATCCCCTACTGACTTCTTGATTTCATCAATCAAACTTTTATTTGTTGACTCTACTATTCCATTTCCTTGAGGGTAGTGATTAGAGGTTACCCTGATTATAATCTGATTGTCATGTTCCCATTCAATAAATTATACTAATATAAATTTTGGTCCATTGTCACAAACCAAAAATATGGACATGCCAAACCTAGTCATAATGTGTTTTTCTAGAAAATGAATCCCATCTTATGCTATACTATTCTTTGTGGCTATAACTTCCATCTATCTAGTGTAATAGTCTATAGCCATGATTAAAAATTTATGTCCTATTTAATAATTTGGGTTGATTAAACAAATGAAGTCTAAACCCCATTATGAAAATGACCTTTTATCAACAACTAGCTATAGAGGCATGGTTGCATGTACCTCTCTTTTGGCTAATGCTTGACATTCATGGTAGGTTCTGATGTGAATATGAGCAACCTTAAAGATGGTTGGAAAATAATATCCAAACCTCAATATTTTATGGGTTATGGTGTTCCCATCTAGGTTACCACTACCTATCTTTTTATTAAAAAAATCTATAATCTCCTTAGCCTCTTCTACAGATACACATCTAAGATATATACCTTCATAGTTCCTTCTATATAGGACTCCTTTCTTGATCATGAAGTGAGAAGCTTTAAACCTAAAATCTCTCCATATTTCTCTATTATCTTCTAGGGGCAAGTCCTCATAAGTAAATATTATATTATATTTGTGTACCATTCTCCTTTAAAAATTTGTGCTACACATACATCTTCAACAGTGATTTGAGGATCAAGTTCAGTCATAAGATAAATAATGCATTAACCTATAATAATCTTTACAATCCTAATTTCCATTTCAAATTATTATAGATTATTCATCTACTTTCCTTGATGTTCCCCTAGTTCATTCTATGATAGGGTGAGTTTGACAGTAGGATTAGGTATAATAGCAATGGTTTTATTTCTTAAGATGTAATGCCAAAATTTCTTCACTGCTTTAACAAGGGTAAAGATCTATTTGTCAATCATGGAATATTAAATATTTATGTCTTTCAAGTTGGTACTCATTAAGGTGATTTGATGCTCTATTTCATCTTGCTTTTGTGTGATAATAGGAGTAATTATATGTTCTAAAGTGAAGGAGTATAGATAGAAATCCTTTGTGAAGTTTGGGCTGATTAAAACTAGAGCTTGTGATATTTCATCCTTGATGCCATAAAAAGGCCTTTTAGATTCATCTTTCCATTCTATCTTAGCATCTTTCTTGAGCATGGCATTTATAGGTTTGATGATTTCCATGAACCCTAAGATAAAAATCCTCATAAATTTAATTTTCCCAAAAAATGACTTAAGCTTCTTCTTGCTATTTGGCTACTAAATCTTTTATATTTCATTTATTCTTTCTAAATCAATGGTGATTCCATCCTTTGTGATAATATGTCCTAAGATTTTCCCCTCAATGACCCCGAATATTCTTTTATTTAGATTTAAATAAATCTTGAACTTTCTACACCATTCAAATATGGACCATAGGTGACTTATATGATCCTTCTAATTCTTTGAAAAAAATGTAAGATCATCCATGTAGATGATTATGCATTTTCCTAATATCCCCTTGAAGGAATGATCCATGACACATTGAAAGGTATCTCCTCATTGATTAGGCCAAAAGGCATCATTTTGTACACATAAGTACCCCATTTCATGGTAAACACCATCTTCATTATATCCTTAGGTTGTATTAGTACCTAATTGTAGCCTAAAAATCCATCCAAAAAGGATATCATTTTGAAACCACTCACTGTCTATATCACTTCATCTAGAGAAGGCAGAGGATAATTATCTTTCTTAGAATCCATGTTTAGATTTTTGAAATACACACATAATATTATCTCACCACTCTTCTTTCTAATCAAGACCAAATTGACCACCTAGGTATAATGTTAGATTGGGAAGATGATTTTGGCACTTAATAACTTTTCTACTTCCTTCTAAATAAGAGGATCCAGAATAGGATTCACTAGCCTCTACCTTTATCTGCATGGTTTATGGTCTTGCTTCAAGGTAATGGTGTGAGTGATGACCTATGGGTCATACACTTTTAGGTCCTCATATTTCCAAGCAATAACATCCCTATATTGAGATATTAATTCTTTTATTCACTACCTTTCCTTTGGGGTATAGCTGAGACCAATATTGACATACAGGTTATGTTCTTCCCCTAGATTTTCCTTCTTGAAGTCAAATTCATAAACCTTGGGTTGTTTGAGCTACTAAACTTGAGGGTTTAAGTTGAATGGTCTTTCCAAATAGACTAAGTTAGTTGGAAATCATACCCTCTTTATCTATTTCTTCTTGACAAAAATGGTTAACATCTTTGTCATCAATGATTTGGGACTTGAAATCCCCTATTCTAGTCAAGAACTGGATAATCTATTGGTCATCACTGAAGACATTGAAATTTTATACATTATCTAAAATAAAGGGACAAATAACCAATTTAATATAGAATACCCTTGCCTCAATCTTTTATAATGGCTCGATATTGGCAACAATAATAGTTAGTAAATCTATAGCTTGGTTTTGCTCTCTAGGGAGTGATACTATGTTGAAAGCTTCAAATCTCTTAATTAGGTCCTAGGCCCTATGCTTATATCTCTTTAAATAAGATAATTTTCACTAATATTTATTTCTTACCTAGTGAATTACCAATGCTGAGTCACTGAATACCTTTATCTGCTTTACATTGTTCTTCAGTGCAAACTCTAATCCAAAAATTAGAGCTTCATACTCAACTCTATTATTAGTACATGGAAAATGTAATATATAAGCTACAAAGAACTTATTACCTTAAATTTAAATTAATTCAATTCCTACACTTAATTCCTATTAGGACCTAGCTCCATCAAAAATGTATAGCCCATAGCTAATTCAAAACTTCAAGTTCTAGGTTTTACACTAGATTGTGAGTGGTAAAAGTATAAATGCCCAAAGTTGGAGAGTCATACTTCACTCCTTTCTTGAAATTTTATTTTAGGATGAGATACTTCATCCTTGGTTCTCTATAAATCTTGATCTAATTTACAACTCCCCTCCAAGATAGCCAGATATGTGAGAAGTCTATGGAAAGATACCCATTAAGAATTTTGGACCAATCTTTACTCAATAATAATTCATATCCTTCTGGTATGTCCATGACCAAGATATCAAAATTCATTTTTAATCTTGTTTTGATGCTACTTAGATACACATGTTGTTTAGTTTCCCTACTACTGGTACCACTACTTTGTCTAGTTGAGAGACTAATCTCTTTGAGGGACTTGGGGTAAGACCAAGATTTTTATATATAAATGTATGTATAATAGTTATGAATGCTCCAAAATCAACCAAATAGTTATGAATGTTCTTATTGAATGTTTTGATGGTTATCAAGAGTAATGGTACTTTAGTTTTACTTTTGTAAATGATGTTGGCATCAACAACCTTCACTTTGTCATTAACTACACTAGTTCTTTCCACAGGGGTCTTTCTAGTAATGGACTTCCATAACATCTCCTTTTACTTAGTGATTTGGGATAACTCATGGATATTTATATTTGCCTTCATCTTATTCATATCTTTCATGATATTGTATCATATTTTGCTTGATTATTCTTTGTTTAGTGGTTGATCATTTCCTTTTGGTGGGGGTGGGTTGTTGTCCACTTTGGGGTTTAGAGGAATTATTGTGGTATTTGGAGGAGTTAAGGTGGTAAGAAATTTCTTATTCCTTAAGTTGTATGTACCTCTCTATAACAAATGGAAAGCATGAAATTCATCTGTATTATCCTATGATTCATTATCATCTTCTCTTGGGAAGGGAAAATTATTAGTCTTAAAGAATATGGCTATGCTAGAAGATCTAGGATCCTGATGAGATTTTGGTAGAATATTTATCTATTCTTGTCTATTTACTTCCCTATGAAAGTTCTTGAATGTGGTATAGAAATTAATACAATCGAGCTTGCTATGTTAGGGTGTGTTGTGTATCCTACACCAATTGGGGGGATCTATTTCATTGGTTTTGATTTTTGGGACCTTACCAAGTTGATCCATATTATTTTTAGGCCTATTGAATGGTCTATTATATCTCTAGAACTAGTGTTCTAATTTTCATTTGGGGCATTGGTGATGCCCATCTTTCATTTCATATTCATAAAAACATTACTGAACTTATGGACCATTCTTTTATGGAATCCACACCTTGTAGAATAGCCATAGGAAGTAAAAATGTATATTAGTTTTGTTGGCAACTATTTCCTATTACATGATTGTTTATGTACCTTAAATTTAGTTACATCATCTATGTTAGTGGAGGTAGTGTGTATAATTGATTTTGATTATATGCTGGGACATTCTACTTCATATGTGGTATTAGATTAAGCACTAGAAATCCATTATTGATGTTAGGTTCCCCTAGTTTTTATGGGTTAAACTATCTATCAATGTTAATAGCCTCTTTGAATGTCAATGCCAAATTATTTTCAATAAGTGCTCTCCTCAAGAATATAGTAGTGATAGGGTCTAAGGCATTTTTATACATCTATAATGCTAATGTAGGTTTTGGTTTATACCTCAAGGTCAACCAATTATACATCTTCTGCCATCTTGTGTTGAAAGCACAAATTGGCTTGTTAGGCTCCCTCTTCATAATAGTGAAGTGTTGATATACCAATCCAAGATTGGTGACCTATCTAAACTGCAAAAGAAAGTTGTTTGACATTCCTTCCAATTAGTGATGGAGTTTTTGGTTAGATTCAAATACCAATCATAAGTAGTATCCATTAAGGTAAAATGGAATAATTAACATGAAACATCTTCATCAACTACATTTATTAATCTTAAAGTAACTTTAACATATTTAATATGCTCTTCTATAGTTTTAGGCCCTGAAGGGGAGAAGGATGGAAGATATTTTTTGGTATTTTGGGGTAAATCATACACATACCCTAGGATGGAAATGGTAGATCCAACTAACTAGGACTATTTTTGAGTCATTGGTTGATTAATAAGCAAAGGGTTTGTTATAGGTAAAGGGTGTCTTAGTGGAGGTGGATTGTTCTAAAATAGAGTTGTTGGCATAGCTCAAGGTCTCCTATGGCTTATCAAAGGTGACGCTAATTAAACTAACCTAGGAATTAGACTTGGTCACCTCTTGGGTGACTCCAGTGCAACTCTATGTAAATTATATATATATATATATATATATATATATAGTCAGGTGTATCTACCCTCTTTTTAGTGATAGTGAAATATTGTTGATGTGGGTTTTATACACACTACAATTAAATGAGGTATCCTCTAAAATTTTAGGATCTCAATGGAGGTAAACTCCACTCTAAGGCATAAGTTATAGGTATGCATTTTATTTCAACCTATTGATAGAATAGGGGTAAAGAATGCAAGTTATTGAAAAGGTTTTTTGGATGGAGGCATGGACCCTAAAATAGTGGATTCCTAAGTGAGTTGGATGGGTGATTGGTTTCTAATCTAAGGTGAGTAAATATTTTATAAAAAAACACAAAAAGGAGGGTAAGGTAGGGCAAAAAAGAAGTCTTCATGGATCTTAGAAATTAATTCCTTGGTTGGTTTCTGAATAATCTATGCTTTCCTAAAACTAATACCTATTTCTATCAGTAATAACACACATGCAATTGAGTATATCTAAGAATTATAAGGAATATAGATGTAGGACTTTCACCAGCCTTAGACAAAGGTGACTTCCTTTAGGGCATCTATTTCACACCCTTTAAATAGAAGATTATGGTTTAGGCTAAATGAGTTATCTGAGGAAGCTTTAGCACACAGAGAAAACTACACCAAGAAAACACTAGTACACTTTCCAAAAATATGATCCAATTTATCTCAACTAATTAAATTAATACATTCACCAATCTTCAATAGTTATTGGACATCTATGATTAGCATATTAATCAAAGAAATCAAGAATCTATTTATAGATTTGGTACACTAAAGATTTATTGAAACAAAAAAACATGAAAATAATAAATAAAAACACAAAATTAGAAAGAAAATAATTAGAACACTTTGTTTGATGACCAAAATTGGTTTGTTGCTCTGTATTTCAAAAATATTTAACCCAAAAAATAAAGTATGGTTACAATTGTATTTATAGATCCTGGGGAAGGGGTAACCTCATCCTCCAAGTCTATGCATGATGATTATATGTGGAAATTAGAACATATAAAAACTATATAAAAAAGCTTTAAAAATCTATAAATAGAAAAATTTAATTTACAAAATCATGCAATGTGTACATGTACACAAAAATATAAAGTTGATTTTACAATGATTTGCTCTAATCTCAAGGAAAATCTATGTATATGTGATAATATAAAAATTATACATGCATGATTTTTTAGCCTATCAATGCTAAGTTGTTCAACGTGTTGCATTTGCTTTAGTAGGTGTGGAAGTTTTAGATCCAACATACCCCCATTTTTTTTTTTTACAAAATAGGGACCCTTTTGAATGTTTCAAAACATCTATACTTTGAATCAGCTTTGGAAAGGTCATTCTTTATTAGAATTTGAAGATCATCGACTTGAAAGGACATAAACCTCTACATATATGTATGTGATTATTATTTACGGGCTAACACTATTAATGGTTGTCTTTACATGATGAAGTATAGGTTCCATTGAGAAAGGGAGGGTTCCCAAATAGAAACCCTATGATTTGAATTCAAAAATGGTAGGAGAAGTTTAACAAGAAATCATATTTCTTTCTAAAAAACCCTAAGTCTAATTTTATATTAAGGCTCGATCATTTTTATGACATAACCAAAACTTAATATAAAATCATACTTAGACATTTTATTTTATTTTTTTCTCCCTTTTGTTAACCTCCTAACCTTTCCTAATTGTTAGTCCATAGGCCCCTTTCATTTATAGCCAAGGCTTTTTTTTGTTTATCCTAGGCTTCAATCTTAAATGTCTTTGTGTTTATTAACACAAACAACATCCTAAGATCAAAATCTTATCCTAAACCATTATAAATATTGGGTCCTAACTTAACAATTTGATTTAATCATAGATATAATGGCTCTCACTTCCCTAATGATCTAATCTCATGGTGTGAGATCACCCACGAAGAACCATGCATCAACTTCACTTTCTATGAAAAATTTCTTATAGGATTTAATTTTGAAGTCTCATTCCCATCATTTGACACTCATGAGGACATCTTTGACATTAGCAAGACCATCAGGTTGAACCTCATCCAAAATTTTACCTAAGATCAAAGGGGGCTGCATTAATGTTTTAACCTTAGGCTAAGAATAATAAACTTTAGCTCTAAGGTCATCATGTTTATTCACATAATTAAATTAGGACTAATTATTTGACTTAAGTCTTTATGTGATCGATCAGTGACTTAAAATTTGTACACTTTTGTAGATCTAATGATCTACATTCACCCTCAAATCTTGATCTAATGGCATGAAGAAAAAGGAGTCCCTAACAGTTCAAATATAATCACATACAAGTACATGGATCCAACAACCCTCAATACATCATCGATCCAATCCAATGGTGCAAATTCTTTAATCAACAAGCTCTAAGATGTGGTCATATGGACTAAGTCCATAATTTTAATTTGAATATTCATTGTGTTTGAATTATTATATGACCTTGGAACTTAAACCTAAGCCCTCACGGACTAAAAATCAAGAATAAATTTGATAGTATCACTCCTATCATTTGATGTCCATGAGGACATCTTTGACATTAGTGAGGCCGTCAAATTTAACCTCAGCTAAATTTTAGCCTAGGCAAAATGGGTGATTTTAAAACCCTTCAAAAGGGACCCTAATGTATTAACATGGAAAATTTATTATTAAAGACCTTATCCTAAGTTTTTTAGTGTTTATTAACATTAATAAACCTAAGGAATATATTTTAGGATTAAGTTTTATTAAGACTCAAGACTAATTAAGCTATGTGCATCTTATAGGATCTAATGAACCATTCTTGATCAAAGGTCTTGATCTAATGGAGTGAAATGAAGGATAAATTTTTAACCCAAGATGCCAAAGCCCAATATCTTGACACATGGAAGAACCATGCTCATTCTAACACCAAACTCCAACGTCACATCCTGAAGAAGAAAAAATATGCCACTTGGCATAATCAAGTAATTCAATATTTAAACAGCCAATCAAAGTAAACCTCCAAGATATTCATCAATGGTTCATGCTCATTTGGGGATATTGATATAATGTATTAAATATTAAAGACCTTATTTGAAAACCAATGGCTAGCTTTCAAATGAATTTTCATGGGGATGCTACAAAAACAAGCTTAGAAAGGTAATGTAGGTGCCATGTAAGCACTAGATGATAAATCCAAAGATTTGACACACCTAAAAATATAGAAGTTGCACAACTAAGGCTATGCATAAAATCAAATGCATGAATGAATCTATGAATTCTACCACCTTCACCATTAAATCTCTAAGAAACCTTAGTAGAACAACATAAATCTCTAATTATTAACTATTGAGACACAATTGCATTAAACAAGCTCAAATTTTATCCTGAGCAAAGAAAAGCTAATCATACACCCAAGGAAATTAAGGAATAATGGAAGTAGCTAGGAAATAATGGAAAGAAGAGGTATAATTGTATTTATCTATAGATAATGATGGAATATGTTTTGGAGACATGAAATTGGACACTAGGGCACTCAACAATGGAATCAAGAACTGGTCAGAGATCTTCTTTGCTATTAAGGAAATGTAGCATCTCACTTCCAATGAATAAAGGATCATAGTAACCAAGAGGAAATTTGATGACTTGGTTGAAATTCAGATGTTTGGTCTCCACTGAGCAACTGAAAAACTAGAGGTGCTCCATTACATAGATATCCTTACACCTATCTTTGTCAATTGTAAATGGTGATTGGATAGTTAGGGAAGATGTGTCAAAAGGGATAGCATAAATTTCCCTTGTAGCTTTTGAGGGATACTATAAACTCTTTAGGAATCATATGGACCTCCCCACCATCAAAGAGTAGACAACTAAGCATAATTTAGACACTATTATAAGACCCTAGTTAAACCAAGGAATCCATATATCCAAGAACCATGATGGGAAGATCCCTCTTATGAAATTTAGGTAAGGAATTAGGATCATCATGACCTTATTAAATAGAGATTTAGGGGTAACCACCATAACCTATGTTGATCCCAAATGGGTTTCTTACATATATTTCATGGTGGAAGATAAGTTAACTCAACCTATTAGAGAACTGATTAACATCCACTTGGGAAGACAATTCTATGGCATAAAAAGGAAGACCAGTCAATAATTCACCATGATTTCCTATATTTTGGACTCATTGATGGCCTCTACACATATTATAAATATCAATAATTGGTCCTCTCATAGCAATATTACCATATCCCATCATTATTCAAAATTATATATCTTTAAATATAGGGCTCACATGAAATTCGTTTGTGATTTCATATATCATACTTTGGTTAAGACTATCATAGGGAAACCCATGCCTAGAGTGCACTACCTCATCTATAAATATGTAGATCTCATGGATGACATATAGTATAACCCAGATTGCACCATCATCAGGATGGAGGGAGTCATTACTCAGCCATATAGATTGTTAGTCTATGTCCCCACCATATTGGTTGAATAGTAAATTACTTCCCAACTCCTCTAAGGGATTGACAATGTATTCAAAGAGAAGACAAAGGTAATTTTTCATCCTTTTCCATTCTTGATTGGAAAAACCATGATCCATATCTAGAAATAGTTTGAAATTATGTCTAGATATAGAGATGCCTTCTATTTTCAAAAGGATGACCTCAAAGAATGGGACCCAAATAAAATTTTTATCACCCATCTACAATCCAAGTAGCTGACCAAAGTGACCTATGAGCACATGGTTAACCCATATGACCATATCTACACTAAGGCTTCAAATGTCAAGGAAGTGATAGCTAGGTACATGCAACATGGCTTCAAACTTGAGCATAGATTACAAAGAGAGGAGAAGCCAACTAGAGAAATCTAGAAGATGAACCCATTGTAATATTATCTATTAACTTCCACCTCAAGTGCACCTCCATTACTACCATAATAGTAAGTGCTCTGAATGCAAGGACCTAGTGAGAGAAAATTGGAATAAATGCCAAGATAAGGTCCTTCATCATTAGTTCTACCTCCAATACCACCTTCTCTAGTAGAGCACATTGATATGATTTCCATAGAAATATATGAAATAGTTGAATAATTCTTCAAAGAGCTTGAAGAGACCTATGGGTCAGATCAAGAAGGTGAGGGAATTGAGGAAGCCATAACTGAGTTGGCACAAGTTGAAGAACCCTAGGTAGGTGAAATGGAAAAGGGGAAGGAAATTACTTTAGATTTAATCCTTGTCTCACAAAAGAAAAGGAAAGCAGAGATGGCCTTTGTTCCTAGGTCCTTCAAAAGGCCAAAAGTGACATGGACCCATCCTACTAGTGAGGTTAACTTGTTCAGTGATGATTTCCCCATACATGGACCTATTATCCTTGACTAGTTCATATATGGAAAGCTCCAAAATATTCCATCCAAGTCAAATTCATTGGCATATGCCAGTACTATAAATTTTGATACCCATGATGATATCAAACCCTGGATTAGAGAGCTCATGAAATAGAAAGAAGAAAGGAGGATTGTTAAGGAAAATAAAGAGAGTGGAAAAACAATGATCTTGGAACATCAAGTGATACTAGTATTGATATCCCAAAAGTACCCAAATTATCTGCACCAATAGCCACTATGAAGTACAATCCAAACATAGTTGGTTTGGAGAAGGTAACAATAAAGAAGGCCACTATAGGCACTTAGGAGTCCACCTTCCAAAGATTGGAGACTTTTATGGGTATAACTCTTATGCAATGGAAAATAGTAGGGGAGAATCCCATCTATCAATAGGACATATCAATTTTTATTGATGCCTAATCAGCAATGACCTTAGCTAGGGTCAAGGGAATGAAAAAAACAATCATCAACCTAGAAAAGGAGAAGTAGGATTTGGAAGCATAGGTTGGATTTTTAGTCCCTAAGGACATATTAAAGATGATAAATAAGTATATTATTAAAATATTTGAAGGATTGAAGACCATGAAGCTCAAATTAAGTGCCTTGAACCATTAATATAAGATGACACAAGCATTATCATTCAATGGCAAGACTCTAGAGACCAGACAACTAAATTGATTAATATACATACTATAAAATAGGTCTAAGACATCAAAATCATCAAATTGGGACATTTAAACATCCTCTTAGGAGTCATAGTGAATAAAATATATGACCTAATCACTTGGTATAATAGTGTCAATAATTTCATGGAAGACAAGGACATGATAGACAAACTAGAGAAGCTCTTGGAAACCTTGTTGGTAAACCCCTCTCAACCCACTACTATGAGCCTGATAGATGATGAATAATTCAACAAAAGGGTTAATTTATTCATCCAAAACATAAAAAATAACCAATTTTAGTCTATCAAGGATAATTAGAAGGTCCTTAACATCATCCTTACCTCAAGAAGGCAGATTTTAGAGGCATAATGCATCCAAGAACTCATGGCCAAAAGTGACAAATAATTCAATACATTGGTAGATCAAGAAGAGGATTGTTTGATGAAACCTACGGTATATTTTGATATTATTAAATAACAACACACTAGGGTGAAGGACATCCTAAATAAAAGATAACCAAGAGGACCCACCAATGTAATATGAAAAGAATATTCTTTTGTAATGCATATATGCTAGTCTGTTAGCATATATTAGTTTTATTTGTCAAATTTGATGTAGGAGGTCATGTGTATTATAATATGTGTATGAGGGATAGTTTTCATTGTCTTAAATTTGGATGTTTTGATAATTTAATTGGTACACTACCTATTTTATCTATAAATAGGTAGGGGTTAACATTTTTTAAAGGAGAGGGACTCTGAGAAATTGTATACAAGAAATCATTTTAATACAACTAAGTAATTTTGAAAGGATTGTCTAAATAGTGTGTTACAAGTCAATGCTATCTCTCAATTGAATTTTAATGTCTTAGAATTGAATGGTTCTTTTATTTTTGGGATACATTTTCTATCATATGGGTTTTAATTTTTTGTAAGCTAGATTAGCTAAAATATCTTAGGTATACTTTATTTCATTTTCTCTAGATTTGGATGTGCTCATGTTATTCATGTTACACTAGTAAGTTCTTTAAAGTAAATTTAGTTCTTACTTGTGATTTTTATATTCCCTTTAATGCTTTCCTAGTTTATGATATAATATGGGTTCATACTATTTTACATCATAAATTGGTTTATGTATGCTCAAACCAATTGGAACCTTGTCATGATATTTGAGATGGAAGCCTACAATCACATTTTCTTTGATACCTTACCCTCCTTTTTTATATTTTATTTTTCAAATGTCACTTTAGTTTAAGATAATTTTTAATATCCACTTAGGTTAGTTTACGTATCATAAATATCACAAAACTTAAAATATACAAGAACTTGGTGGCTCCCAACCACTAAATTAAATAAATATTATGGACAGCTCTCACACTCTACTTCTAGTCCACCACAAACATAAAAAATTGTCACAAACTACAACTCATGTCATGGATCCTTAGGATCCTAAAATTAGAAGTGTTCATCAACACTAAGAGTACCTATGAGGTAGTTAGAAGCATAAACAAGAAAAAGAGCTTTGTTGGCACTAGAAGGAGGGCTATTTGATCAATTGTGATATTTCTTGCATTAATTTTAAAGGATTTTTAACCCTTATGAGTGATTATTCACTCTAATTTCAAATATCCTTGATATTTAAGTGGTTTTCCACCTATCTTTATGCTTCATAAGGCAAATATCTTAGTTCTCTATAAATAAATGGTTAAATTCTAGTATAGATGGCTTCAAGTTTTAAGAATTCATAGTATTTAAGATTAAGACTTCTTATTTTAGTTTAAGATTGATATTTATTTATGAATCTTGACATTACTTAAGTCATAGGTTGTAAAGAATGGTCATCTTTAGATTATTCAACACATCTTTGAGCTTGATTAGTCAAATATCAGTGTCCTTTATCCCTTTATGAGTAAATCTTTAAAAAATAGGCTTAGAATGCAGGTTGATTTTTGTTCTTTGTTAAATATAACTTGACACACCATATTTCACATAATATCCTTAATCTTCAAGCTAGAATTACAAAAGATCAAGACTAGATCACATTCAAATACTAGAGAACCCTTACTCAAGCTAGAAACCCACAAAAGAACTAGGAAAGATAGATGAAGGCATAGGCGTTCTAAGTCTCTACCATCTTAATCCTTACAAGGGGTTCCTAAATTAAATATTCATCTAGATATGGCATGGATTGGGAGTTCCCCCATTAAGATACTAGGTGTAGTTCATGACTTACCATGTAATCTTGAAAAGTACTTGATAATATTTAGTCTAACTAGTGTTGCAACTACAAAAGAACATACTAAATCTTTCAAAGCTACTTTAATATTGTTAAATTTTATCCATAAAGATGTAGAATGTAGGTTATTTCCATTTAAATTCAAGGATGCTACATATGAATGGTTCATCAATTTTCTTGATAATTGTATTACCTAATGGAATAACTTTGACACTATCTTTATCGATCAATTTGGAAAGATCATAAGCCTCTGCATCATTTATCACCATTTAAAAACCATTAAGAGGGATGCAAGTGAGCCTATTATATCCTTTAATCCCAATTTCTAAAATATGTTTAGTCACACCATGGATCCATAAAAACCTAATGAGGCTTTAGCTCTATAAATTTACAAAGATGTAGTAGACCCTATGACTTTTGTGTTTCTAAAATAGGCCCTCTCAATTATCAACACATTGGCCCAAGATTATTCTAAAGTGGTGGTTATTAGTGACCAAATGCAACCCCAAGGATATATGTCTTATTATATCCCAAACATTAACCCCTAGATGCCTGTATTGAACCTTTTCCCAAACAATAACCAAAATGCTCTAGCCTTTAACCAGCTCCCTACTTTAAATGTATTAATTACTAGACATGTTGCTCCTAATCAAAACCTATGTTTATTGAGTCATCAAGATACTACTAGATCTCACACCAATGACCAAAAGGCTTTAGTGCCAGTCAATGGTATTAACAATATCCAAGTCCAAAGCTTTTAAATACCCAAGAATGAGAATGAATCTATATTAAAGATGGTCCAAAATCTCAACACATATTTCTTGAAACTAAAAAAATAAGTTGGCAATGCTAATGAAAAATTTGGAAGGAACTTCACCTTCCAAAAGTTTAATAGGCCTATAAATAGATTTCAAAATGATAGCTTCTACAACAAAAAAGATAGTGAGCCTTCTTCTATCAAGAAGACCATGGATATTAATCTCTTTGGTATTGCATTACTAGACTATTGTAGGGTACATGCCACATCTAAACATGGTGAGATTGATTACATTGAGTTTTCCAAAGCCTTTAAATATTTCCAAGAAGAAATTGACACATTTGAAGTACTCCCAAACAAAGATACTACTACAAGTCATGTTGGGTCCAAGCCATCTGACCAAATACACATGGTAAAGATATTCCAATTCCCTTTCCAAGAGGATAATGTGCCTAAAAATATTCCTCAATAGATTCAAGCATTCCAAACAATTCTTGAAAACCTACCCTCTAAGAAATAGATAAAAAAGACAACCATTGACTACATCAACTCCCCCTAACAATTATGGGAATCCTCTAAACACTACATCAAGGAATGATCCTAAACCACCTAAGGGTAGTTCTTATAAACCTACTAATGAACCTTCAAATAGGATTGGTTACAACATTGTGGAGGATATGAAGAAGATCATATCCAACATCACTCTAAATGAGCTCACATAGCTTATAGAACAAAGAGACTTACTCATGGAATCATTGTCCAAGAAACTTTAGAAGCCTCCAAAAAGTGATAGTGCAAATGTAACTATGCAAATAACTAAAGCATAGTCTCCACCCTTCCTATTCATAGTCAATATATTTGGAAATAATGTCCATAATTACCTTTTATATTTTGGAGCTTCAACAAACATCATGCCTATAAGGATATGTGAACAACTTGGGTTGACTCCAATCAAGTATAATAGAGTGGTCATGAAATTGGACAAGTCAAAAGTAAAAGTCATTAGGGAATTATTGGATGTCCATATGTAATTGGCTAGTGAACTAAGAGTTCAAAAATTCATGAATATATAGGTGGTCAATATCCTTAGTGATTATGGATTTCTCCTTAGTAGAGAATAGACTAAGGCCTTAAATGGATACATTTCTACTAACTACTCCCACTTATGGTTACCTTGGAAGGGTGTTCCAAATCAAATAAGGGTGGAAAAGAGCCAAGGATAAAACACATGATAATATAATATAATGATGTCAATGAAAAGGTGAACTTATTGGATTATGATCTGGGAATCTTCAATTTGCAAGCTAAAAAAAAACCTAGTTCCAAGAACCCTCTTCTAATTCTTGGCCTATGGAGACTATATGTTGATGGTGCCAAATGTAATTTAGGATCAGAAGCTAGTACTATATTGATAAACCCTATATAAAATAAATATCATGCATCTTATAAATTGCAATTCCCATGCACTAATAACTTGGTAAAAAATAAATCTCTCATCCTAGGGTTATAGCTTGCTATTAAGCACAAGGTTAAGGAACTCCTTGTTTATGGAGATTCTAAACTTGTGGTCAATCAAGTAAGGAGAAAGTAATAATGCAAGATATCTTACCTTAAGAGGTACAAGTTCAAGGTCTATGACTTGGTAGAATCCTTTAATGCTTTCAACATCTTTTCTATCCCTAGGGAAGAAAATAAATTTATTGATGAGATTGCCTCTACTGAACTAATCTCATGCCTAATCATGATTCCCCCAACTTTAGTATTGAGATAGTACCATGCCCCTCGGTCCTAGATAATGTGAATCATTTTCAAGTCTTCAATGATGAATAGAAAATTCTATATTTTTTGACTAATTTTGGGGGCTTTTGAAGCTCACATCATTGATGAAGCTAATGAAATTTATCTTGAAAGGGAGCTTAATGGTAAAATCATCCAACTAAATGACAATAAGATACCTAAAGGGATGATCTCATTGGAAAGGTTTTTTGATCATGACAAGATTATTGGGAAGGTACCAAAAGTAAGTGGTAAGGAATATCATGCATTAAATCTTGGCCCACATGATTAGTCCCAACAAATGAACATAGGAAAGGCTTGTACTGAAATGGAAAATATAAAGGCTAGGAAGCTACTTACAAAATATAAGGATGTAATTTCTTGGTCCTATGAATATCTAAAAATATTTGACCAAAGGGTTATTACTCACACCATACCCCTCAAGGAAAATTTTAAACCCTTCAAGCAAAAGCAAAGACTTGTCAAAATTATCTTGGAACCCATGATATTTAAGTAGGTCAAGAAATTGTTTGATGCAAGGATTGTGTTTCTTATTAGGAATTCTATTTGGGTTGCTAACTTGGTCCTAGTCAGAAAGAAGAATGGAGAAATCAGATTATGCATAGACTTTAAAAATCTAAATAAAACATCTAAAAAGGACAATTTCCCCTTGCCTTCTCTAGACCAAGTCATCTAAGTTGTTTCAAGATCTACCATGATGTATTTTTGGATGGATTTTTTGGATATAACCAAGTTCTTATTTCCAAAGAAAATATAATGAAGAGAACCTTCACCACTAAATAGGGAACATATGCTTACAAAATAATGCCCTTTATATTGATTAATGTAAGGGTAACCTTTCAAAGAGACATGGACCATTCTTTCTAAGGCCTATGAGGAAAATTCATCATCATTTATATGGATGATCTAATAGTGTTTTCCAAGAATATATAAGATAATTCCATGCACCTACAACAAGTGTTTGAAAGGTGTAAAAGGTGTGTCATATCCCTCAACCCTAAGAAAATCATCTTTTGCATTACTAAAGGGGAACTATTGGGGAATGCCATCACCAAAGAAGGGATATCCATAGATCTTTAAAGAGTGGAAGCCATTTCCAAGATTGAGTTGCCTAATAGCTAGAAAGAACTAAAGTCATTCTTTGGCAAGATCAACTTTGTAAGGAAGTTCATCTCAAGATTTGTTGAGATTGTCAAACACCTAAATAATATGCTTAAGAAAAATGCTAAAATCTCTTAGGATGAAGGATCCAAGAAATAATTTGTTGACATCAAGAAGGAAATCAATCAATCCCCAATCTTGATAAGTCCTAACTTTTCAAAATACTTTTACTTATATTCATTTACTTTTGACTACACCATGGCTATAGTCTTGACTCAAAATATTGATGGAAATGACCACCCTATAGCCTTCATGAGCACCAATTTCAAAAATGTAGAAGTAAACTATTCCATAATTGATAAGAAAGCCTATATACTAGTAAAGGCAATAAAAAAATTTAGATATTACATCATTAGAAATAAGGAGCATACCATCTTACTAGACCTAGCCACAAAACTTATGTTGAGTCAGAATGAGCTCAAGGAATTAAGGGGCAAGTAGATATAAGTCTTACAAGATTATGATATAGAAATAAAGATTTCCAAACTGGTGAAATGTCAAGGCCTAGTCCAGATGATTGCCAATACTAATCCTAAGATTCATGTCATGTAATTTGATCAACAAAACTTCCAGTCCAATGAATGGTATGACTCTCTAATCTACCTATTTATCAATATTAGTTTTCCCCCAAGACTCACTAGAGAACAAAATAGAGTCTTAAGGCTCAAATAAACCCATTACCTCATAAAATATGGAGTCCTATATAGGAATAACTTTGAATGGATCTACTTAATGTGTGTGTCTATAGAAAAGGCTTCTTAAATCATGTCCACTTTTCATGAAAAGATAATTATTGGAGCCCCTTCAAGGAGAACATAACTAAAAAGATTCCCAAGGATAGGTAATATAGGCCCACCATTTTCAAGGATTCTAATAAGCATGTGAGGGAGTGTCACTCATGTCAAATATTTAACACAAAAGAGCCAAAAATAGCCATGCCTTTGTAACTAGTGATGGTAGACAAACATTTTGCACAGTGGGGGTTAGACTTTATGGGGGTAATTAACCCCAATTCCTCTAAAGGCAACAAATATGTCCTAAATACTACATATTATTTCACAAGGTAGACTAAAGCTATAGCCACCAAGAAATGTATGATAGAGGAGGTGATAAACTTCTTAGAAGAAACTATTTTCACTAGATTTAGAACCCTAGTTTCCTTAGTTTGTGATAATGGATCTACATTTATATCCATATAAATGATTGAATGGGATTATGATAATGGAATATCTTTAAATTTTTAATCTAATCATTATCCTCAAGGAAATTGAGTATTTAAATCTATAAACAAGAATCTTATGAAAGCCATCAAGAACTTTGGTATGGATAAACCTAAAACATGGCACAAAATCCTTATGTATGCATTATGGGCTAATAGGATAAGGATCAAGAAATCACTCAAGGCTTCACCATTATTGTTGGTGTATGGTCAGGAACTTATCTTTCCCATTACCCTCAAGTTACCCATGTTCACATTCATGAAAGAATACATGGAAGAGAGACAAGAACTGGCCATTTCCAAGTTATTAGACATCATTCAAATGAAGGATTTTAGAGAAAAGGCATTTGTATACTTCAGTAGACATCAAACAACTATGAAAATATGGTTTGACAAGAGGTCCAAAGTGAAGGTGTTTAGATAAGGAAACCTAGTCCTCCTTTGTAATAAGGCATCATAACCTAAAGGCAAGCATGGTCAGTTTACACCCTTATAGATTGGCCCCCATATTGTAAAAATTTTAGGCAACAATAACTTTAAGTTAAAAGACCTTCAAGTAGCAAAATTAACATTGCCCACTAAAGGTAAATATCTCAAACACTAATTTTTTATTGCTCCAATAAGAGTCTTCACAGAATAAAATCTGTAAGATTGTTTATGGTTAGAGTAGGTAGGCTATTTACTTTCTTTCCTCATTTTGCTTTCCTTATTTTTCTTGTCTATATTTGTTTGTTTTTTATTTCTTTACTTTCCTACTTTGCTTATCTATATTTGTTTACTTTGTTTTGTGTGCCTGCTTCTTGTTTTGGTTGTGCTCTTTTGCTTCAATAAGTCTTGTAGATAGCCATTGATCATAATTTTCTTAGATTTATTAAAATTTTAGTCACTTAGAAATGTAAGTATGAACCTTACAAAGGCAAACATGAGGTTGTGACAAAGCATCATGTTATAGCCTAAGGCATTGGAATAGATTGGTATATAGTTTAATTACCTCATAAGAACTCAAACCTTATTCTAAATCAAAGTTTGGTTTTAAGAAGAATCATACATGTAGAGGTGAATTTAGTTTGTTAAGGCACATTCATGCTTGCACTTAAAACACATCCTTATTAGGGATAAAATTTGAAACTACAGGTGATTACCCCAAGAATCAAACATCTGACTAAATCCTTAAAACTTGGCTATATTGGCTCCCAAACTTTGCCAAAGGACCCATAAAACATAAAAAGGGGGGGGGGGGGGAATTATTGAAAAATAAAAATATATGAATAGAAAGGTGATTATGGTAACCACCACTAGAGTTATGGATGCTTGGATGGCAGTGGATCAAGGCCTTAACTAGAACCAAAGGCATATCTATTAGGGTTATAGACACCTAGCTAGTAGCAGAGCAATGCCCAAGCCTTCCCTGAGATAAAATCCACTATTGTTAATGAATACCCAAATATGCTTCCAGTTAATGTTATGTTCAAAGGTATGAAACCTGGATGTTGTCTTCCAAAGTCTCATGACAAATAGTAAGTGAAATCAAACCACACACTAGATGTTTGTGTTTTAACATTCAAGTTCAAATTTTACACATGAGAGGCTTGTTTCAACCAATAATTGGCTTGGATGATGGTGTAGGACAAATGAGATGAAAGATTTATGTACAATTCTAAACTAGAGCTATGAGATCTAACATATTGCTATGTGATATAACATATTTCTATGTTTCCCTTATGAGTCACCATTTGATGGAGCTAACATACCCCCATTTTTTCTAATTTTGAAAAATGGGGACCCTTTTGAATGTTTCAAAACATTTGTACCTTGAATTGGCTTGGAAAGGTCATTATTTATTAGAATTTGAAGATCATTCACTTGAAAGGACATGAACCTCCACATATATGATTGTGATTATGCTTTATGGGCTAACCCTACTAATGGTTGTCTTTGGATGATGAAGTGAAGGTTACATGGAGAAATGGAGGGTTCCCAAGTACAAAACCCTATGGTTTAAACTCAAAAATGGTGGGAGAATTTTAAAGGGAAATCGTATTTCCTTTTTGAAAAACCCTAAGTCTAATTTTATATTAAGGCTCGATCATGTTTTCAACATAATGAAATATTAATATAAAATAATATTTATACCTTTTATTTGTTTATTTTTCCCCATTTTTTAACCTCCTAAACTTGCTTAATTATTAGTCCATAGGCCCCTTTCATTTATAGCCAAGGATTTTTTTGTTTATCCTAGGCTTCAATATTAAATGTCTTTGTGTTTATTGACACAAATTACATCTTAATATTGAAACCTTAGTCTAAACCATTATACATATTAGGTCCTAACTTAATGATTTGATTTAATCATAGATCCAATGGCTCTCACTTCCTTGGAGATCTAGTCTAACAGTGTGAGATCACCTAGGAAGAACCATGCATAGACTTTACTTTCTATGATAAAGTTCTTAGAGTATTTAATTTGATAATCTCACTCTCATCATTTGATGCTCATGAGGATGTCTTTGACATTAGTGAGACCATCAAGTTGAACCTCATCTAAACTTTTACCTAAGCTTGAAGGGGAACACATTAATGTTTTAAATTTAGGATTAGCATAATAAAATTTAGCTCTAAGTTCATCATATTTATTCACATAATTTATTTAGGAATAATAATTTAACTTAAGTCTATATGTGATGAATCAGTGACTTAAAATTCATGCACTTTTTCAGATCTAATGATCCACATTCACCCTTAGATCTTGATTTTACGACATGAAGACCAAAGAGTCCCTAATAGTTTAAAGCCAATCACATATAAGTACACATATCTAACGGCCCTTGCTATGTCACCTATTTAATCTAATGGTGTGAATTATTTGATCAATAAGCCCTAAAATGTGGTCATATAGACTAAGGACATAATTTGAATTTGAAGATTCATTATGTTCATAAACACAATATGACCTCAGGACTCAAACCTAAGCCCTTACAGACCAAAAATCAATAATAAATTTGATAATCTCACTCCCATAATTTGACATCCATGAGGACATCTTTGATGTTAATTAGGCCATAAAATTTAACCTCAGCTAACTTTTAGCCTAGGCAAAAGGGGCATTTTTAAAACCCTTTGAAAGGGACCCTAGTGCATTAACATGGAAAACTTAGCATAAAAGACCTTAGCCTAAGTTTTTTATTTTTTATTAACATAAATAAACCTTAGGAATATATTTTAGGCCTAATTTTTATTAATACTTGAGACTTATTAAGTCATATGCATCTTGCAAGATCCAATGAACCACTCTTGATCAGAGGTCTTGATCTAATGGAATAAAATGAAGGATGAATTTTTAATTGAAGATGCCAAAGTCTGATATCTTGACACATGGAATAACCATGTTCATTATAACATCATATTCTAAAGTCATATCTTGAAGAATTAAAAGTATGTCACTTGGCGTAACTAGGTAATTCAAGATTTAAACAACCAATCAAAGGAAATGTCCACGATCTTCATCAATGGTTCATGCTCATTCAGGGGTCCTAATCTACTGGAGCAAAGATAAAATACCTAATTTTAAAACCAATGGCTATATTTCAAAGGAATTTTCATGGGGATGCTACAAAAACAAGCTTAGAAAGGCCACGTAGGTAATATGTAATCACTAGATGATAAATCCAAAGATTTGGCATGCTTAAAAAGATAGAATTTTCACAAGTGAGGCTATCCATAAGATCTAAGGCATGAAAAAATTTATGTGGTCTACCATCTTCACCATTAAATCTCAAATAAACCCTAGTAAAACAACATAAAGCCCTAATTCTTAACTATTAAGACATAATTACATTAAACAAACTCAAATTTCATCCTGAGCAAATAAAATCCAGTAATACACCCAAGGCAATTAAAGAATCATGGTATCATCTAGGAAACAATGGAAAGATGAGACATAATTGTATTTTTCTATGGATAATGAGTAAATATATTTTGGAGACACATAATTAGACATTGGGGCACTCAACAATGGAATGAATAACTGGTTAGAGATCTTCTTTACTATCAAGGAAATGTAGCCTCTCACTTCTAAAAAATAAAGGATCATAGTAACCAAGAATAAATTTGATGACTTGGTTACAATTTAGATGTCTGGTCTCCACCAAGCAGCTACAAAACTAGAGGTACTCCATTGTATAGATATCATTGCATCTATGTTTGTAAATTGTAGAATTGATGGTGATTGGATAGTTAGGGAAGATGCATTAAAAGGGATAGCATACATATCCCCTATAGCTTTTGAGGGAAACTATAAACTCCTTATGACTCATATAGACCTCCCCACCATCAAGGAGTGGACAAGTAAGCATAATTTGGACACTATTCTAAGACCTTAGTTAAACAAAGGAACCCACATATCTAGGAACCATGATAGAAAGACCCCTATTATGGAATTCAAGGAAGGCATTAGGATAATCATGACATTATTTAATATATCTTCAAGGGTAGACACCATAACCTATGTTGACCCCAAATGGGTTTCCTACATATATTTCATGGTAGAAGAGAAGCTAACTCCACCTATTAGAGAACTAATTAGCATCTACTTTAGAAGACAATTCTATGGCATAAAAAGGAAGACTAGCCAAAAATTCACCATGATGTCTTATCTTTTGGAATCATTGATAGCCTTTACATACATTCTTGATATCAAGAATTGGTCCTCTCATATCAAGATTATCATATCCCTTCATTATTCAAAATTATATATCTTTAAATAATGGGGTCACATGTAATTCATTTGTGATTTAATAAATCCTACTTTGGTTAAGCATATCATAGGGAACCCCATGCCCAGAGTGCAACCCCTCATCAGGAAATATGTATATCCCATGGGTGATATATGGGATTACCTATATTGTACCATCATTAGGATGGAGGGAGTCATAACTCAACCATATAGATTGCCAATCCATGTCACCACCAAATTGGTTGAATAAAAAATTGCTTCCCAACTCCTATAAGGGATTGACAATGTATGTAGAGATAAGAGGAAGGGAATTTTGCATCCTTTTCCATTCTTAATTGGAAAAAAATGATCCATGGCTAGAAATAATTAGACATTTTGTCTAGACATATATATGACTTCTATTTTTAAAAGGACGACCTCAAGGAATGGAACCTAAATAACAAATTTATCCCCCATATACAATATAATCAACTAACCAAGGTGGCCTATGAGCATAGGGTTAGCCTACATGACCATCTCTACACCAAGGCTGAAAACTTCAAGGAAGTGCTAGCTAGGTGCATGCAACATGTCTTCAAACTTAAGCATAGATTGCAAAGAAAGGAGAAGCCAACTAGAGAAATCTAGCAGATGAACCCATCGCAATATCATCTATTAACTTCCACCTCAATTTCACCTCCAAGATGTTAAAAATATTATCATTGATGTCAAAGGTCTAGCATTGGTGATAAAGGCCCTATAACATTTGTTGTCTAAAGGTGTTTTTAATGTTCCTATTTTGTCTGATATGTGTTGATATTTATTTAATATTAATGAATATATTTTTAGTTTCATAAAAAATAAAAGAGATCCCATGAATAAGTCAAAGAGTCACAGGGTAAAGACAAAAGAGGAATGGGATGCATTTTTTCATTAAGAGTAATCTTGAGGAATTCCAAGAGTCACTAAGTGAAGACAAAAGAGGAAGGGTGCAATTTCTCATGAAGGGACACTTTGAGGAATATAAAAAGTCACCAAGATAAATATAAAAGGGGAAAAGACACATTTTATTATAAAATGTCACCTTGTGACTTTTTAAATACAAGGATTCGAAGGGTCATGCAAATATGGTGCCATTTTCTATGAGGAGTGAAGGGTCACAAAGGGGGAATGCCAAAAGTCATTTGGAAAGCTATAAATAAAGGCTTGAGAAGTTATTTGTAATATGAAAGAGATTGAATGGTTTATAATTGTTTTATATAATAAAATATTAGATAATAGAAATATATATTGTAGAGTTATATCATTTGTTGAGAAATCAACATTGAGAGATAGTTGTGTTTTATATACAAGAGGGGTTTGTGCTCCTGTGGGTTGGTGCTCACAAATAGTTGTTGTGTTGGTGCTCATCAAATGGGTTGGTGATTGTGAACATTTTAATTTGATTTGGTACTCATTAATATACTTGATATTGTTCTCCATGGTTTTTTCCACATTAGGTTTCAACGTAAAAATCTGATGGCTCTCTCTCTCTTTTATGGTGCATGTTATTGTTTTAGTTTTATTTCATATCTTGAATTTATGGTTAAGTGTAATTTTATCAAGTGAAATTTTATAATATATATGATATATTAATTTACCCCCCCTCTTATTATATCCCATGCTTAATAATTTTTATTAGAGCAAGTTCCTTTGGAAAGAGTTTTACAGGTTGAAGGTAGATCAGGGAAAGCATGATGGCTAGATCACATGAAGGTTTTTATAAAAATAAGGAATCTTTGTTTGATGGTAAAAATTATTATTTTTGGATCATAATTATGAGGAATTATTTTGTCTCTTGGATTCAAAATTTGGCAAGCAGTTACAGAGGAATATGAAGAGTGATAGACACTTGTGACTACTTTAGCAGAAAAGAAGGCAAGTGAAAATAATGTTAAAGCTTTAAATTCTATTTTATGTGCTTTATGTGAATCAAAAAAATTTAAAGTTATGAAATTAAAATATACTCATGAGACTTGGGTAAAGCTTAAAAACATTTAAAAAGATGATGGAAAGGTTCAACAACCTAAGCTTCAGACTTTCAAAAGATAGTTTAAGAGTTTAATAATGCAAGAAGAAGAAAATATAGCAAGTTATCTTTTGTGGGTTGATAAAATAGTTAATCATATTCAAGGCCTTAGACAAAACTTAGAATAATAATTTGTGGTAAAAAAGTTTTTTATATCTTTGCCAATGAGATATGATGCAAATGTTTTCAGCTATTGAGGAGATGAAGGATCTAGCCAAGCTAAATATGGATGAACTACATGATATTCTTACAGCATATGAGATGCAGATCAAAAAAGAGAAACCCTCAAAGAGGGAATCTACTTTCAAGACATCAAATAAATACAAGGCTAATATTCAATAATCACGTGATAGATCTAGCGATGATGAAAATGAAAACAAAGCTTTATTCATCTGCAAGAAAAAAAAGAGAACAAGTAAATATCAAGGAAGATTAGTTTTTAAATGTTTTAATTATGTAAATATTATACATTTTGTAGATAAGTGCCTAGATAAGAGTAATGGTGATAATTAATAAGGAATATCTACATACAAGAAGAATTTTAAAGGCAAATTCAAGAAGGGATTCAAGAAGAAGAGTTTATACTCTGAAGATCCTAGCTCGGCCAAAGATAGTGGAGTCAATGATTCAGATGAAGAAGAGATTATATTCATGACAATACATGAACATGCCTCCATAATAAAAAGTATAGATGATCAAGAAGAAGAAAAAGATGAATATAAAGTGAATTTGGAAGGAGAACTCATTTGTGTCATAGAAGAATTACAAGCTCTTGAGAAGAAGAATTGAAGATTGAAGCTCTAGATTGAGAAAAATGAAAAGGAGTCAAAAGAAATAATTGAATATATACAACACATTGAATAAGAAAATAATAATAAATAATATCTAACAACTTACTTAAGTAAGTGAATAATGTGAAATATATGTTATTGAAATTGCCTCTTTAAAATCAGTTCTTGAGAAAGCAAATAAAGCAGTCAATGATAAAGCTACCAATGATTCAAAATTTGAGAATAAAACTATTATGTTGAATAAGATATTAGAAAGTCAAAAATAAATATAAGATAATACAAGCATCATATTTTAAAATAAAAAGAGATATGTTGAAACTCTTAAAAAATAATAAACAAAAAGGGAAGAAGTTAAGAATGTAGAGGATAGCTCAAACAAAGAAGGTTTAAAGGAATAGAGCTACAAAAGATAATCAAGTCAAAGATACATAAATAAAAATAGGTTCTATTTAAATTTTTATTATTTTTATTATAATGGTTATGGTCATAAGAAAATAGATCTTCAGAAAGAGCTAATAATTTCAAAATTAAGGAGAAGGAAACTCATACAGAGTCAAGCAAAAGTCACAACTCTTTTGATCCTCTGTCAGGATTTGATGAAGAGGCCATAATATGTTACAAGTGATATAATTTTGGACACATATCCCATTATTTTATAATCATGTTCAAGTCATTCAAGAAGGAATAAATTTTTAAGGCTCCATTCATCAATAAGAAAGTTCAGATAGGTTCATGGTAGAAGAAACAACCTAAAAAGTCTATGTTAGTCTAGACAACTTTACATGCAATAAATGAAGAAAATTCATGGTTCATTGATAGAATATGTTTGAGGCACATAATAGGAGACAATATCAAGTTCATAACCTTGAATAATATCAATGGTGGCATAGTGAAATTCAAAGACAATACTACTACCAAAATTGCCAAAAAAGGTACACTAAGTTTGGATAATGGTATAACTAAGGCTGAAAATGTTCTATATGTAGAAGGTCTTAAGCATAATATTTTGAGTGTAAGTAAAATGTGTTATCAGGGACACATACTAAATTTTTATGTAAAAGCTTATGAAATTAGGAGAAAATATTTAAATGTGTTGATTGTAAATGCTCAGAGAATAGACAATAATTTGTATATGTTATTAGATATCAAAGGTCAAAGATGTTATTTGAGTCAAATTGAGGAAAGTTTCCTATAGCACAAGAGAATGGGACACATAAATTTTGATAATATTTTCAAAATGATCAATAAACAATCAGTTAGAGATCTCCCAAAAATTACAAATCCCTCCAACACACTTTGTGAACCATGTCAACATGGAAAGTAAGTCAGAAGATGGTTCAAAACAAAATAATACTCAACCACTCAAATGTTAGATCTTGTTCACACTAATTTGTGTGGACCTATAAGAAATAAAAATATTCAAGGTGATAAATATTTCATGTTACTTATTTATGATTTTACATGTATGACTTGAGTTATTTTTTTGAATAAAAAATTAGAAGCTTTCAGCCACTTCAAAGCATTCAAGGCTTTTGTTGCGAATAAAACTAATTTGAAGATTAAGTGCTTAAGATTAGATAAAGAATTAAAATTAATGTCATATGATTTTATTGAGTATTTTGAATACCATGGGATAAAGAGACATTATTCAGTAGCTAAAACTCCATAAAAAAATGGAGTAGTTGACCAAAAAAAATAGAACAATTCAAGAAATGGTGAGGGTAATGCTAAATGAATCTAAGATAATAGATAAATATTAGAGAGAGGTAGTAGGTATAGTAGTGCATATTTATAATATAGCATTATTGAGATTCAATAGTGATAAGACTCCCTATGATCTATGGAAAGACAAACTAGATATAATTAATTACTTCAAAGTTTTTGGTAGAAGATGATTCATAAAGAGAACTGATGAAAAATTGGGTAAGTTTGAATCTAGAACAAATGAAGGTAAATTTATTGGATACTCTAGAAAAATTAAAGCTTATAAATTTTATAATAAAATATCCAAGAAGATTGTTGAAAGTGCAAGTGTCATGATAGATGAAGATGTAACACAAAGAGCCAATGATCCAGTAGACACTATTGAAATCATTGAAGAAGAAGATTTTGAAGAATCAAATGAGGATGAGAAGAAGAAGAAAAAAGACACCAAGACCCATCCAAATATGTTCATATAAATCATAATAAGAGTGACATCATCAAGAAACATAAATGAAGGAGTTTGCACTAGAAGGATGATGGTAAGCAATTATGAGCAAGTTAATTTTTATTTGTTATCCAAAATTTAGCCTAAATTTTTTTGGAAGCTAGACATGATGAGCATTGGGTTAAGGAAATAGATGAATAATTAAATTAGATAGAGAATAATGATACTTATGAATTAGTGCCTAGAGTAAAAGATCAAAATTTGATAGGAACAAAATGGGTATACATAAATAAGTTGAATGAAGATGGTGAAGTCATCAAGAATAAATCAAGGTTAGTATGTAAAGGATATACTCAGTTGAGGGTATATATTTTGAAGAAACTTTTACACTAGTGGAAATACTAGAGGATATTAGAATGTTTCTTGCATATGAAGTGTTTCAAATTTTCAAAGTGTTTTAGATGGATGTCAAGTTTGCCTTTTTTAATGAGAATCTAGAAGAGGAATTATCCATTGAGTAACCTAAGGGATTTATTCTCTCAAATGATAGTAGTCATATATGCATATTGAATAAATAACTATATGGATTTAAACAAGCTCCTAGAGCTTGGTATGCAAGACTTGATAAGTACCTGCAAGATCAAGGTTTCAAGAGAGGTTTTGTTGATAGTAATCTCTACATCAAAATAAAATGTGAGCATAAATTGATTATTGTGGTATATGTTGATGACATAATATTTGGAGGTAACATTAAAATAATGACAAAATAATTTTTTGATAATATACAAAAATAATTTGTGATGTCTATGCTTGGATAATTGTCATTTTTCTTAAGGTTGAAAATATTTTAGTTAGATAAAGTAATTTTCATATCTCAAAGTAATATGCCAAGTAAATGTTATAAAAATTTGGTTTTGAAGATTGTGTACTAGTTGGAACACTAATGGGTACAAATAAAAAGGTAAGGATGAAGATTCACCTATTGTAGATCAATATTTGTATAGATCTATGATTGGTAGTTTTTTATATTTGACAGCATCAAGGCCAAACATTATGCATGTAGTAGGCATGGTTGTGAGATATCAGGTAGCCCCGAAGGAGAGTTATGTTTAGTTGGTGAAGAGAATATTTAGATATGTCAAGGGGACATTAGATTATGGATTGTGGTATCCTACATGTAGATATTTCACTTTGGTTGCTTATATAGATTCAAATTAGGCAAGTTGCTTAGATGATAGAAATAATACAAGTGGAGGAGCTTTCTTTCTTAGTGATAACTTAGTATCTTAGCTAGGTAAGAAGCAAAACTCATTATCAATTTTTATAGCTGAAATAGAATATATTGTAGTGGTGTTGTGTTATACTCAAATGATTTGGATGAAGAAAACTTTAGAAGACATCAAGGTAAAATATGATGAACCTATTTCTATTTTTTGTGATAACAAGTGTTATTAATATTTCTAAGAATCTAGTGATGCATTCAATAACAAAACATATTCCTATCAGATATCACTTTTTGAGAGATTAGGTGGCATATTAATAGGTTAAAATGGAATATATTGGTACTACAAACTAGATTGTAGATATTTTCATAAAGGCACTACCAAAAGATACATTTGAGTATCTACAAGAGAAGTTGGGAGTAATTTATTTTACTTTCTACCATTGAGGATCAACATCAGTTAAGGGGGACCTAAGTGTTAGCTCTAGGATAGGCCTTTTGCCATTGATGTCAAAGGGAGAGAAGAATAGAAATATGTAAAAAAATAGGTACAAGGAATAGGTACAGAAATAGGTATAAGGAACAAGTATAAGATGTTATAATAAGGGGGAGTTATTGTATGTGTATATTATCATGTGTATTACAAGTATCAGGGTGTGGTAGTTTTATTTTGAGGTTGCCATCAATGACAAAAGGGGATATTTTTAGAAATATTATCATTGATGTCAAAGGTCTAGCATTGGTGATAAAGGTCCTATAGTATTTATTATCTAAAGGTGTTTTTAATGTTCATATTTTGGCTAAAATGTGTTGATATTTATTTAATATTAATGAATATATTTTTTTCCATAAAATTCAAAAGAGGGCCCATGGAGAATTCAAATATTCATGGGGTAAATAAAAAATAGGAATGAGATGAATTTTCCCATGAAGAATCATCTTGAGGAATTCCAAGAGTCACCAAGTGAAGACAAAAGAGGAAGGGTGCAATTTCTCATGAAGGGACACTTTGAGGAATACAAAAAGTCATCAAGATAAATACAAAAGGGGAAAGGATGTATTTGATTATGAAGGGTCACCTTATGAATTTTTAAATACAAGGATTCAAAGGGTCATGCAAATGTGGCACCATTTTCCATTTGGAGTGAAGGATCACAAAGGGGGAATGCCAAAGGTCATTTGGAAAGCTATAAATAAAGGCTTGAGAAGGAATTTGTAATTTTCAAGAGAGTACATGGTTTGTAATTATTTTATCTAATAAAAGAGGAGAGAGTAAAAAGAGATATTTTAGAGTTCTATAATTTGTTGAGAAGACAACATTGAGAGATAGTTATGTTTTATACATAAGAGGGGTTGGTGCTCTTGTGGGTTGGTAATCACAAATCTTTGTAAGGTGTTAGTGCTCTTATGGGTTGGTGCTCAACAAAGGGGTCAGTACTCCTAGAAGTTGGTGCTTGAGAAATTTATAATTTGAGTTGGTGCTCATTCATATATGAGATTGTTCTCCATGGTTTTTCCCACATTAGGTTTCCACATAAAAATTTGGTCTCTCTCTCTCTCTCTCTCTCTCTCTCTCTCTCTCTCTCTCTCTCTCTCTCTCTCTCTCTCTCTCTCTCTCTCTCTCTCTCTCTCTCTCTCTCACACACACACACACACACACACACACACACACACACACATTGTGCATGTTATTTTTTTAGTTTTATTTCATATCTTGAATTAAAGGTTAAGTGGAATTTGATTAAGTGAAAGTTTATAAGATATATGATATACAAGTTTCCCCCCCCTTAGTATATCATGTGCTTAACAAAATGCTACCATAATAACAAGTGCTTTAAGTTTAAGGACCTAGTGAGAGTAAATTGGAAGTAAGCCTAGGATAAGGTCATTCATCATCAGTTCTACCTCCAATACCACCTTATCCAATAGAGCACATTGATATCATTTCCATAGAACCATATTAAATAGTTGAAGAATTCTTCAAAGATCTTGTAGACACCTATGGGTTGGATCAACAAGGTGAGGGAATTGAGGAAACCACAACTAAGTTGGCACAAGTTGAAGAACCCCAGGTAGGTGAGATGGAAAATGGGAAGGAAATGGCTTTATATTTAGTCCCTATCTCACAAAATAAAAGTAAATTATAGATGGCATTTATTCCTAGGTCTTCCAAAAGGCCAAAAGTGACATGGACCCATCCTACTAGTGAGGTTAACTTATTCAGTGATGAGTTCCCCATACATGTACCTATCATCCCTCACTAGTTCATATATGGAAAGCTCCAAAAGATTCCATCTTGATCACATTCATTGGCACTTACCAACACTACAAGCATTGATATCAAATCCTACATTAGAGAGCTCATGAAGGAGTAGGAAGAAAGGAGGATTATTGAGGCAACTAAAGAGAGTGGAAAAATAATGAAGGATCTTAGAACATTAAGTGATATTGGGATCAATATCCTAGAGGTACCCAAATTCTTTAAACCAACACCCACTGTGTAATATAATCCAAACGTAGTTGGGTTGGAGAAGGTAACAATAAAGAAGGCCACTATAGGCACTGAGGATTTCACCTTACAAAGAGTGGAGCCTTTTTTGGATCTAACTCTTATGCAAGGAAAAATAATAGGGGATAACCACATCCATCAAGAGGACATAACAAGTTTTATTGAGGCCTAATCAGTAATGACCTTAGCTAGGGTCAAAGGAATGAAATAAATAATCTTCAACCTAGAAAAGGAGAAGCAGGACTTAGAAGTATAGGCTACATTTCCAATCCCTAAAGACATATTGAAGATGTTCAATAAGTATCTTCTTGAAATATTTAAATTATTGAAGACCATTAAGCTTATATTAAGTGCCTTGACCCATCAAGATAAGATGGCACAATCATTCAATAGTAGGACTCCATAGATCAAACAACTAAATTTATCAATGTGTATACTATAAAATAGGTATAAGACATCAAAATCATCAAATTGGGACATTTGAACATCATCCTAGGAGTCATAGTGGATAAAATACAAGACCTAATCACATGGTATAAAAATGTCAATCATTTCATGAAGGAGGACAAGGACTTGATAGATAAAATGGAGAAGTTCTTGGAGACCTTGTTGGCAAACCCCTCTCAACCCATTGCCATAGGCCTGATAGATGAGGAAGAATTAAAGAAAAGGGTTAATTTATTCATCCAAAACATCAAATATAGCCAAATATAGTCTATCAAGGACAATAAAAAGGTCCTTGACATCATCCTTACCTTAGGAAGGTAAATTTCAGAGGCATAATGCATCCAAGAACTCATGGGCAAAAGTGATAAAGAATTCAATACAGTGGTGGATCAAGAAGAGGATTGTTTGATTAAACCTATGATAGATTTTGAGATGATTAAAGAATAACACACTAGGGTTAAGGACATCCTCAAGAAAAAATAACCAAGAGGATGCACCAATGTAATATGAAAAGAATATTCTTTTGTAATGCATATATGCTAGTCTGTTAGCATATATTAGTTATATTTGTCAAATTTGACATAGGAGGTCATGTGTATTATAATATTTATATGAAGTATAATTGTCCTTGTCTTACATACAAATGCTTTGAGAATTTAATTGGTACACAACCTATTTTCTCTATAAATAGGTAGGGGTTACCATTTTGTAAAGGAGAGGGACTCTAATCAATTGTATACAAGAAAGAATTTTTAATACAACTAAGGAATTATGAAAGGATTATCTAAATAGTGTGTTAAAAGCTAATGATATCTCTCAATTGAATGTTAATGTCTTATATTTGAATGTTTTTTTTCATTTTGAGTTATATTTTCTATCATAAGGTTGTTAATTTTTGCTATGCTAGATTAGTTGAAATCTCTTAGGTATACTTCATTTCATTTTCTCTATATTTGGATGTGCTCATGATATTCATGTTACAATAGTAAATTATTTAAAGTAAATCTAGTTATTACTTGTTATTTATATATTTATTTTGATGATTGCCTAGTTTATGATGGAATATAGGTTCATACTATTTTACATCATAAATTGGTTCATGTATGTTCAAACCAATTATAACATTGTCATGATATTTGAGATGGAATCTTGTAATCATGTTTTCTTTTCTACCTTACCCTCAATTTTTTATTTTCTTTATAAAAGCTCACTTTAGTTTAAGATCATTGTTAATATCCACTTAGATTAGTTTGTGGATCATAAATATCACAAAGTTTTAAATATATAGGACCCTAGTGGCTCCCAACCACCAAATTAAAAAAATATTATGGATAGCTCTCACACTCTAATTATATTCCACCACATATATCCCAAATTGACACAAACCATAACTCATGACATAAATCCTCAAGATCCTAAAATGAGAAGAGTTCATCAACACTACGAGCAATTGTGAGGCAATTAGAAGCATCAACAGGTATTAGAAGCAATAGTTAAATATATAACAACACCTCCAAAATCCTACTTCTTCCTTACCTCATTATAGTCATATACTTTGTGTGCTACATCATGATGTGATTAGATAATGTCTAAGTTAAGTAATGGTAGTTGATTAAGTCTCTTGGTCTATCCAAGGAGTATTTCATGTTCATCCTTGGTTATATGGAATTTGTTTTTGAATATATCAACCTCATTCACCTTCCTCCATGCCTTAACTCAAATTCTTATTCTTCAATTGTCAAACCTTGTATGCTCTATTTTAATTTCTCTATAGCCTCCTGATTTATTTTATCAAAATTAGTTCTACTGATTAATTTACTAGTAGAATATTTTTCCTTAGAAAATTTTAACTCATTCAAAATTTGGAAGAGTTGTGCCTCATGTGCTTGATATTTGAGGATCAAGGCCTCCACTTATTTCAACTAGTCCTTCACCTCCTCTTGTTGAATGATATCAAGATTTAAGGCATTAGATGCCTTTATTGTTTATATTAAATCAAGACGGCTATATAAGGAGTTGTTTGTATAGATAACTAGCATTTTATGTTTGGCACTATCTTGAATTAAAGAGTTACAAAGATAATTTTCTTGGTTCACATGGGGAACCATCTCAGCCTTCATAAATCTCATAGCCTCCAAAGAATTGTAACATTTTAATGTATCCTCCTAAACCTTAGCTTCAATACCCACATGAATGTTTACTATCCTAGATTACTCCCTAAGTTACTCAAAATATATTTATAAATCATATACCTCTTCTTATAGCTCATTTTGTGCTAACTTAGTGCCTTTATGAATGGCCACTATAGCATCCTTATGTGCTTGATCTAGGTTTGAGATATTTTCCTTGTATATAGACTATCTTGGCTATTTTTTTTACCTCTTGGTGAGGGAAAACACTAGTTTCCATTCCTCAAGGATAATTCCTACACCATGCTGATCTTCAATCTTCCTCTTTTTCACCCTTTGGATAGTGCTAGTTGGAGGATCAAATAGAGTGGACATAGAGGAAAGCTTAGTGATCTTGTAACTTGGCATTTGAGAAGTCTAACTTCTCAAATCCATTGCCCAAGGTGGAATGTTTATATTAGATTCATCATAGGTTGTGACCACAACTTCATTTTTAGTGTCCTCTTCCAATTTCTTTTGCTTCTTACTGGACTTTGTCAAAACATCAAGTAAGGAAGGCCAGATTATTTTAAACCAATCCACTCCTCTAAATTAAGGGAGTGGGTGGACTGTGACTATTTGGGGCTTGGCCTTCCATCCCCTACTAGTGTTTGTGATTGTGGTCTCCTCTATGGAAGTGGTGGTAGGGAGTGGAAGGGAATTATATGTGGATTGAACATGGAGTTGAGGGGTGGAAAGAGCAGTCTAGACTTTCCTAGACACCTTCTTCTTGAGAATTATCATAGTAGAAGTGCTAGTATGTGTAGAGGGAGTAGCCATAGAAAGTGGTGTGGAAGTGACAATGGAAGGATCAATGGTGGTATTGAAAATGGAAGGAGTAAATGTAGAGGTGGAAAGAATAAATGGGGTGGATGTAGTAGAGGTGGGAAATTTCATAGAAGAGACTAGAACTTAATCAATAATAGAAATTAAAGATCAAGAAAAACTAAAAAAAGTTTGAGTACCTTGGAGGTGGATCTCTATTGGGTCTACTTGAAGACTCATGGCCTTGGCTATCTCTAACTCATCTTGTTCATCAGAATCATCTTCTAGGTCTTTGATGATCACTACATCACCTCTTGTTGGATGTGAACTTGGAGGTGGAGAAGGCAAGCCTTGAGATGCCTCTATTGTAGGACTATTTGTGGGAGTCTTGGGCTTCCTTGTGTATAGCTAAGGGGTCTTTCCTTGTGTGGGAGATCCCTAAGAGGTGGATTTTATTTCTTGTGAAGTAGCTATCTCTATAGATGAAATATTAGATACCTAGGGGATAACCATAAGAACTTGATTAGAGCTTATAACATGAATTTATTGCACTTCATCTCCCTCCTTATCAGAATTCAAGCTGATGGGATCTCCTCTTTTTCTTCCTCCTTGAGTACTAGGATCAGGTAGCCTAGGCTCTCTCTTCAATATTTTTATTTTTAATTTTATAAGAAGTCCTTAGGAGGAGGAAGCTTCCTATTCTCCTAAATTTCCCTTCCAAAAGTCTAAATGATTCCATCCCTTAAAGAGTTATTTTTTACTATCCAACTCCCTTGTGGAGAGGTAGGGTCAGCATGGATAATTATCATATGATCTTATTGTAAGCTAGAAGTCTATGCTCAAACCAACACGTCTTCATCAAAATTTGCATTCATAAAAATAGAATCATAGTCATAAGGCTGGTGTTAGTAAGGGATATTAAATCCATGAATATGTTTCTAGATTAGCCCATGCAAAGCCTAGTCCCTACATGCAATTATGGGGAATCCATAGCAGTGTCACTTTAAACCCACTTCTCCAAGATGATTTCTCATTGAGTAGGTTATCTTGTTGATGCTGATTAAATGACCAAAGTATAAGGCCTTCCTTTACCTTGCCAAATCTTCTTCAATGTTATTCCATAACTAAAAAGCAATATTTTATTCAACCAATTAATCTAGTACATATCTTAGGATATATAGGGGCTTGAATTTATTTCCCTAGATCATAATAAAAATAAAATCTAAGTAGAGTAAGTAATCTCATTTCCCATTCAAATTATTCAAATATTCTCCCCAAGCTGAGGCATAAGTGAGCCATGAATGTCTTATCATACCTATGGTTAGACATCCTCACATATCCTGACCATATGCTTAGTGTAAAGATATATGTGCATGAACTAATAGTAATCACATATTCTATTATTCACATAATATATGGCTAGAGTCAATAAATTACCCAAGTAATTATAACATGTGCCCATAACTACATCCACTAAATATGACATCTTGTAAAAATATCTTGTAGGGGTGGGATGTTTATCCATATGCACAATTTTCTCTCTCAATCTTAAACTAATTATATCTCCCAAGGCATAAGTGGAATCATGTCATAACATCATATATAGAAATGGTACCCAATCTAAATTCAAAAAATAGATGTTGGTTATAATGTATAATCTATTGAGAAAATCCATACCAATACAGATTACCATTTTGAACCTATCAATTGAAATTGTTCCCTTTGATTTCTTTGCCTTATATGAGATTGTCTAGTTGGGGATAAACCATGACAATAACACCTTTTTTATTAAAGTTTATTCATTGAACTACACCAAAGTGTGTTTGTCAAAGTAAATTTTAGGTATGCTAAGAGATAAATACCTTTGAAAATCATTCCCATAGATGCATATGACCACCATATCCTTATGAGAATGAAGTAAGAAAGCATCCTATAATATCTTTCCCAAAAAGAACAAGTCATTGAGAAGGTCTATGCAAGGCATAACTTTTAGTTTATCCATAGTGAAGTGTAATATTTGGAATTTATTCTATTATTTATCAAACAAATAGCCTCTCTACTAATTTCATTTCATCCTCAAGTGAAAACATGTCTACTGAATTGATGGCATCCCAAAGCTATGAATAATTTTGATACTTGTCTTTAAATATCATCACATCGAAGATAATGTCCTTGAACTCTTTAGAATCCTTAATTGAAAATGTGGATGGGGGATTTATTCCTTAGAATGCCTTAGATGTAGAAGCCATTTATAAATACTCTAGGATAATTCAATTTCCTTCAATATTCTTCTCTTATTATTTGTGTTGTGTTTTATACATGTTTGTATAATCTCAACTCTACCTTGATTATTGTTCAATGTATACTTTTAAATTAGAAAATAGGGCTCTTTATCACTTCAAGATATAAAAATACTTTGAATACAAGTTAGCTCAAATGTAAATGATGGTTTTCAAATTTAGTATATTTCTTATATAAAATCCTATACTGAATACCATTTTTTGCAACATAAATATGCAGTGTTCACCTTGGCTTTCATTTCATGTCTAATTTCAAATTTGTTAGTCCATGTTGATGGGGGTATTTAAAATATTAATAGTAATTATTTATAGTTTTATATTCGCTAATTATGATGAGACTTAATAATGTTCCCAATGATAAAGTTCTTTTGAGTCAATGTCCATGGATAATTCCTTCAAGGGAATTGTTTTAGACAAAGTGTCCATAACAGTTGTCCCTAGGGAATCACTTAATTGGGTAGAAGTCTTGAAATGATTATTATAAAGTCATATTTTGAGTTTAAATGGAATTTTCAATTTCCCAAAAAAAAAAATTTAATTGGAAGTGTCCACTCCATAGGGTACTTTGTCTATAACACAAATCCTCAAGGGTCTACTTTGTAATCCCTGAAGGGCACTTTTGATCTCTGAAGGGTACTTTTCATATGTTTAAGGGTCATTTAAAAATTCCTTAAGGGTAGGTTTATGAGGGATAGAGGGAAATTTTTATCTTTGAATGGTAATTTTCATACATCTAAGGGTCATTTCAAAAGTCCTAAAGGGTAAGTTTCACCAAACCCAAAGGGTATGTGCCTTGGGTCCAAAGGATCTATATGAACACTTTGAAAGGGATGAAAAGTAATTTTAAAAATATTTAAAGCTTAAGTGGACACTTAAAAAAGGGCACATGGATTGGGACATAAATCTTAAAGGGTAGGTTTGCAGTAAGAGGTCCAAAACACAAAGGTCAAGAAATACTCAAAGCATAATATTTGAAAAGCTAATCTACATGAGCACCAAAAGGATTATCTTAAAGAACATAAACCCAAATAACTAATATTTTCATACCAAATTTAGTCTCATAAAACACAATTCCAACATTAAAAATTTAAATGCCTTAGATTTTATAGATTTTACATAAAAACATACGAGAAAGAAGACTGAATATTAAGACCAAAATTTGAAAAAGTGGGTCCCCATTTATTCTTAAAGAAAAGGGGATGTCGGGTACAATAATGACTAAGTAATATAGCAAAATAATATCAAAAATATAAAAATTGAATGAATATGGCATGTATATTTTTTATCCTAAAGCTAATTTATTCCATTTAAATGAAATGACTAAGTCATAAAACCAAAATGATACAAATCCTTAGTCTAGTTAACTCAAAAGAAAATAATATCAGACTAGATAACTTAATTAAAATACATTGGAACTCTATAACAGTTAGATAATATATATAAATTTAATGTAAAATGGTCTAGAAATATAAATTTCAATGAATTTCATAACATGACTTGAAATAGGCCAAGACTTATTAGACTTGGGTATGATTAGAAATTTGTATCAAGGCAGCCCCAATTGAAAAATATTTTTAGACCAAGTGCATATAATGGACATTTTAAGTTTAGACTTAGTTTAATGAGTGAATAAAATATAAAATTATGACTAAAACTTCTTAAATACCTTTTTCAATCAGATCAATAAATACAACAAGACCAAATCCCAAACTTGGTTAAACCAAAATACTATACTCCATATTAGAAATAGGTACCATGATTTCAAGATGAAATTAGGGAATCTTGTGTAAGAAAAAACATTTATTACCATAAAATTATTTGAAAACTCTATAAGTATCATGTAAATATTTATTTATATAATCAAGATAGTACAAGAGTGTTATGGTTCACACATTTTCATTTTATCCTTTGTCTATCATAACACTTTGTATGTATTTTGTGTTAAAATATTCTCAAATAAATATTTTATGTCCATCTAAATAATCATCAACAATTTAATTATTATCAAATGTGATCATAAGATGTGATAATTATTTTCTTGTAATCATACCAGTGTATCAAGTGGATGCCCATATTTATTATGAGGGTGATGATAATTGTATGCATAATTTACTTTAGGATTATCCTTATTATTTATTTATTCATGATTTGGAAAAGGATATTTGTACATTTTGAGATTTTAATTATAGTTTTACTGTGGCTTAGCCTCTTTAGTAGGTGTGATAATATCAATAATGTTCTCATAAATAAGATCTTTAATCTTCTGCCTGAGCTTGAAACTTTTTATTTGTGGAATGCCCAATACATCTATGGTAGTTAAAATATGCATGCCATCAAAATTTCAAGATTGTGGTCTAGATATATTTTCTTTCATTGGTGGATTAAAAGTGATGAGATCAAATTTACATAACATTTGAAACAATACATGAGGAGATGATGGTAACCTTTAAAATTCCCTCATTAGTGGAACTTGTAATTTTAGCTTTTGTGTTGGTCATGAAATAGAATTAACTTTAACCTTAGATTAATTTTTATTGTCATTTATTTCTCTCTTATAATTTGGTTTTATTTGAAAATTAACATTTGAATTTAAAGGATAATTTGAAGTGTACTATAATTTTTAAAAAGTAATAAACTTGACCTCATGCTCTTTGATAATATGGCATAACTTATTAAATATTTGAACTTATCAAACATAATAGAGTCTTTAAATAGAGACATAAAAATTTGAGTTAAGATATCTTGGATATCATTATCATTCATATGACTTGTCAATTTTCAAATCCTAGTCTTGTATCTTAGAATATATTCATTAATTGTTTGATTATAACCTTTTTTGAGCTTTTCAATTTGAGCATATGATAGCTTTTCACTAATGTCAATAGAAAATTTTGTTAAAAATGATTTTATAAATAATTTAAAACTTTTATTGATTGAAGAGGAAGATGATAAAACCATCTAAGAGTATATTCTTTAATAATTATTTAAAGGAGATTTGTCAATTATTTACCATTATATGCAAATTCTACACAAGCTACATGGAATGCATACAAACATTATTTAGGATCACCTTTACCTTAATATAGAGTAATATTAGGATCCAAAAATCTAACTCGTAATGGATAAGATGAAATCTTGGGTGATAAAGGGTTATGTAACAAGGAACATGAGTCCATAGAACTGCTATCACGAGATATGGTTTTCTCAATGTGAGTTATCTTAACTTGTAATGCAATAAGTGTATCCTTAAGAGTAGTATTTTTAGAGTTCATTGGAGGAGTATAAGTATATTGTTTAGGCATAGGCATGAATATGTTTTGGAAACCAAATTATGTTCCCAAGATAAAGGATGATGATATGGAAGTAACTAGAGGTGTAGAAATAGGAATGGATGTAATAATATCAGTGATAAAATTGTAAGTAGGGGATTTAACAACCCAAAAAGGAAACTCTTATGGTATATATGTGGTTAATTTATCTTGATGTTTATCTTTTGATGATATAAGGAAAATAATGCTCTTATTCACCTCATGGGGGTTATCTTGAAGACATTGATGAAATTTAAATTATTCTCACACTTGATTTTAATCTACTTCATTAACCTCATGTGGATCAATATGAGTTCCATGTTCCTTATTTACACCATATTCCCATTAGTTACTTTCATTATCAATTTCAATGTGAACTTCATTTTTAGAAGACCAAGGAATTTGAATAGAAGTATTGTTAGTTTAATAAAAAATGTCATGATTTTCCATTACATAAGAAACCAATGGAAGTTGCATACATGAAATAGGAATACCAATTAATCTATAACTATGCCTTAGAGGCTTACAATATAATATAAATCAATCAATGTTAATGAATATGACTAAAATTTAAACAAAAATAAATCTATAAAAAATGATCTAGGAAAGGGTTTGAATTATTATGTGGGATCTCAAATATACTTGTTCTTCCATTGATTAGTGTTGGACCAATGTTTGAGATCACTAACTATGAAGGAAAAATTGTGCTTTTAGCCCACTAACCTTGTTTCTAAGGGTATAGTGAGACTAACTTCCCTAAGAGAGATATTGTTAGAACATTTAATGTCTAAGTGGGATTATTTAGATCCTTAACATACTTTGGTTTATTATTAAATAATAATAATTTATTATTTATTAAACACGAGGTGAAAACCTCGTGTAAATAAATAATAAAATAATGTGATATATTATTAACCAATTAAATTAAATGATTCTTAGGAAGGATGGAATCATTGGTTACAATGATCACATCCCCTCACATTTATTATAAATAGGGTTTTACCAATATTGTATTATTCACTATGAACACACTTAGTGAATTTGATATTTGAATGTGGCAAATATTTACACAGGTTCTAGGAAGGCTTATGTGAAGAAGTGAGAAGGAAGGCTTTGTATTGGGGTGTGGAGTTTTCTTAATTTATTGAATATCATCTTCATGGGTTTTTGACCTCTTTAAGGTTTTTCCACTTTAAATTATTATCTATTTTGTAAAGTCCATGTGTTCTTTTCCATCATTTATTCATTTAGATCCAATCTATATTGCATATATATTTTATATTCTATTGATTTTATCATATGCTCCTTTCAAATTTACCATAAATCAAATAGATAATAGGATATTCATATGGTATAAACAAGTGACCCTAAGAGTTTTAAATAAATCATAAGGTACATGAAAACTAAAATCCATATTTTTTTTTATATAATGACTATGATTATTGGGGAAGTACCCCTCACACCACTATGTTAATAAATTATATCACCGTGTAACCCATAAAGACGTTCACTAAGTAGTTTTAAAACTATCATAATATAGTTTGTATAAACAAGTAAATATAAAATAAATAAAATCAAAATATTTTATGTAATGGATCAATAATTTTTTATTTTTTTTAAATTATAAATTTAGTCGAAACCCTAGACCACATGAAAATCAAGAAAACAATAAGAAACATTCTAAATAAAATATGGGTTCACCAAAAAAAAAATTATTTTGAATTAAAATGACTCAAATAAATAGATTTAAACTATTAAAACTAAAATATAATGAATATACAAATTTGAATTTAAAATATATAATTTACAAAAATGAAAGCGAGATAAAAATAGTAAACTTCTACAAGATTCAAAACCCTGTCTTGGATATAATTATTTATGAATGTGTAGGTTGACTATTACTAGAAACTAAATAAAAATACTTATGAACTATGCCACATACTAAATTAATAATTCATACTATGTTAAGACAAGGCCACACTATGAGGACATGATGCATTGAGACCTCATCTATTAACTATGGCCACATCTTGGTTGATTGTGTGACTATTTTTTTATATGGGTGTGTGCACCTATTTATGAGGGTTTAATGTTTGACTGTGTGCCAATTTATCACTCTAAAGGCCTAAAAAATTTAAACCATAACTTATAATCAATAAAGCAAATAGAGATCAAGTGTTAAAGGGATGGGTAATAGGATTATGGGAATATTTGAACTACCCCTAAAAAACCCAACATAATTTGAGTCTTGCCTACATATCAAAAGGACCTCAGATTGATGTAGTTATCTATCCTCAAGTGAGTGTGTGAATATTGAATTTTTTATATGAATGTAACTAGAAATTTTCATTTAGTTACTTGAGAATTAGTACCTTTGACCTACAATAAAATAATTTTAGACTTGTCCAGTGAATGTTAGAATGCTTCAAAAATTTTAAAAGAATAGTGTTCCTTTATTCAATGTGTAGTATAATTTCTAAGTGATTTATATATGTGTTTGGAGAAACCTTAAAGTGTTTATAGAGAGGAATATTTTCCACTAATTAACCTTTCTAAAAGCATGGGAGGGATAAAATTCAATATATGAAATTCAAAAGTTACCATTTGAGCATGGGAACAAGGTTGCAATAGCAGATAAGGCTACAATCAACATTATTTGACTTAGCATTATCCTATCCCAAAAGGACATAGACTACTAGAACTAGTCTAATAGGATTTTGTAAGCAAAATAAGAATTTTTGAGTGATATTTTGATTATTTATAAATTTATTTTGTGTAATAATGAATGCTTTTGTAGAGATTATAAGTTAGAAAAATGGAGAACTAGCCAAGTAGGGTAAGGATGTCAAGTTTAAACATTGCCAAGCATTTAATGATTAAATTTGTGTCTCTATAATTCAAAGGAATAGATTTTAAGGTTTTATTTTAAAATAAATTATCTTATATGAGGATAATTTTTTAAAATATATAATATTTTATCCTTGATAATCAATGGTTCTAGACCAAATTATAATTCTTCTCATAAGTTACCATATCTATTAACTATGAAATTAGCCATGTAGATGGGTATAATACTCATTAAGAGCATATAAAATATTAACTAAATATTGTTAATTTATCCTCCTAATAATGGGATATATGATTTAATACCACAAATTTTATGAAGATCCTTGTAATTAAAGTATATGGATTTATTGGTTTGAATATTTCATAATTTAAATTTTTAGGTCACATCATGCATTTCAAACATGGTCAACACTTTTATTCTTGACTAAACCATTTTACATTTACATCAATCATGATATCTAACATTTTTTTATTTAAATTATCCATTACAACATGAAAATGTCAAGGCCTCACCATATTGGTGGCATTGTCATACTTGATAGAGTGTACCCAATAATATTCAACCTTGGTGAAGTTGGACAAACCTATGAGTGTCTGGTCTAGTCAAAGATGAGAAATTATTGGTATGTAATGAAATAATGTGCATTGTATAAAGTCCCACATTTTTAACCAATAGGTCCCACATCCCTCTGAGCATAGAAATATGTGAAAAACACACTCATAAAAATTGTAAAATAATCCACCATGATATTATTAGTCCCCTCATTTTTATCATTATGCTAGACCTCCTATGGAATTGATGTGTTAGTGTAATTTAAGATCAATTCAACTGTAATGTTAACCAATAATTTAAATTATACTCATATACTAAAGAAATGTTTGGCTTCAAAAACATTTTTTGTTTATATATATATATATATATATATATATATATGCATTATAGAATCCGTCCAACATTTATAATATTATACCATATTTTTCATGTCTAATTATAAATTAAAAAACCTATTAATCCCACCTCATGTGAATTTATCCATCTACTTTATTACCTATTCACATATACATTACTTCTATATATATATATATATATATATATATATATATATATATATATATATATATATATAGAAGTAATGTATATGTGAATAGGTAATAAAGTAGATGGATAAATTCACATGAGGTGGGATTAATAGGTTTTTTAATTTATAATTAGACATGCAAAATATGGTATAATATTATAAATGTTGGACGGATTCTATAATGCATTTATTTTAGTTGGTTGTTAAAGGGGAAAAAATAGTCAATTATAAAATTAGTAGGTACTCAAGTTATTAAAAGAGTGAGTTATTTATGAGTGACGGAAAATTTAAGATCTTTAAAAGATACAAATTTTTGTTACTATGTCTAATATAATCCAATATCATGAAATATTTAACAATAACCAGTTACTTAAAAGGTATAAGCTATGCCAGAAGATATGTGATTATGTATTTTGGTAAAGAGAGGTTTTGTAAACTAAAAGAGTGTAAATAAAGAATCATACCTCACTTGAAATTCATGACTATAGACTATGTTTCACCTTTTATGCATGAATAATTAAGAAATAATAATATAATATTTTTGGTGGATGTGACAATAGAAAATGAGTTTATGTGTTCCTTAACACGACATTATAATGTGTTGTATTGGGAGGATATGTTATATATCATGGTGATCTTGAACAATGGAAAAGTGGTGGACAATGGTAAAGCCATACATAACATGAAATCAATAAAAAATTTCAAGGTGAGTTGGGTAGTGATGGTGAGGGATAACGACATTATGACCTAAACAATGCTTCATTTTTGTAACGATAATAATAAAAGTATATTAGAGAGGAAATAGAGGGAAAATTTTGTTCTCAATAAATAATAAGGAATTTATAAACAATAATCATAATGAGATTGAGTGATGGTGAAGTGGTGTGAAATGGTAAATCCATATGTATAAATATTACACACACATATAATGTATTACTAGCAATATATATTATATAATTATAATATATATAATATTATAATATAATAGATTATTAGTGGTTTATATTATTAAATATTTTAATATGAGTTGAGTAGTGATGTTGAGGGGAAATTAAAGGGTTTTCCAGGTGGTATCATACATGAGAGGGCCCATATACTACACTAGACCTATATTTAAGGTAGTTAGTTGATTGACATTCCATGCACCCATTTCAAAGGGGTGTTTCCATTATCTAACACTATTAATGATGTATATAAATTTATTTTTTATTAACCCTTAATTTAAAAAAATAGATGGGGTCATAAGTCACACTAATTTACACTCTATTACTTTGTAACACTTCACTTTATAAAAATAAAATATTACATCCCTTCCATTGATTTGATTATGACATGTATCCACTTCTAATATGTAGATTGAATCAATGCTTTGACATCCTAGGTTTTATCTTGTAGCTTCCACTCATCCATATTTCCAATATATTGACACTTAAAAATAAAAAATTACATCCCTTATGATATAACTTTCACCATTGGGGTAGTTGTTAGTATAATAGGGTTGTTAGATGGAAATGTTGATTAAGATTGACTATAAAGGTAAATTTATGGACTAAAAAGTTTCATTTGTTATGTTTACATTTCCATCTAAGTCATCTGGAAATCAAATTTTAATCATGTTATTATTGTTTTATTTCTTAAAACATCATGACTTTATCTATGGTAAGGAAAACTTTGAAACTATGTTAAAAATGAACAAGGCAAAGATCATTATTAAACATCGAATGTTTTATCTACAAATTTTAGATAAATCTTTAGAAATTATAATTATTAAAATATATAATAAAAAATAATTTATAAATACTTATAAACCATTACTAGATCCCTATAAAACTAGCTCTTTTTAACTAATCAAATAAGAAATAATTCTTAAAATCTATGACTTTACAAGATAGTTCTTCATGTTCTAGAATGATCTAGAATAGTGTTTTCAACTAAGATTATATAATAAGAACCATTATAAATTAATTTTAACTATAGGTTAATTTTTAAATGAATATTTACAAGTAAAATTCCTTGTATCTAGATTTTATTAATGTTAACTTTAATAAAGAATAATTATAACTCTCATGGTTGACATAACTAACTATTTTTTCATAAGGGAGGGTGAGTCAAATAACATAGTTGATATTTTATATATATATAATTCATTTTTTTCTTGAAAATTAGGAAGCAAGCCTTTCATCTCACTAGACTATATTATAGTAAAAAAAATCATTAAATATCTATATGTCTATTGGATCACTAAAGTTTAACCTAATTTATACTAAGAGTTATTAGTATGATTCATGAACATATAATTTCACCAAAGTTGATGTATATGAATATTATAAAATATTGTGATATTTTTATAATTTCATGATTAATTAAATATAAATAGTAATCTCATACACTTAAATCCAACATAAATATTATTTAATTGTCAAAAAATATTATCTAAATATACACTAACTTTAGAAAGGGTTTATTTAAGGTAATTTAAATAGGTTTTAGGTTGTAGGACAATAAAATTATACTAATAAACCTTAGTGTAGGATTGTCCCACTATGTGTTTTTACCTACATGGTTTAATTAGCTTGTTTAGGTTAAAATAGGTCATTAGGGGAAATGTAATTTAAGTCATTTTCTAATTGTGAGTTGAGTTAATTACTTTTTTTGGTGACCTAATTCCTCACTATATAATGTACCTTCTTATGTAATTTTTTATTAATGAATGTTAATGCGACTTTTTATTGTGAAGACAAGCTTCTTCCATTTTTAGTTGTTCTTCATATTTAACTACTCCATACAAATTTAGCCTTATGCATTTAAATCTATCTAGTTTGATCCTTGATTGTGGCCCATTTTTATGTGGTATCAAATATTTTCTAATAGATGAATGCATTTTTTTGTTTTGAAATCTTGAGTTTCAACTTACATGTCATATGTCTACCATTATTTAACCTAGATATTTAATATTCACTCTTTCCTAGATTGTGCTCTTCTTATGGGGTTCTCTATTGATTTATATTTAGAAAAACAATAAGAGAAATGTGTCTCTTAATGGTCATATTTAATCCAATAAAATTTCATATAAAATATCTTATGCCATCAGATTCATAAGGTGTCAAACCCCAAGATCAATTATAAACATGCCCTAGTTTTGTGACAGTCAATTTTTTCCATTTTTTGAGAGTTTTGGGGCTTTTTCAAGAATTTTTCACAAATCCATATAGTTGGGTTCTCTAAGGGAAAATAAATTTCTAGGTTTTTTAAGGATTTTTTAGATCTTTAATAGGTATTTTGTGGATTTTGTAGATCCATACATGATCAAGTGTTTTTGGGGTAGTAGAGTTTTCATCATTATTTACACTAAAATTTTGACTACATTAGTAGTCCAAAACCTTGACGTCAAGTTTCTCAGCTAATTCTATAGCTGAAAATCCCAATGTGTAACTCTTCACTACATATTCAATCTAAAATCCTACCATTGGAACTCCAAGCTACATATCTAGTGAAAAACCCCAACATTGGAGTTTACCACTACATCAACAACACAAAATTTAGACATCAGACATTTAAACTATTTCAACATCCATTACTTCCATAGCTAGAACCCTTGAATACTACCATAGTCCTAAGTTCCACTATAAGAACTTTGGGAAGCCCCCTCACTATCAAAACTCTTAGAAAGTTTTATAAGTACATGCCCCTAACTACTTCTAACCCATAGAACTCTACTACAAAAACTCTTAGAATCTCTAACATTGTGAGAACCATGGGAAGTTTTGACAACTATAGATAAGGATTACATCCCCCACTCATAAAAGGTCTTAACCCCCTAGTCATATGGTGTGGTCACATGGAGGGGGATTAAATCTTGATTACTACTAATGGGAGATTGAACTTATCACCCATCCCAAAAAAATTCACACCCACATTTTTTCAAATTTTGTAAAGTGGAGATTGTCAATTCCATATTGAAGTTCAAATGAACATAAATTTTAATCTATTTCTCTTTTTGAGGTGTCATATTTTTATAAGTATGTATTTTTTGAGCTCTAAACATTGGTAATATTTTAGTGCTTTGTAAAGTTTGAACCTGTATAGATTCATAAGGATTACATATTCCTAGTCTTTCATCACACATAGTTTAGCACATAATTCATTTTTGCACCATGGATCTAAGTTATATTCTAATTCTTACACCATTAAACTATCACAAGTGGAAATTCAAATTTAAAATCCTCTTGAGGATTAAAGGCTTACATTGAATCATGATGGGTACATAAAAAGAATCGACACTTGAGGAAAATAAGGTGAAGTGGTACAATATAAGTGATGAAGCCTATGGTCTCTTATGCCTGTCTATATCTCCTGACCTACTCATTCATATTGAATTTGATACTATTCTTAATGAATTTTGTATAATATTGAAAAATTCTTTAGGAAGTAAGACATAATGAGATGCTATGAGTTGGAGAATGAGCTCATCAATTTGAGCCCAAGTCATAAATTTTAAATCACTTAAGTTATAATTGAAAATTTATGGAATTTACAAAAAAGAAGATCAATTGATTCTTTCCACCCTTGACAAATTGGGATCTAACTATTCTATCTTCTTTTCTACCTTCCATGCCACCAAGCGTGCCCTTCGAGCTACATGGACCATGTCATCCTTGGATGAATTTGATGTTGAATTAATTTGAGAGGAAGACAAACTCATTAAAATGGGTACATTTAAGTCATCTAAATCACATTCCTTAATTATGAGTCATGATAAATAAAATTCTTCTAGTAGCAAGGGGAAGAAAAAGAATAAGAAGGACCAAAATCAAAAAAAGGTTTAAAAATTTGATGTTAATTCCAAAGCATCAAAAGAGTCCTCCTTTTAAGATGGGAAACCCAAGAAAGAATGATTCACATGTGGAAACTACAATAAATCTAGTCATGATGAATCCAAATACATGAATAACCATATTTACCAACTAACTAAGATACTTGAGAAGCACAACATTAGTGTCTCTAATTATTCCAAACAAATTTCATTAGCACAATAATATTCTAAGGCCAAAGATAGTAAAATGGTAAATATAAGGTCAAATCACTTATTGTAGTTACATCCTAGCCTTCCATATGGGTTATTGTTTAGGGTGCTTCACATCATATAGCTTCATCAAAGGACATGTTCTCATCCTTGCAAACTTGTTAAATGCCTTCCATATTATTGGGTGATAATACTTCTATAGAATTTAGTGGGAGTGGATCTATTGAAGTAAATGATGAAACATTTCATGATGTTCTATGTGTTCCCTCTTTATCCACATCTCCTATCTATTTGTCAAATCACTCACATCAGTTCAAGTAAGAGAGTTGAGTTCACACCAAATTTAGTGGTTATTAGGAGAGCAAATAGTGACTCCATTTTTATATTTGGTAAAGTAGATCACTAGTCATGATTGTATACTTTCTCACATTTTTCTCTTGATCAAAACTCTACTACATTTCTCACTCATTCAGATGGGGTGAGTGAATTATAGAATAATCAATTTGGCCATCTCAATTATCACTACTAGATCAACTTAGACATCAATACATGGTATTTGGGTTAACACAAGTCAATTTTTATGATGGAGTTTTCTGTGGTTTTATACTTGGTAAGCATCCTAAGGAGAAGTATGACAAGATAAAATCATGGATAGGTTAATAAATATTAGATATTGTCCATAGTGACATTTTGGTCCTTTTCTAAAACCTTCATTCAATATGAACAAATACATTCTTACTTTCATTGATGACTTTTCAAGGAATACTTGGGTGTATTTTTAAAGTAGAAATCAAAGGTGTTTGATCATTTTTAGGACTTCAAGGCACTAGTATAAAAATAATTAGGTAAATCCATTAAGATTTTGTGCATTGATAATGGTGGTGAGTATATCAGTAATCATTTTGAGTAATTATATACAACAAAGGGGATTGAACTACAATGTTCAGTTACATATAGTCTTTATTATAATGGTGTTATAGAGCATAATAATGGGTCCTTGAAGGAAATGGCTAACTGTATGATACATTCCAAGTCTCTTACACCTCAATATTGGGCCAAGGCCATCAATTATGCTTGTTATATCAATAATTAATTTCCTCATAAATCATTTAAGGGAGGCAATCCTTTTGAATCTTAGAATGGTCAAAAACCCCATAGTGAAGCACTTCTAAGTGTTTGGATCTCTAATATGGCCTATATTCTAAAGAAGAAATGTAAGGCAATGGAACCTTAGATTTAACCTTGCATCTTTGTTAGATATCCTAATGGTTTTAAGGGATACACGAGTTTCCATCCCACTACTCATGAGTTTTTCATTGATAAGTTTATTCTTTTTCAAGAGGATCCTTTAAACTCCACACTTGACATCTCTCTCATTCTTTAGATGCATTAGGATTTGATGATAGTTCTAATGATTTAGATCCACCTAAGAAAATTATTTATTATCTAGATTCTTATTCTAGTTATAATGATGAGAATAGTTATAAGTATTCCCCTCCTTTGAGAATATCCTTAGAGGATAATGAATCCTCTCTTGAATCTCTGAGCACTAGTCCTCTTTGGGATAGATAGACACTAAAAAGTGTTTTCTATTGGGTTAGATATACATCAAATAATATTTAAACCCATTAATAATTCTAAAATTCCCCACATGCTTTCATTGAATCTACTTCTGATATGTAGTTATTTTATAAGGCATCATGCACTCCTAAGTAGGATATTACTATGGAAGATGAGTATGTTTCCTTTATATGGAATAACACTTGGGATTTAGTCCTAATTCCTAAGGTAATAAAACTTGTTCAATGTAGGTGGATCTAAAAAACAAACTTTTTATAAGATGGGTCTATAGACAACTTAAAATCACATTTGATAGCAAATGGATTTTTTCAAGTACTTGGCATTAATTGTACCAATACATTCACCCCATTTTCCAAAATGAACTCAAATTGACTCACTCTCACCATTATCACAACACATTATTGGGATGTTCATCGAATGGACATGAAGTGTGTATTTCTTCATGGAGCAAGTACAAAGATTTGTGGAATATTTATCCTTAGTTTTTTAACTTAAGAAATCTATTTATGACATCAAATAATATCCTAGAACTTGGTATACCAATATGGCTTCTTTCGATTGGATTCACTAGTTGCCATTTTGATTTGAATGTATACATTCTTTGTTAATTTGATTCATTATTGATTCTAGTTATCTATGTGGATGACCTATTTATCACAAGGAGTTATTCATACACCATTATAAATAGTTAAAACTACTTTGTTTGACAAGTTCTTAATGATTGACTTGGTCTTGTTGCATTACTTCCTTAGGATTAAAATTTCTAAATCTGACTCTAGGATCACTATTACACAATCCAAGTATACTCTTGATTTATAGGTTGTAGTTTGTGATACAATAAAATGATACTAATAATTATAATATGAATCTTAATACATTAGAGCCTATATATACCTCTTGTCATATTGTAATCTATATAATTCATAAGGTAATATATTTTTGTGTGAAGTGTTTTTTCAAGTGATTTATAAATATGAAAATTAAATGGTGGGCATGTACCTTCATTTGTGTGGTCTTTATATCATATTTCACTTCTTTCATAATTTTGGATGGAAAGATAAGACAAACCAAGGAATATACAAGGAGATTAGACACACCAAGGTATATAATAAATAAATGGATTTCAATCAAATTTTGATTTAAGTATTCATAAAAATGCATCTAGGCCTAAATAAATTAAAAATACTAGATCAAACTTAGTCAATTTTATAAAAATAGAGTAATAAATTATGAAAATAGGGTCTTAACAATTATTATATTATTTAGGATATTTGGAAATAGTCATCAAAGTCAGACATAATAAATTAGGGGTTTGTGAAAAGATAATGGGAACCTTGAAAACTCATGGATAATAGATGACCTTGTCCAAACTATCAAGTTTCATTTCTAGTTATCATAATCATATTTAGTAAAGTTTTGGGAAGAGTTAGGAAATCACAAAATATTTTCATTATTGTGTTCATTAGATTTGGGTATCCAAAACCCTCATTTTTATATAATATCACATTAATCACTAGGAAATATCACTTAAGATACAATAATTAATTATAAATTTAACATACAAATGATTAGGAAAATTATTTTTTTTGGGCCCTCCATTGCACTATTAAAAATATGAGCTTACTTGATATTTTTCAAACCCCTCAACAATTTACAATATCAAAACAACACCCTAATAATTGAAAATATTATTTAGCCAAGAAAAATAGTGTGATGTAATGTTTTTCTAATATGAACTTCAGTACTTCAATTAATTATCTCTAAATTATTTCTTGATTTATCTATAATGTTTAGAAATGCTCAATAGAATTATGAGATAATAAATTCAGTATTATTTTTAATTGATTTTTAGATATAAATATCTACTAAGATGCATTTAAATTTATATATTAATTGAACTTAAATTAGGACCCTATTAGTTCACAAATCAACATTAAAAGGTTCTAAAATTGGATAATATGGGACCACAAAAACTAGGGGCACCCCAATAAATGCAAAACACCCACCAACCTAAAAACATAATAACGATGTTTTTTTTTCCAAAATTTTTTTTGCTACTTTTTTTGTGGGAGCATAGAAACAAGGGAGAGATAAGAATGTGGACATGGAAAAAAATAAAAATGTGGGTCACTAACACTCAATTTAGATCAATAACTAAAAAATACATAGGAACCCTTGAATAATACAATTTAATAACTACTAAATTATTGTGGTCATTTTTTAGGTGTCTATGTAATGCCTGATTTTGATGTGTAAGAGTGTGAATACACATCAAATTAAAACATGGTATTTATTCTAAAACAATCCCCTAAACCTCCTAAATAAAGTCCAATATACCTTTAAATCCTACAAAAACACTTATTTATGTACACACATGGGTGAGTGCTAATAATAATATGATTAAATCTATAAAACTGAAGAAAAATAATTGAATAAAGATGCGATAATTCCCCTAGAGGATCACATGCCTCTAAATTTTTTTTAAATCTAAAAAAAAAATTAGTACAATTTTTAGTGACAAAAAATAATGTTCAAACAATCTTATAAGTATGACACACAAAATAATGTTAATAAATATCCTAAATATATCCCATGGTTAAAATAATTGTATGTACTAAGTATGTATTGGAGTAATTTATATTTTAATGTAACCTTTTATAGGAGGAAAATTTGTGTTGTCTTTTAGTCTAGATGAACATAATGAGTGGAATGTAAGCCCTGTTTTGAGATATGGGATGAAATTTGAAAAACATATCATAAAATAAAGGAATTATTCATGTCATGTTTAAGATATAATATAAAATTATTGAGTCTAACTATAAAGATATCATCTTGGAAACATGTAAGTTATAGATATATGTTTCCCCATGTGGTACATATAATGTAACCAATTTTATCAAATAATAATATGAAATCCATGTGAAAACATGATATAAGTAATGGAAGATCAATAAGATATGTCTGACATGGATCTAAAATATAATAAATTTTGTAATAATATAATAAAATATAGAAATGTAAAGCCTAATTATGATTTATTTTTATAAATAAATGCATGATAGGAAACATAAAAGTATGAGAATAAATAGAAACATTGGGTATGCCATATATCAATATGGAACCATATAATAGATCAAACACCTAATGATAATAAATAGAGAAAGTAATGTATCACATATGTGATTAAACATTAAGAAAACACTTTTAACATTAAAAGTTTAATAATAACATATAAGGAAATGAAGGAATATCAAACACAAAGTAATCATGCTAAATACACTAAAACCACATCAAACATTGAACAAATATATACTTCAATGAAGATGTGAAACATACAAAAAAACACATCAAACACACTGAAGACACACTCAATACTAATTTTTCACATAAATCAATTAAGACACATGAAATGTGCAAAAAACACATAAAACACACTTAAGACACATCAAACATTGAGCAAATACATAATTCAATGAAGATGTGAAACATACAAAAAACACATCAAACACATTAAAGACACACTCAACATAATTACAACAAGTTAAAGAGTGTTGAAGTATAAATTAAAAACTTGAAACATTAATATAAAAAGATATACATGCATTCATATGCATATGTATATGTACATACATACATACTTAAATATATACATACATGCATGCATGCATGCATCCATATATGCATACATACACACGTGTATGTAAATGTGTGTGTATATGTGTATATAGATATATTTATTTATATATGTGTTGATCAGTGTTTTGACATAGCCAACAATAGGTAGGTTTTGTTAAGTTATGTCTCTCCTGAAAGGAAAGATATCCAACAAGGAAGGAAAATTCCTCCCCAATGTCTAAATTTACCAGGTCTTAGTATGTTAGTCTTCACTAAGTTGGTTTATGTGGACTATTAATTTTAAGGGGTGTGTTTTATGAATTAAGGTGTAGGTTTATTTGATTAAGACATTCAGTTCATAGGTTTTATACTTTATTTATAATACTTAAAAATTTTAGCCTTAGATAGAAGTCAGGGTTTTTTAGACTTACATATAAAAATAACTACTGATTTGTTTACTATTTTAACACATTCATAGATGAAATAATGATATAATGGTGATCAATAGAATATGAAATAGCAATAAAGATAAATATTTAATTGTAGATTAGTTTTTTTGATACCTAATCCCTAAGCTAACACACTTTTATAAGAAAATGTAAAAGAGCAAGGATAAAAATAAATAGAGCCTATTTCCATGAAGATCAAGGAGATATTTATGATTAAATAAGATCCATTAAACTATTATTTGGTTGATTCATACCTAACACAACTCCAATAAAAGATGTTGCAAGATTCTGGGGAGAATGGCTGTGAGAATAAATGGGCACAACCACCATAAAACATGTAAAGAAAAATGTCCACACATAATCCCTACAATCTCCAAATATAAATATTTATTTTTTGATTAATAAATTTCAAATCCCATACAATTATCTAAATACAAACTTCACCTTAAAAATATCAAAACTCCAAAAAAAATAGACAAAGAAAATTAATCTATAAAGATGTAAAGAATCATAAAAATAAAGGGTTTGGTTCTCTATGTTTTCTTAATAATTCACAAAGATCCATCAAAGCACAACATCCTCTAATCCTAAAAAATTCTAGCCTTGATAAAGGATTTCAAAGTCCTATAAATAGGAGAGAGAGAGAGAGGGGGGTTCAAAATTCAAAATGGAGGTGACTCATTCCCTCTATAGAAGTAACTGATAGATCAATGTGATTCTAAAATGTAGTTGAGAACTTATAATAGACACCATGATATTGTGGGCATGGGAGTAAATTATGTCATCTATGTTTAGTTGGAAGTGGTTTAAAATGCCTTGGTATCACTACTCAGACTTTACCCATATTATCCTTGCAATAGAGAATCCTCTTTTTCATGGTGGATTTATCCCTAGTGCCTTTCTATCTTTTTCTAAATTTACATTCCATGCCCAAATTCAATTATGCCACCAAGTCTATATTTGAATTTTTATTTTCATGATCAATTTCATCATTAAGATATTCATATAAATTGGTATTACATGTCATATTAGACACATAGTTCATTTTTAGGCTTTGATAGTATTGATAGCTAAATGTTTATGCAATCATAAATGCATCAGATCTATAAATCAATCCTATCTCAGACAAGATAAATATTAATTACACTTCCAAATAGGGATACATTAGGTAATCACACATAATATCACTTAGGGATGGTTCCAAAGCCTCCAATCAAGAAAAAACATGCAATAACCCTAACTAAGTCCTATGTTATTGTATTCACTAAACTAATGAAAATTAAATCAAATAAATCTAATCTAGTGCTCACCAAAGATTGTGGCACAAAGAGAGGTAATAAACAATAGAAATAAACATGCATAGAAGACATATACTCACATCAATGTATGAAAAATATTAATACATGGAAGAGAAGTAAAAATACATATCTATATATTCTTACAAAGGAGGAATAAAGTTAAGAATATTTACCTTTGAAGATTAACCTGTCAATCCTCAATCTCTCCCTTGGCCAAGGTTCTTCATAAAAGGTTGTTTTGGTATGTAAGGATGACAAGGATAAATTATCTCTAGGATACAAAGCTATCAATACATCCAAAATACTTCTCCATAATATAAGATCTTTATCTTCAAATAAAGTATGAAACCCTAAGTTTGTTCCTCAAGTAGAATGGTGGATAAGAAAATGTGAAATAGCTCTTACTTCTTCTCTTCTCTAAATAATGGGAAAATGATCTTATGTATATAGGTATATTTAACCCTAAGCCATTTCAAAAAATATATCTAATAAGGTTGACCCAATTAACCTAGTATCATTATTGATAAAAACTCACAAAGTCATGGGCTAGGTTAGCCAAAATATAACCTAGACCCTAAGTGAGTTTCAACAATAAGAGTACAAGGTCGACCCAATTGACCTAGTCATGTAAACTATCAAAATGGGTTTTAGGTTAGGAAAAGGGGTATGGAAGATGAAAAATGATAAGAGTGTACAAAGGAGAAGAATAATCTTAGGGGATTGGATTTTAGAAGATAAGTGTGTAGATAACAAGTGGAAAAAAGGAAAATAATATTGTGAAGCACTAATGGTCTTCCCACCCCTTTTTCAGTGCACCCCTTAGGGTGTGTACTTAGAGAGATTGAGACTTGATGGGTTCTTGAAAGATAAGAGGATAATTAATTGATAAAGGTTTGAAAATATTATGTGTATACATATGCCCCACTCTACTAATTTTTGAACATGTATCACATGTGGTTCTTAGTGTTTAAAAAACACTATTCATTTTTTATTCATAAAATCCAATGCATGAGTTGTAGGTTATGATAATCCTATTATCTTTGGTGGAATAGAGATATAAAAAGTGATTTTTTCACAAATTTGTATTATTTGGTGGTTGGGAGTCACTATGGATCAATAATTAATATTTGATTTTGAATATGATATGTTCTATTTAAAGTGAATTATGCTTAAATCTAAGTCTAAAGCTAAACTAAGATGAGTATTCACAATGAAGCTAATCTAAGGGGAATTGATAAAAAATGAGTAAAAGGAAGGGTAGGGTATAAAATTAGATGTTGTTGATATTTATTTCAAACATTATGAAAAAGTTACAATTTCATATGAACATACATTTAACTAATGTTTAACATTAAGTAGCATAAGCTCAAATCATATCACACATCAAGCAAGCATCTCAGGTATGAAAAGATGTGAATAAGAACTAGGTTCACTTTAATAATTTCACCTTTATAAGCAAATAATATTAGCTCAGATAGAGAGGGGGCCGTGGAGGGAAGAGGGAAGAGGGAGCATGGCCACGGATGTGGCCGTGCTGAAACCCTTACCTTCACGGCCGTGGACTCTGTCAACTAGATCCCAGTCTGCTAAGGGATCTATGGTGCTGGTGCATGGTGCAAAATGAGAAACACATTAATGTATGGGGGAGCTGCACAGGGTCTCATGGAGGCCACGATAGGGAGGATAAGATCTTATAAATCTCATGGGGGAGCTGCACAGGGTCTCAAGGAGGTTGCCGTGGGGATAAGGGTCAGGTTTTGGCCAAAATGTTAACTTTGTGGGTAGCGAGGCTTAGTTGCAATGTTCAATGAACAAACCCTAGCCTCATTATCGTTGATGCATGATGAGTCTGTTTGGGGACTGAACAGTGGCGCTGAAGTAGTATATCATTTGCATGGCCATGGAGGGATCTCATTTATTTTTTGAATGGGAGGAGAGCTTATATTAGAGGAGGCTCATGTTTGCATGGCATTATAAAGGGAGATCTATTACTGGGTGTAACTCTATTTTTACCTCATATTTTCATATTGTGGATGGAACTCAGGTTGGTTTTTTGGCCTTAGTTGGACTACCATTCTGATCTGGTTTGCGATGGAAATAGTGTACAGATGGGGGAAACTTTGTTTCCTCTGTGTTGGTGCACCTCATGCAGTTGATGGTTCGATTTAGAACCATGTTTTTTAAAGCATGTTCGGCCTTTAGCAACTAGATATGGTTATTAGACATCACCTTTTGTTGACTGGGGTCGTGGCTCATGATGATGTTCTTTGACGATGTTTTGATTGCCATGGCAGCATATCCTCTGGGCTTTGTAGAAGGGAAGAATGGGTAGATGATCGAGTGGACGGATTGGGTGATGGTGACACTGGTTTTGGGGTTTAAGGTTTTAGAGCCTTGTTAAACTTGGTTTTCAGGTCATATTCCCTAGTTTTGTGTAGGTTTCAGGTCCTTGTAAAACCTGGGTGCTTTTATTGGTTTATATTGGTGGTTACAGGTCCCTAAAAAACCTGATTTAGATACTGGTCTTTAGTATGTTTTAAGAATGTCTTTCCTAATGGATGTTACTATTTTATCTTTCATGCTTTTGTTAAAGGGTTTCGGGGCCCCTTCAATACTTGCTTTTACCATAATCTAAAACATTAACTCAGATGCAAGAAAAGCAAAGAAAGTGAACCTAAGATCCTTCAACTAATCTAGTATTATCATAAATTAGCAACTCTACATTTAAATATGCATATTGATAATTCATAAGAACCATTCAACTATAAAAATAAGACTATACAAATGAGAGAGAAACCATGATAGAAATTCACATAAGCAAAAATGGACAAACTTTGTATAACTCCTTGCTTATATTAATTTGCTTAAAAGTTACAGAATGGTTTTTGGCTCCAAAAAACTCCCCCTTTTTACAATTGACAATACCTCTTAATATAGACTATGCATGAGGTATGTTGGTTAGTCATGTCAAATATTAAGGACATCTATCTTTTACAATTCTTTGATAACCTTTTAGACATTCTAAAATGATTGACCTATAGGCAATGTGATTTACAAGTTTCATATACCTTTACAAAAAGAATATTATATTCTCAACTATTATACAATGTTCCTACATAATACAATATCCTAAGTCAACTGGCTTGACGTTTATACCCCTGTACTAATTGCAGTCTTTTGCCTTCCCTAAAAGATATTCATCCTATAATGTTGTTCATTAATAAGTTGGAGGTCAATAATAGGCCTCACAAAAAAATAATTTTCTTGATCTCACAAGCCCTTGAGATCCTTCTCACCCCTTTCCAATGCTTGATTCATGTTTCTATAATCTCCTACCTTCTCCTTAGATGAAAAAAATAAGCTAATGATCTTCTTGTTATCAACCCCTACCTTCCTTTGTCCTTGATTTCTCACTTATTTCATGAATTGAGTAGTTTTGTGTTTAAACTCATCATCAGTGATAAGGCCCAATGGACTAAGTGTGGTAGGATTTTTGATCAGGCTATCCAATATATGCAATATTTTATCTTCTTGATGTTTCAGATCCTTAGAAAAATCTTTGATTTTCTTAGACCATTTGCTCAAGGGTTTGATTTTATCCACCAATATATCCATAGCCATGTTAAGGTGGGATAGGAAGATTGTTCTAAACTTTAGGATTTTATTTTTGGTAAAGATCTTGATCAAATATTCACTTGGTAGCTTTAGGCTTGCCATTAGCTAACTTATCATGTGGTCATAGTACTTTGTTTATTTATTGCATCCTACCTAATCCTGATAGATTTTAAGGAACTAAACAAATCATCCATGGTGTCCTCAAAATGTTTTAAATTATCCTCTAGGATTGACAAGATAGTTGTTCCTTCCAAATTCTTATTTTTTTGTATTATACCCTTGATATCTGCTTGTAATTTCTCTATGGCTAAGCTAATCAAAGAATGTTTTCCTTAAAAGTAGGATTTTCACTTGGCCTTTGTCCTCCAACTAGATTTAATGCAATAAAAGTTTCCACTTTTTGGAATGTGAACTCCTCTCCACCAACAATGGCCTTCTTCTCAGTTATCCTCTATAAACTAGTAGTTGTTGGGTCAAAATTGACACCCACTAAAGATTATGTTACTTTTAGAGTTGGATTTTCCATTTTTTCTCCACTTTATTCTCCTAGAGTATCCATCCTTGTTTTATCTTCCTTTTGTAGAGCTAGTATCTATGGCTTGACCTTATCATGCATTGGGATATTGATGGCCTTCATCATTTCCCAAGGGTATTGTGTAATTGGTACCTTTTTAAATTTACCATAGATGAACCATTCAAGAATGGTTGGACCATGAATCAAATTCTCTTCCCTAAAGAGGTTAACCTCACTAAAAATAGGAGTGAAAGTCACCTTGGGCTTCTTAGCCATCACTGGAATAATGATCAATTTAGCTTTTCTTTTGGGTATGTCAATAGGAACTAGATCTAACACTTCTTTCCCCTTATCTTCCTTGGTTTCCTCCATTTCTTCATCCTTATATTCATAGTCTAATGATAAAATTTTGAGGGCATCCTCAATGGTCTCTTCAAGGTCCAATGCTACTATGTGAACCTCCTCCACTAGTGATCCTTGTTCCTTTGCTTGGATTGAAGAGACTACTATCTCACCAGACCTTCTCTTTTATGTCCTATGCTCAAATTGTGCCTCAAGTTTAGACTCTATTTTCCATTGAGCTAGTGGAGATCTAAAATATGTACCACTTAGAAAATGGTACTTCTTTAGCCCTAATTACCATCTATCATCACTTCTTTTTTTCTCTATTTACATCCTAGATTCTGGATTGATGTTGTGATTTTTCAATCTAATGGTTACCTAAGATAATGTAGAGGCTTTTATGTAAATTAGGTCAAAATGACTAGGCTAATTATCATAAGGTAGATTTATTCCTTTGGCCTTTAAATTCTCCTTAACCTTTCCATGGGGATCCCACTACCTTAGCTCATAAATTTGACTATTGAAGGAGGTCCTATGTTTTGAAGTATCCTCAATATTATCCCACTATGTAAACATGATTCTACCAATGGTTATGGGAAGGGTGTGAAGCAGTCCCTTCCTTTTGGTCTTGAAAAGACCATCTATTCTATTGCATATTTAGTAAACTACTTCTTGCTCAATAAACTTATTTGGCACATGGACTAGTAATCTAAGGGGAGTACATTGGGTTCCCTCAATATTGATGATTGTAAAATTAGGGTATATCCATATATCCCCTATGTTTTTAATACTTTTACTTATCAGGGGGTTGAATCTCATCATTGGGATCCCTATGATGACCTCATTAAGGGCAGGATAGACACAATCACATATAAACTAGATGTGATCCCTGTACTTAAAGATATATAACTTAGAGTAATACTATGAGATAATTTGTGTCCTATCAGGTGACCATTCCCTAAGGTTTTCAATATTTTTTATGGATAGGAGGAAATCCCAAAGATATGACATCATGTAGAATTGAGACCTACTCTTCTTGATTGTAGAAAATTGTCTACTCAAACAAGTGTTGATTACTTCACCAAGAGGAGGGGTGACTTATTTCTCAACCATGAAATATATTAGGGGGACCCAAAGTTTATATAAATATGTAGTGGTTGATTTTCCACATTATCTATTCATCATTGTCATGATCATCCTTATTACAAATCTAAATTAACCAATGGAGATGTTATTATTGAAGTTAGAAAACACTTAGTTTCTAGAATATAGCCATAGAAAAAGGATGCTCTTCAAATCATTATATTTGGATTAATTTTTTATTATGGCTAGGTCTACTTGGGGTTTAGGAAATTTTTAATAATTTTCAAAAGCTATAGGATAAATTTAAGCAATCTTCTTAAAAATATGTTCATGAACAATCATGCCCTTATCTATTTTTCCATCTTTAAAAATTAGATCAATGATATCTATGCAATGTAATACCTTGGGTTTTACTTATACATAGTGTAGGCCAGTCATTTGGATGGTGACTATGTTTTAGTATCTTCTTTTTGTAGACATGTTATTTTCCTCATCCCTTATGATGGGCTACTAGTTCTCAATGGTCCAAAACAAGCTTGACCAATTGTTGTCCCCTATGTTCAAAGTTATGATGTAAAATTGTGTGTCCTTGAAAACTCTACCTTCTACATCCAAGGTCAAATAGAGTTCCACATATTCCCTTGAAACACCTTTATAGGCTGCCATGGCTATGAATTTCTCTAAATTTCTTGGTAATATATTACACTTTAGCTTTGGATTGATTTGTTCTCACACAAGTGATAATTCCACATTCCTTAGCTTAGTCATAATGAACACAAGGTCAAATTAGTGTTCTCACACTTTCTAGGGTTTTTTTAAAGGTCTTATCAATGATTTAATGGTGGCAGATAGTTTAATTTACAAGTTTTATGCCTTAGATCTCAATTGGATTGCCTATTTATACCTTTGGATTTACTAGGTTCATAAAATATTCAACTTGTCATATTATGCTTATGTGGCTCTGATATGGCATCATCATGGAATCCTTCTTATTAAGTTTGAAATATGACCATTTGTCACTTTTTGACTTGTGTCAATATTTCATTGGTTCTAGGACCTTTAAAAATTTTGCCTTGTCTTATACCATTGGATCTATTTACTTGGATCAACATGTTTTATTGATATTGATCTAATAAATTGAATGTCATTGGTTGATTTTTTATATTCCCTATGGTTGTGACACTTGACACTTCTATATTTATCTTGATTTTTGTTAAAATGTCAATGTTGATCTTGCACTATTGTATCATCTTTGCCTAGATGAATGTGTTCCATCGATCTTGATCTATTGGATCATGTTCCTTGCTTTGCATGCCATTGATTAGAATGTATATTCAAGATTACATACCATTGATATTTTAAAGATGTTCAAGATTTAATTTATAGCTTGTGGCTATGCCACTTGTCATATCCTCATTTGTTGTTAGGGCCTTTGACTTTTCAACCTTCATCAAGCACCATTATATCTTCTCTAACTGGATTAACATGCTTTATCAGATCATAATCTAAAGGGTGGAATGCCATTGGCTTCTTAATGTTCTTTGGGGACATGTTTGAGATTTAATCATCCATTTTGGGCATGACACTTGGCATCTTCACATTGGTTCTAAGTTTTTTAATTTGCAACATCGATCTCGCACCATAAGATCATCTTTAGCTAATCAATCATGTTGCATTAGATCATTTTTTTTTCATACAATTAGATCTTTAGTAGGTTTCCCATGATGGTGACACTTGTCACCTTCTCACTTATTTTTGGGTTTCATTTAAGTCATGAATTTTCATGTATTGTTAGATCAATCTTGCTCGAGTAAATGCATATCATTGATCTTATGATCAATAAAATAAAACTAAGGATCAGGGATTATAAGGAACTTAGGTTAAAATATTTTAGACTAGGGTTTTATTTGTGTTGATTAACATGATAAAAATTTAGGATAAAATTTTTAGGCTAAGTTCTAAAGCATTATAAAAGGAACCCTACATTAGTTAGACCATGTGGAGATAAAAGGAACAAAGGGGGGCTTGGGACATCAATGACTAAGTATGAATTTTTATACTAAGGTTTGGTTGTGTTGATAAATATGACTAAGCCTTATGATAAAAATTAAACTAAGTCTATCATTTAATTAATTATTCCCTTATAAATTTGAATTTGATTCAAAAGGGACCGAGGTTAAAACATTAGATTAGGGATTTAACATGACTTAAAATAGATTGAATTAATCTTTAAAAAACTAAAGACTAGTAAAAGATCAATTTATCATTGAAACACAAAACCCTAAGAATGTTCATTCCCAAATGAGAATCATTGAACTTGCATTGCATAAACATAGGAAATAATCATCAAAAACATTAGAAGGGGTAAAATAATAATCTTTTGAAAATATGTCAATTAATCCAAATGAAAACCATGTGTTTATGATCTATAGATACAGACAATGTGAAAATATGCTATTGATACTCTAATCAAGTGATTTTTCAACTTTAAGGTACAAATTTTCATAATTTAAAATAAGGGTCCCCATTTTTTAGAATTGGGGGTATGTTGACCTCAATAAATGGTGACTTTGGGTGGAAATATAGCAATATGTTAGAATTCAAAGACTTTGGTTTAGAATAATAACTAAGCTAGTTATTCCACTTGATTAGGCATCAGTATTAAGATCAATTCATGGTTAGAACAAGTCTTTCATATGCAAAATTAGGGTTAAACATCAAAACATAGCCATATTACGTGTGTTCTTTAATTCTACTTACTAATTTCCATAGGATTTAGAGAACATATTCCAAACTCATGACCTTGACCATTGGCATTGACTTATAACATATTTAGATGTTTATTAAGAATCATGATATAGCTTAGGGAAGGCTTGGACATTGCTCTACTACTAGCCATGCATCCATAACCCTAATAAAGATACCTTTGGCTCTACTTAAATCCTTTCTCTACTTATATCTAGGCATCCATAGTCCCAATGGAGATTACTAGAATCACATTTGCTTAGATTTTTTTTGAATTTTGTAATAGGCTCTTATTTTTTGTATTTTTTTTTTATATATTTTGACTTTCTAGTAAAGGTTGGGAACTAGATTAGCTAGGTTTTAGGATTTGGTCAAATGTTTGATCTTTAGATAGTCATCCTTGGCTATAAACTTTGTCCTAGGTAATTAATATTTTTTAAGTGCAAACATGACTTTGTCCTAATAATTCAAGCCTTCACGCTATATGTACAATCCTTTTTTAGACCCAAAGTTAGCTCATAACAATGCCTAAAATCTCAAGGAAAAATTAACCTACTTACTATTCCTTACCAATTTCTCCAGACTATAACTTCATGCTCACATTTAAACAATCCATGATCAACCAATGCTGAGGGGCCATACCTACATTCCTGAATTGTGAGGTTTCTTTGATAAATCATATGAATATTGAGCTAAGGGTTGTCTAGAATAGAGTTATTAAAATAAAGGAACAAATTAGGGAAATTAAATAGACCAAAAATAAAACAAAGGAAACAAGAAAACAAAGATATACACACACTATGTACAAACAAGGGACAAAAAGGAAACTAAATCAAAGAAACTAAACTAAAGCCTACCTATGCTAACTCTAACTAATCTTATAGTTCACTCCACAAAGACTTCAAGTGGGACAATAGAGATATAGTTCTTGAGGTATTGCACATTGGTTGGAAATGTAAACTCTACTCTTTACAAGTCTTTTAGCTTGAAGGTATTATCTCCTAAGGTCTCAACAATTTGATATGGACCAATCTACAAAGGCATGAAATTCCCATGTTTTCCTTTTAGTTCTGAGGCTTTATCCCAAAGAAGGACTAGGTCTCCTTTTTTAAATACCTTTATCTTTGAATGCTTATCAAACCACCTCTTAACTATGGTCCAGTGTCTACTGATGTCAAGTAACATTTATCTTCCTTTCTTTCATCTTTCATCTGTATGATGTCAAGTAACCTTGAACTTGTAAATTCTTGATCTTCCTCCATGTATTATTTCATGAACCTATACATTTTCAACTTGAGTGTTATGGGAAATATAAGCTCTTGACCATATACCAACAATAATGGTGATGCCTTGAGAGATTTTTTAACTCTAGTTATATCGACCCAAAGGGCATACTTGAGTAATTTGTGCCATATTTTTGGTTTATCAACTATAGACTTCTTTATGGCTTTCATCATGTTCTTCTTTGTTGATTCAGATACTCCATGCCCTTGGGGGTAATATTATTATGAGAACTTGAGAACAATGTTTTTGTTGTCATATACCCACTCAATCATCTCAATGGATATAAATTCAGATCCAATATCATAAACCATAGATACTAGTGTGCCAAACCTTGAGCATATATTCTCTTCCAAGAATTTGGTCACATATTCAGTCTTACATTGCTTGGTTATCACTACCTCAGTCCATCTTGTGTAGTAGTCTATAGCAATTAGGAAATACTTGTGAACATATAATGAATTTAGGTTGATGATCCCCATAAAGTCTAATCCCCATTGTGAAAAAGTCTTGTCAATCATTAATGGATTCAATGACATGGTAACATTGGGCTCTTTGGTGTTAAATATTTGACATGAATGACATTTTGTTACATGCTTGTGAGAATCTTTGAAGATAGTAGGCCAATAATAATTATCTCTACGGATATTTTTGGTTGTATTCCTTCTAGATGGATGTCCACTTCCTATCTTTTCATGGAAAGTGTTCAAAATCTCAGTTATTTCTTCCTTAGAAACACAACTTAGGTATATGCCTTCAAAGTTATTTATATATAGTACTATGTCCTTGATCATTAGATGGTCTACCTTGATCCTTAAAGCTCTCTTTTTCTCTCTACTTAATCATATAGGACAATATCCATTTATTAGAAAATGAATAATGGGATCATACTAATCATTGGATTGAAAGCTTTGTTGATCAACCTGCATAACCCTCAGTTTAGGATTAGTATTAGTAATTAACTAAATTAAGCCTTAGAATCTTACCAACTTGGAAATATTCATCTCTAAATCATATTCTTAAAATAAAAACATCCACTTACCTCTCCTTTCTCCAAGTTCACATTTACTCAACATTATCTTAGTGGTAGGGTTTGGTAGGATTACATGCACTTTATTCCTAAGAATATAATGTCTAAAATTATTTACTTCCTTGAATAAAGAAAATGTTTGTTTGTTAATCAAAGAATAGTTCAAATCAGCATTTTTAAGGTTAGTACTCATGAAATTAATGGGGTGATCACATTTATCTATATGTTGAGTTAGAAAAATAACTATTGTATGATCAGAGGCAAAGGAATAAATATAGAAATCTTTAGAAAAAATTAGGCTTATCAAGACTAGATCTTGTCTAATTACATCCTTGATGTCTTTAAAAGCCTTCTTGGTCTCTACATTCTATGTGATATTGACATATTTCTTCAACATGTCATTCAATGGCTTTACAATATTTGTAAAACTAGAAATAAACTTTCTTACAAAGTTGATCTCTACCAAAGAAGGAATTTAATTCCTTCCTACTATTAGGTGGTTTTATATTTGATATTGCATTTACTCTATCAATATATATATATATATATATATATATATATATATATATATATATCCCCTCTTTGGTTATGACATTCATAATAGCTTTCCCTAGTTACACAAAAGATGATTTTCTTGGGATTGAGGGAGATTGCATACCTTTTGTATCTCTCAAATACCTATTATAAGTGCATGATGTGGTATTTCCTATTTTTTGAAAATATAGTTAGGTCATGCATATAAATAATAATACTCTTACCAATAAGTCCTTTTAAATCATGGTCCATTAATATTTGAAATGTTTCACTTCTATTAATTAATCTAAAAGGCATTCTCTTGTAAGAAAAAGTACCACACTTAGTAGTAAACAAAGTCTTCATCATGTCTTCCTTATTCACTAGAACCTAATTATAGCTTAAAAAGACATCATAGTTGAACCAAAAACAATTTGGATTTCTTAGTCAAGAGAAGGTAGGGGATAATTATCTTTTTTAGAAGCTCTATTAAAATTTCTAAAGTTAATGCATAATCTTATTTCACCATTTTTCTTCTTGATTGGTACTAAGTTAGCTACCCAAGTGGAGTGTCTAATGGGAAACACTATCTTAGCATCTAGTAACTTCTTGACCTATTTGTATATCATTGGTTCTAAGATAGGGTTGACTGGTCTTTGTTTTTTTCCTAGAATGTTTATAGGCTTCTTTCAATGGTATGGTGTGGGTTATGACCCTAGGATCAAAAATCCTTAAGTTATCATAGGACCATTTTATTACAACTTTATACTTGCTCAAAACATATTTATCTCTCTTTGTTTTAATGCTTGTGTAGGTCATACTAATGTTTACCAATTAAGGTTGAGGTTGGGAACCTAGGTCAATTGTATTGTAATCCTTCCCATCTACTTTGGGAATCTTGATAGTCTCAGCTAGTCTATCTAAATCAAATAATCTTTCTATGGAAATCATTCTTTTAGGGATTTTGTTATCATTTAGTTAAATGACCTTGCCATCAAGATTTCCTTAAACTTTATCATCATCAAGGGTATTTTCATTGACCTCATTAATAATGTGAGCCTAAAATACTCTTGAGTTAGTCATAAAGTGTATGATCTGTTGATCATCATTGAATACTTGCAAGTGCTTGACATTATCTAGCATTGAGGGACTCGGGACTAATTCAATGGTAAGGTTTTATAACTTGGAATTTTGATTGGGCATAAGGTTGGTTATAGCTAAATTAATTTCATAAGTAGCCTTGTTTTCCTATGTAGGGATTGACAAAATGTTGAATGCATCAAAACATTAAATTAATTCCCACACTATAAATTCATACTTCTTAAGGTATGATAATCTATGTTGATATTTACTCTTGAACTAATTAACTACTAGTTTAGATTCATCAAAAACTAATAGTTCCTTGACCTTATATTTGATTATAAATTGTAATCCAAGAATAAGTGATTCATACTCTACAAGATTATTAGTGCATGGGAATTGGAGTTTGTAAGAGGTATTATATTCCTTTCCAATGGGATTGAGTAATACCACTCCTACTCTAAAACCTAATTTTCATCTAACACCATCAAAATATAGCTTCCATAATCCAAGCATAGCATGAGAAGTTTTGGATTTATATACCTTTAGGGAATCAAGAGTGTAAACACCTAGAATTTAGTTAACTAGGTTGAACCTCTCATTGGTTTCATTGTACTCAATGATCATATGATTCATCTTGGGATCCCTTTTTATCTTGATCTGATTGAGAAATCCTTTCTAGGGTAATCACATGTGTGAACATTCAATAAACATATAACCATTCAATGATCTGGTCTAATATCTGCTTAGTATCATTCTATATGAATCAAGAAGATCTACCACTTAGATGTTAATGAACTTTTGTATCCTTGGCTTAGAATCAATTTGCATGTGAAAATTTAGTAATTCACCAATTACTTTGACTCTTGATTTATCTAACTGAGTCACAACCCTATTATATTTAATTGGAGTCAAACTTAATTTTTCATAAATACCCTTAGGCATAATATTTTTAGATGCACCAAAGTCTAACAAACAATTATTTAAATTCTTACTAAAGATCCTAACTATAAATAGGATAGGTGGAACATATGCCTTATTTTTGTGTATTAAAACATTAGCTTGTGCATCTTTTTTACACTTACCATGCTTCTTAGATAAAGATTCCAACAAAAAATCCCTTTGTTATGTAATCTAAGTCAACTCATGTAAGGTAATGTTATCTTTGATATTTTTCATGTCCTCTACTATATTATATCCAGTCCTATTGGAAAAAGCAGATGCATCAGCATTGGGTTTAGAGGTACTTCCCTTAGGAGGCTCTAGATTGTTATCTAATGTAGTATCAAGAAGAGTATCAAAGTTATTTAGTAGATTTGAGGTGTTAAAAGGTTTCTTATTCTCTTTGTTTCTCAAAGGATATGTATTATTAAGATATTTTTGAAAAGCATGAATCTCTTTAGGGATATCCTCAGGCTCATTATCTTCTTGAAATGGGAACTCAAATGTTTCCACCATAAAAGTTGGATCAAAATATTTAGATGAACTTGAAGAACTTGAAGTACATACACCATTGTCTTGATTAGGCACAACTTTAAAACCATCTAAATCTTCTTACAATACTTCAAAGGCATTGTAAAATTCTAGATAATCTAATTCACCATGCTTTGAATTACAATGAACTCTATAATAATTAGTCAAAGCTACACTAAGATTTATATTAGGAAATTTTTTATTAGTATATGAATCATGGTTATGACTATTTTTATTTTTATATTGAAACCCATTTCAAGGCCTATTAAACATTTAGAAAGAGAAGTTCCTATTAGATCTTTCTCTAGTATTGCCAACTTACTTTTGTAGCTAAAAGATATTAGTTCTGAGATTTTGAACCATCTTTAATATAAAATAATTCTCATTCTTTGGTGCCTTATACTTATGTACTTGAGTATTTATACTGGTTGTAGGCATCAAATCTCTATGGTCTTATGGATGAGACCACTGGTATAGTCATTTAAGAATCCTAGGTTTTGGCCAAGATGTGCATGACTCAAAGGAAATTGGTTCAAGACTGGAATTTGATTTAAGGTATGAATATTTTAATTGGTATTAGGAATTAAATTTAGAATATACAAATTTGGATTAATATTCAAAATATTGTATGCCAATGGCCTTGCGGTTACATCTAATCATTAATGATCACAACTTCAGCATAAGCCAGGGCTAGTGTATTAATGACATGAATAGATATTTTTAAGAACATAAAAATTATGGGATCCAAGGCATCCTTGTAAATCTATAAGGATAAATCCTCATCAGGTTTATAAGAAGTTTTAGTTTTGAAAAACATTTTTTGGAACCTAGCATTAAAGGCTCTTATGGGCTCATTTGAATCTCTTTTAATTATGGTGAACTATTGGTAAAGGACACAAGGACTAATGATTTTTCCAAACTGATTAGTAAAATAATTATTAAAATCATTACAACTAGATATATATAGTTTTTAGGAAGGTTTAGTAACCATTCATTTATAGCATCCTTGAAATTAAATTGAAACAATTTGCAGTTACATCTTTATGAATAACATTTAAAATTATTAAAGCATATTTGAAAAAATTAATGTGTTTTTTAATAGTTAAAACACCATTAAGACTAAAAGTAGGAAAATACTTTATAGGATTATAAGTAAGGCCATTTAATACACCTAGAACATTGATTAAACATAGGAACACCCTGAATTAGTGAAGTTGGTTTAGACTTTGAAAGTCTATGCTTATATTTGTCTCACCTAGATATCCTATGAACTTATAATGAAATAAGAGAAAACTTTGTTTCTAAACATGACCTAGTCCTTATCCTTGGAAATTATAGCTTTAAATATTTGAACCCTATTTGAAATACTATGTGTAAACATTATCTTTGTAAAGAACAATGATCAGACTTGCACATTAAACAAATTTTGCACAAATTTTTATAAGGGATGACAAAGGACATTAATATTTAACTAAATTATTTCAAATATATGTTTGAATACATAGGTATGGGTGATATTTACATGTTTCGATCTCAGCTATACTAAAATTTGTAGAGATCTAATTAATCTTTGAACAAAACAACTATTACTAACCTAAAACACCTTGGATTCATAAAGCTTAATCTATCTTTACCACAATTTGTCATATATCTTCAAAGAATATCTATCTTTGTCTAAATAAGCACAAATATTGATCTAAAACCATTATGATTATTAGTATTTACACAAATATCCTAAAATAAACACAAATATGTGAAGAATACATCAATCTTAAAATAGAATTCACCAAAATTAGAAAAGATATTGCAAATTTTCAAATATTTAACTACCCTCCTTCTAGTACTAGTGAAACATATTCCCTATTGATTCATAAACATGTATCAAAATTGATTCTTAGTGTTTAAGAAACATTACTCATTTTTTAATTCAGAGAATCTAATGCATGAGTTGCAAGTTGTGATAATCTTGTTATCTTTGGTGGAATAAAGGTAGAACAAGTGACTATTTCACAAATTTATATTAGTTGGTGGTTAGGAGCCATCATGGCTTAATAGTTTCTTAGATTTTAAAGATGATTTGTGCTATTCAAATTGAATTATTATTAAACCTAATTCTAAAGATAAACTAAAATGAGTATTTGTAATGAAGATAATCTAAGGTGAATTGATTAAAAAAAGGAGCAAAAGGAATGGTAGGTCAAAAAAGAGAGGTGTTGTTAATCTTTATTTCAAACATTATGACAAGGTTTTAATTTCATCTGAATATACATTTAACTAATGTGCAATATGAAGTATCATAATTTTAAATCCTATCACACATCAAGCAAACATCTGAGGAAGGTATGAAAAGATGTAAATAAAACTAGGTTCACTTTAATAATTTCACCCCTATAGGTAAATAACATTATCTTAGATTAAATAAGAGTAAATAAATAAAATTAAACATAATAACCTTCAATTAATATACCATTATCACAACCTATAACTCATGCATTGGATTCTTTGAATTCATAAATGAGTATTGTTTTTTAAACACTAAGAACCACCTATGATACATGTTCAGGCATCAATAAGAAATGTGTTATGTTGATTCTAGAAGAAGGGCATCAAAAATATATAACATCATGTATATTTGAGCCCTAATTTTATTTTTGTTTACATAAAATTATCTACTCAATCAAGTGTTGATTACTTCACCAATGAAATAGATTAAGGGGACTCAAAGTTTATCTACATACGTAGTGGCTACATTTCCACATAATCTATTCATAATTAACATGATCATCCTTATTATAGGTTTAAATTGACTTATGGGGATGTTATTATTGAAGTCATCAAACACTTGGTTTCTTGAATAAAGCCATAGAGAAAGGATGTTCTTCAAATCATTATCTTTAGCCCAATTATTAATTATGGTTAGGTCTACTTGGAGTTTAAGTAATTTTTAATAATTAAAAAAAAAAGGATAAATGTAAGTAATCTTCCTAAAACTACATTCATAAATAATCATGCCCTTATCTATTTCCCCATATTTAAAAATTGGAGCAAGGATGTATATGCAAAGTAATACCTCAAGTTTTGTAACGTCGTAGTGTAGGCTTATCGTTTGGATGGTGACTACATCATAGTATCTTATTTTTTTAAACATGTTCTTCTCCTCCTCTCTTATGATGGGTTATTGGTTATCAATGGTCCAAAATAATCTCAACCAATTATTGTCCCCTATTTTTAGAGCTATGGTGTTAAACTGTGTGCCCTTGAAAACTCTTCTTTCTACATCTGAGGTCAAATAGAGCTCCACATATTCCCTTGAAACACATTTTTAAGTTGCCATGACTATGAATTTCTCTAGATTTATTTCTAGTATATTGTACTTCATCTCTAGATTGATTTATTCTCACATAAGTGATAATTCAACTTTCCTTGGCTTGGTCACAATGAGCACAGGGTGGAATTATAGTTATTGCACTTGCTAGGGTTTTTTTGAAGGTCCTCTAAGTGCTTTAATGGTGGTAACTAGTTCAATTTATAAGTTTCATGCCTTATATCTCAATTGGATTGCATATTTATACCTTTACATTTCTTGGGTCCACAAAATCTTCAACTTGGCATATATGCTTATGTGGTATCACCATGGCATCTTGCTCATTAATGTTTGAAATATTACCATTTGTCACTTTTGGACATGTGTTAATATTTCATTGGTTCTAGACCCTTTCATCTCTATTATAACTATTTACATAGATCAACATAATTTGTTGATCTTGATCTGAGAAATCAAATGTCATTGGCTACTTTGTTATATTCCCTGTGGTTGTGATACTTGGAACTTATACATTTATCTTGATCTTTGTTGAAATTTCAATGTTGATCTCACACCATCAAATAATCCTCACTTAGATGAATGTTCTCTATCAATATGTACTCCATTGATCTTGATTGATTAGATCATGTTCCTTTCTCTACATGCTATTGATCGAAATGTGTATGTGAGGCCACATACCATTGATCTTTTAAAGATGCTCAAGCTTTAATTTGTGGCTTGAAATTATGCCACTTATCATTTCCTCATTTGTTATTAGGGCCTTTGACTTTTCAACCTTCATCATGCACTGTTATATCTTATTTAGATGGATCAATTCACTCCCTCATATCATAATCTAAAGGGTGTAACTCCATTGGCTACTCAATGTTCTTTCATTGAAATTATGATACTTGTCACCTTCTCATTCATCTGGAGGATTTGTTGAATCTTTGACTTGACATGTATCATTGATCAAAATATGTATGCTTAGTTGCATACCATCAATATTTGGGGACATTTTTGATCTTTAATCATCCATTTTGGGCTTGACACTTGGCATCTTCATGTTGGTTCTATGTTCCTTTGAATTTTCAACATTGATCTCACATTGTCAAATCATCTTCAGCTAATCAATCATGTTATTTTGGATCATATTTTGTTGTGTACCATTGGATCTTTGGTAGGGTTATTGTAATGGTGACATTTGTCACCTTATCACTTGTTTTGGGTCTCCATTGAAGTCTTGACTTTTCACATGCCATTAGATCAATATTTCCTGAGTAAATGCATACCTTTTGATTCTACGGTTAATGAAATAAAACTAAGTTAGGATTAGGGAATATAATGGAATAAGGTTTTATTCATGTTGATAAACATGATAAAACCTTAGGATAAAAATTTTAGGCTAAGCTCTAAAACATAATAAAATGGACCTTGCATTAATTAGACCATGTGGAGATAAAAGGAACAAAAGGGGGCTCAGGAAATAAAGGATTAAGTATGATTTTTAGACTAAGGTTTGGTCATGTTGATAAACATGACTAAGCCTTATGATAAAAATTAAAATAAGTCTATTGTTCAATTAATTATTCCCACATAAATTACTCCTACGTAAATTTGAATTCAATTCAAAATGAACCTAGGTTAAAACATTAGACTAGGGTTTTAACATGACTTAAAATATATTGAATTAATATTTGAAAATCCTAAGGCTAGTAAAAGATCAATTTATCATTGAAGCATAAAAACCTAAGCATGTTCATTCCCAAATGAGATTTCATTGAACTTGCATTACATAAACATAAGAATCAATCATTAACAACATTAGAAGGGGTAAAACGATAATCATTTGAAAATATGTCAGTTAATCCAAATGAGAACCATGTGTGGATGATCTTTAGATAAAGAAAATGTGAAAATATGCTAGTGGTACTTTGATCAAGTGATTTTTCAACTTTAAGGTACAAATTTTCATAGTTTAAAACAAGGGTCCCTATTTTTTAGAAATGGGAGTATGTTGACCTCAACACACTCAAAGTTCATCATGTGTCATGTAAGTGTAACAAAAGGTGGTGTTTCGGGAATAAAACATGATGGCATATAATGATGATACTAAGTAAAATATAGTAACAAGAAAATAAGATAAATAAAAAGATATAATTGAAAAATATTTACCTTTACTTACCTTAGTGATATAGATAAAGAAGGAGACTATAAGAGATGTGAAGGAATCTATTGTGAGGAAGATTAGGTGAACCTATAGAGATTAGTGAGAAAAAGTGAAAAATAAATATATATATATATATATATATATATATATATATGGATATAGTAGTGTAAAATATTCTCTAGGACATCATGATTCTAGAACTTTTTATAGTTACAAAAATGAGTTAGTAAAAACAAAGATATGATCAAAACAAGGAATATGATAGCAAATAATTGAAAGATAAATAATTATGAATAGTAAATTTAAAATAGGGTGAAAATAAAGTCATTTACTATAATTTTACTATTATGATAGAAACATAGAGCTCTGAGAGACCTATCAAAAGTCAAAAGAGCCAAGGTGGTGAGGAGATGACAGCTAAGATGAAGAGGATACCTGGCAACTTCAACAGGTGCAACACATGTAGGTAATTGAGAATTTCAAATTTATTTTGAGTATATTAATTGAAAGTAATTATTGTATAGAAAATTGTAAATTAAACCAATTATAGAAAATAGAATGTACCCCAGGAAGTTTTTAAGGGAACTAGAGGTCAAATAGGGAATTGGGTTTGAAAGGGATTAGAGAAATAAGTGTTGAAGTTAAGTGAGTCAAAGAATTAGTATTTTGAAAGAACTAGGTCGACCCAATCAACCTAGTAGGTTGAAAATCAGGTTTTAACATGGATGATTTAGTAAGTATGGGTCTACTTAGTTGATTGAAGAATATGGATGACTTAGTATCCCTTGGTTGACTTAGTTAATTAAATTAAAGTGTTAAATTAGCACTAAGGGGGGAAAATTAAAGGGTTAACTTTGTTAAATCCAAATGGTTAACATAGTACTATTAGGTTAACTTAGTATGTTACTATGTGGTTGATATAGTATTAAAATGCAATAAATTAGTCTATATAGTACTTTTAAGCCCTAGGCTACCTGATTAATTACTAAAATAGCCAAGTAGGATAAAAATAAGTCAAATTGGTAGGAAATGAATAGATTAAGTAAAATTAGGTTTATTTTTGTTAAAATTTAGAAGAATGTATTTTGATTATAAGTGACATGGAGGTCTAATATATCTTTTGTTGTTTGATGGTTCTAGGGGTACTAAAGATTTTGGTGATTAGTGGATGCATCTTGGATACTAGATCTATTGGAGTGTTTGATAGAGATAGATTGGGATAAATTGGTCATACTAGGATTAGGAAGCATCATGGAGATGCAACAAGTTCCACTGAGTGTTGATCTAGTGGTCATGTTCTTAGGAGCCTTGGAGTGCTTGACCAATACTTTTAGGTTGGTAGTGGATGGGTATACCATAGAGGTTGGTACCACATTGTAAGATGTCCATTTATTACTTGGAATTCTTATAAGAGGGATACCAATGATCATGGGGATATTGAATGATCAGGAAGAGAGATGAGCATTAGCCCAATGGGTGACTTGCTTGGATAGGATTTACCTGGGTTTAAGGGTGAGTCTATTTGATGTCTATATTACCCAGATTATAGATATCCAAAATGCTATGATAGGACTTATGATAACATGATTGTTTTATCACAAGTTAGATGGCAAGGTACTACTATATGTGACAGACTTGTGTTAGTTGATATTGGAGTAGGGGGAACTCTATGACCTGGGTTCTATCATATGGGTTTAGATCATGTATGACATGTATGGGATGTTGTCTAGAGGGTAGAAGACCATGGGGCTCATGGTATTACTAAGTGCTTAGATATATGAGAGGTTTCTAATGTACTGACTAGATGGGTTACCCCATATGGTCAATAATTGATTACCTCGAGTACTGATATACAAACATAATCAGGTGGTGTGAGCCATGCCCCATGTACTAGTGTTATATATAGTCACATGAGGAGATATCATGTGGTATCCTTATGTAGACATTGTGATAGTTTGGCCAAGTTAGAGGATAGTGGAACCAAAGTTAACATGAGTATGGGTCATAGGCCACTCCACTTGGTGGGTAGAGCCATATCTAGTGGCATGTTTCCCAAGATAGTTTAGGCTCCCTCATTTAATTGATCATATAGTGGTGCCCACATTTTGGGATAAGAATGAAAGAGAGATGAGGGGAAGAGGAGGAGGAGGACCACCAGTCATGAGGCTAGAGATTAGATCATGATGTGAGAGACTATAGATAGGTTGATCATGATGGCTAGTAGCTAGGGAGGACATGGACATGGATGCAAGAGTACCATAGGTACCATAGTTGATACCAAAATAGGAGGATTATAGAAAAAATCAATCACATCATCAATAAAGATACCAAAGATGAGACATAAAATAGAGGGTGGTCATCTAGGATGACCCATCAGTCAGCGCAGAGAAGAGCTAGTCTATAGAGGCACCACTAAGATAAGGCTTGAGATGAGCATCGGTAGTCACCCCAGGGTTTATGATGAGGTAATCAAGGGGTGAGTCGATGGAAAGACCATGCTTGATGGTTGAGTAGATATGGAGATGGTGTTTGGTAACATTAGGATAGGTAATAAATGGTTTTAATTTGTTTAAGCTTTGAAAATAAAGTACTAGTCATAGAAGATTTGATTGATAGATTAGAGATAGATAGCTTTAGAGATATATCTATGATCTAACATCTATCTAGTTTGAATTTTATAGATCTTATGGATAAGGAGGAGACCAGATGGGGATCCCTAGTGAGGGGATCACTTCATGATATTCTAGATGGGGCATTAATGCCATATAACCTTACTACATTGGATGATCTTGTGGTACCATGTACCCCAAATTAGGAAAGCTAGTTTAGACTAGTAGGGGAGGATACAAGGAAACTATAGGTGCATGTAGATGGGCTATAGCCACCAATAGGGGTGGGAGAGGGAGAGGCATAGGCATGGTAGGCCTTGGCTTAAGAGAGAGTCATGTATTTGGCATTAGAGGAAATTTGGATTAAAAATAGTCTTCCTAAGAAAATATTTAAAATATGAAATATGACATATGAAAAAAATTAAAAACACTTAAAATATGGCATCATCCCCTAGGCTAAAAAAAAAAACATAAAAAAATTATTTATTGTATAAAACCTATACTGACTCACTTTGGTTAAGATAACCTTATTTAATTCCATATCTTATTTTTTAATGGAAATTTTAAAGTTTTTTTGTTCTTTCACATTCAATGATTATATAAGGTATTATGCTTTTTTTAAGAAGCAAAAAATCCAAATTTGAATTACAAACAATAAAATCATCTCCAAATTTTTTTCAGATGTGTTGCCAATGCCCTAGTAGACATGTTTATGAAATGTGTAAGTATACACAAGGCACAAGAATTGTTTGATAAATGTCTCTAAATAAATATGGTCTCATGAAATGTGATGATTTTAGCATATGCATAAAATGGGCTTGCTAGAAAGGCCTTGTAGACTTTTAAGCAAATGAGCTTGAAAGAAAGGCCTTAGAGACATTTAAGTAAATAGAATTGATAGGTGTAAATCCAAACTTTATAACCTTTTCCAACATCCTCCTGACCTATGAAAAAATGTGAGATTTGGAACATGGTATAGATATTCATCAAAGCATAATGGAAAGTGGAGTTTTGTCTGATATTATAGTTATCAATGCCCTGATTGACATGAAAGCAAAATGTGGAACCACATAGAAAGAATGGGAACTATTTGACAAAATACCTCAAAGAAATGTGGTATCATAGAATATAATGATATCAAGATATGCACAAAATGGTGTTCTGGATAAGGATTTAAAACTTTTCAAATAAATTCCTTAACAAGATGTGGTGTTATGGACTATACTGATTGGAGGATGTTCACAAAATGGGCTTGTTGAAAATTCTTAGGAGACTTTTAAGTAGATGTAATTGGTAGGTGTAAAATTAAATGGGAAAACTCTACTTATTTGGTAGCATATTTCCATCCTGTACCAAAATAGGAGCTTTTAAATAGGGTATGGGCATCCATCAAATCATAATCAAAGACATGTTTTTGTCTGATGTTGTAGTTGTGAGTGCCCTGATGGACATGTATGTAAACTATGGAAGCATTTAGAAGGTGTGGAAATTGTTTGACAAAATGCCTCAAAGAAATGTGTTGTTATGGAAATTGATGATTTTAGGGTATGTAATACATGGCTATGGAAAGGATGATCTTAAACTCATTGAACTATTGAATCATTCTATAACATACCCCCATCATGTAATCTTTTTTTGTGTTTTATTTACATGCAGTGATGCAAGTCTAGTGGGAGAGATATAAATAATTCAATGGGATGAATGATTATTATTGCATTATACCTATAGTTCATCATAAATACCACCTTGGGCATGCTAACCATGTTGAGGAAGATCTAAAATTTATCATCAAATGCCCATTAAACCTATACTAGTCCTATGGATGTGCTTATTTGGTGCTTATAGATCATATAACAATATAGGGCTAGGACTATTTTTGGTAGCACTCCTTTTTGATTTACATTCTAAAATTAATGAGTCTTACGTTCTTATGTCAAACATATATGTATAAGTGGGAAAGTTTATTGATATTAAAAATGTGAGAATATTGATGAAAGATAGGGGAATAAAAAATACCTAGATGTAGTTGGATTGAAGTTCATAGAATGGTTCATACTTTTTTCCCAAGAGATAGATTACATGAAAAAACACTATATCTATTCAAACTTGGAGAAGTTGTATTGGGAGATAAGGCAATAGGAAATTTTATAGATTCAAGACATTTAACAACTGATGTGGTGGAGGAAAATGAATTATTTGTTTTCCACTGTAGTGAGTAATTAGCAATTGATTTTAGATTGTTAATCACATCCCCCCTCGAATAACTATTAGAGTCATCAAGAACCTTCAAGTATGTGTTGAATAACACACTAAAACCAATTTTATCTCAAATAAATATAATGTTATTTGTGGACATTATTGGTGGTACTATGTTAAATGAATTAAAAACACAAGATTACACCATAAAATGTTGCATCATGTCATACTTGTGGTGATAATAAGGAATCAGGTTTTACTTTTTGTTTTAACCAAAAAAGAGTGTTTTTTTAAATTGTTTAAAAGGATAGACCATATGTTTTTGACTTCATAAAATTAGATATACTATATATATCATGATGTGGAAATGTGTTCCAAGTTTCATGTATATCTCTAGATTGTGAAGCTAGAGTAGGCTGAGAATGGGAAAAGAAAAAGGAGAGGAAATACAAAAGGAAAGGGAAAGCTACTCAACAAGAAGAAAATGTAAAAGGAGACTAATAATCAATCCAATGCTTAGAGATAATATCTTGATAGTTATTTACTAAAACTTTTTATCTTTGTACAACCTTTTTACCTTGTTTATTTATATCACTATGTGCCTATCTCTAGTCTGCCTTTTGGGATTAAATTAATATACAATTTTTTTTCCAAATTTGTATATGTTAATGTGTATTTAGCTCCTTGATTTTTCCATATCACTTTCCTTTCATGGCAAGCTTATATGTTTGTGATTTTGTAATCATTTTTATTTTTCTTTATTTAATTTGGTTTTAAATTGTTTACATTTAGTTTGAGATAAAATATTATAATTTATCTATATGTTGAATTAAAGTAATGTAATCACTTAAAAATTAAATTTGTACAACTAAAGAATGACTTGTGACACCCAAACCATAGGTCTCTTCTACTTCCTTGCACAACCCACTAGGCATGTTTTTTACTATTTCCCAGTCATTTGAAGCCTTCCAGATTCAACCCCAACTATCTAAAACTCCTCTTCCAAGAACATACCTATCCCCTAGGGTCCCTTTACCCTTGTAAACTAGCACCAAAAGTTGGAATATAGCACTTGACCCCAGGGTGTCCATTTTCTAATGCTATTATCCAAGTCACTCTTAGCCTCAAATGGTCAGATTTCCTCAGTTCCTTATTTTTTTCCTTGTCAGCCTAACATGAAGTCATATGACCTAGGATCATTAGTTTTCCTATAAAATCCTATTAAATGGTCATTTATAAGGGTTGGTCAAAAGGCACAAGCTATAAATACACTAAGCACCTTCAAGAAAATATTCCTATTCTCTGTATACAACCAACCTTTGTTATTTCCAGCCTACTCAAGCTCTCACACAAGTCATGAGTCATCTCAAATTTTCCTATATTTGCATAATACTTACATTTCATACACAAAATTTCACAATACATATTCAATTTTGGAGAACTACATTGGCCTTGATCCCTCTTCAGAGTATTGGTATGTAGGCAGCTTGCCAGCACATGGGGTGTGATTGCATGTTCAGTGCATAATACATACTAACCCCTTTTTCTAGTTGATTCAAGACCAAAACTAAATCTTAAAGAGGAACTAGGACCCTAGGAGACAAAATAAGTTGCACATGAAGCTCTATAGATAATCAAGGCTTGAAAATTTAGACATAGAGCCTCTAAAAGCATCAGAAAAGAACCCAAAAAGCTTAGAAGAATCAAATCAAAAGGACTATAGTGCCAAAAATAGGAATATAGCATTGGACCCCAAAGTGTCTAGTTTTTGTTGCTAATGTCTAGGAAAAAAATAGACTTTTGGGTCCTATTTTTGATAGTTTGCCTAGTCAGCTCATCAATCTACAATTCTAGATTCCTCTATCTTAGTCTAGAAATCAACTAAGTTCACTTTCTATTCCATTACTATTTTTAGTATTTAATTGATCAAATCTATATTTATAAAATAAATAAGTTAATTTAGGCATATTATATTACATGTTTTTTAGATTAATCTAGACCCTTTACTAATTAGTAAATTAAACACTTAGTTTCCCAAAAATAATAAAACATATGGTGAACCCGAATTAGTTTGAATTTTTACACAAAAACCATAGGGATAATTATTTTTTATTTTTTTTAATATTTTCATAATTTTTATATAATTTAAAAATTATAAAACTAAAAATTTAGTGAAATATTTTTAACAATTCACTCAAACCCTAGTTTCCACATACTAGGTCCTTTTTGCACAAAATCACTTCTAGGTCACTAGGAAAAATATTCTGCTAAATTTACAAATATTTTCAAAATTTTCCTAAATTTTTCAAGTTCAAATCTACAAATTTTCAATAAAAATTTCAAATTATCACATTAATTTTGAAAAAAAGCATTTCAAACCCTAGTTATATCACTTAATTTCTAGTCATTTTCAAAAATATTCCTCTTATTTTTACAAATTTTGATTGAATATTAAAATTAAAAAATCATTTTCAAATTCAAAAATTCATAGCATTTGCAAATAATATTTATAAAAATGCCCTAGTTGCATACACTCAATCTTATTGCATCTTGAGCTATCACTATACAAACTTGGAGTTTGATATCCTTTTCTATGCACATTCTAGTTCCTTATTTAGATTATTTTTATGTAATCTAATCTACTATTTTCAAATTATTTTCCTTATGCCCTATAATCTCATTTCATCTCTCCCTTTGATATGAAGTGTAAGACTTAGTGGTGAACCTCCTAAATTCAACCAAATTTTTGTAACTCATTCCTATATAATGGATAAGCAACCAACTTTGGTTCTTATTATAGATCTTGCACATCTAGATTACACAAATTTCAATGAACATGATTTTGATAATGAGAAATATGAGAATAATAATGATGACACACATATTTATGCTCATATTCCACCACATCAAACTTTTGATCCACTTCCACTCATTATTGACAATGAAGTTATACTCAATAAAGCTTTAATTATACAAAACTTCAGAGAAAGACTCAGGAAACAACCCTATGATCATGATAAGGTCTTAAAATCTATCATGGAACTAAATAAATCCAAATAATTTGATTCTTCTCAAACTACAAAAACACTAGTTTCACATGAGACTATGGGGGAAACTATGTCACAATAACCCCCTATAGTGACCCAACCTTCTCCTATGCCACCAGTTTTAGCTAGTACATCCATATCTCTTAATTTGGTATCCCTTGTGTAATATATTCAATCTCTTCAATCCAAGGTGCAAAATCTTGAGTAAGGTACCACTAGATCTACACAAGCATTGGATTTTATCACTTTATTTCATACACCTTTGGAAAGACATATAGTTTCTACACCCTTGCCACTTGGATTTGTACAACCTAAGCTCACTCTTTATGATGGTAATGGTGATCTAGAGATACATTTGAGAGCCTTTAATGTATCATGTTTGGATTATGTAGGAAATGAATAGATATTAACAAAGTTATTTCTAAGGAGCCTTAAGTATTATGTACTAAAATGGCTTTATAGTCTACCAAATCAATTAGTCAATGAATTCAATCCTCTTGTTGACATGTTCCTAGCATACTTCAATATCAACATCGATGATAAGGTGTCATATGCTCAAACTGCATAATATAAACATAAGTCAAATGAACCTCTCACCAAGTATGTTCTCAGATATAAGACCATATTGACTAAGATGACTAGCCCTATGGTAGATTAGGGGTTATAGGACCTCTTCAAAAAAAGTATTCTACCAATTTTACATCAAACAATCATGTTCAAAAGATTCTCTTCTTTTACTAAATTATGTCACAATTTAAAATAATGAGATATCAAACTCATATCAATGGGCAAACTCAAGTACACAAGTGCATTAGATAAAACTAATAAGAGTAATAGAAAAGTCCCATATAAGGTCAAGTTCAATGAAAGCAAAGTATAGACTCAGTAAATAGTTAATGCATCTTTAAATCCCCCACAAAGAGTCATATTATCAACACCTCCTCAACAACCTTTTATAAATATACCAGTTTCTCCAAATAGAGTTCTACAACAACTACTAGAATGTAATATCATTTCTCTACCTCCTATTAGATAAGTTGATTCAACAAAGCCTCTTCCATGGGGATATGATCAGAATACATTTTTCAACTTTCACAGGACACTAGGCCATACTACAAATAGATGAATTAGTCTGAAGCATAACATACATGATTTAATTGATGCCAACAAGATTGATCTAGGCACTTTATTTGAGCCTCTTGAAGCCAAACCAACATAGGATAAGTCACTTAAAATATTTTTAGATACATTTCCATAGCATGTCAAGTTAGAGATATAGGACACATCGGGTGTACATCATGCATATCAAGAACATCCTCCACTAGCTATATATAAGGCACTGATAATTGATTCACATCCATTGAGCCACATGATTGGTACCTTTCATTCCAACCTTCCAGTTTCACCTTCCATCACCTTTTTTGAGTAGGAGATTATTAAAAATGAAAATGATTAGCATGCACTCTTCATTATATCTTTTATTCATGATCATCCCATTTTTACTATTCTAATTAACAATGGATCTAGTGTTAACATGTGTACTATGACACTACTACAACATTTAGGGTATAAGAAAAAAGATATCACTCTAAAAAATATAGTTATTAGTATATTCAATGGACATAGTTAGACTACATTTGGTGAGATATTCATCCCTTTACAGGTTAGCCCTACATGCATGACCAAGCCCTTTATTATAGTTCCTAGTGTAGGAGTATTTGACATGTTACTTGGTAGACCTTGGATACAAAAAATTTGAGCAATTCCATCTACAATACATTGATGCATGAAATTCATTCACATTAATCTAGTTATTGTAGTTACTAGAGTTCCATATGAGTTACCACTTCCAATTTTAGTGCTAGTTTTAGTTCCATAGCTAGTTTTAGTTTGAGCACCAGTTTTAGCTCCATCACTAGTATAGAGGGTCCATACACCTCCATGTCTTTGGTATTCTAGACAACTTACAAACATAATTTTCACACCCAGAGTAGTTTCATTGAGATCTCATGCATCTACACATTGAGCATATGTTTAGAGAGATTCTCCTACTTACATATGGTCCCTAACAGCCCTATAGTTTCATCTACTTCTTAGAGTTATAGAATATCCCTCTAGTTAGTTTCTACTTCATATATTTTAGAGTATTTATAGCATATCCATCTTTTAGGGCCTTAGTCTCAGCACTTCCATCATGTCTCACGATCATGCACAATTCCACTTTTTGATATTGGACACCATGATAGGGGTTCTCATCTGAGATATCATTCCTTTGTAGTATTTCCTATACATAGTCTTCTTCTACTTGATTGTATATATCTTATTCCAAAAATATAAAAAACAATACAAAAACACATCAACTATATGCATCATATATGTTCTTACATTGATAAAACACTGTGTTATACTTATATTACATTATTTTATTCTAATTGTTTGTTGATTTATCTATATTACAATGCTTCACTTTATCTTCTTTGAGTGTGTTTTTTACATCTAGATCCTTCATTACTTTACTCCACCTATTGAGGGGGCATCTTACTTCTACATTCCATCTACACATCAATACATCTACCCACTAAGGGAACACTCTACATGATGACACCATCTAGGTTATGTCATTCTCACACTCCATACTCTATACATCTTGTGTAGTATGTACCTTACTTACATATATATCACATCAAAATCTAGTATCATTTATCACAATTTTATATTTTATAGAATATATATTAATCTTGTACCACATATCTTGTATACTCTTGCTTCTTGATTTCCATAGTTAGATGATTGTATATATTTCTATTATTTTACATTCTTCCATTTATGATTTGATTAGCTAGATTTGTTTTCATTTACTAGTTCTTGTTTGATTCTTGCTTGCATTTTAGGACATTTGCCAATGTCTTTTGCTTATGTCTATATTGTGTGTGCCTTTGGACATTTTCCAATGTCCTTTGTGTGTGCCTTATATGTGTTTGTGTCCCTTGTGCCAATCTTTGCTTATTCTCATTATGTGTGTATGAGGCATTTGAGCATGCCTTATATTCCTTGTGTGTCTATTTTTCCCCTTGGCCACCCTTGTGTGTTTCTTGCTTCTTGATTTGTATGCTTGTTGCTTGATTATTTCTCTTTGTATGAATAATGCCATGATTTCAATCATGCATTTACCTTATTTCTTAGATGTCATGATGGACATCATGCTCACTCCCTCCATGCTAATAAAAAACTAACAATTAAAATTACTTATTCCATCTTTATTTTTATCCACATGCTATTACATTTTTATATCTATCTAGGCATACCCCTATGGATCTAACAATCTCTCTATAAAACTCTTGCTATATCTTGAGATCATGAATATCAATTATATATCAAATGTTTTTATAGATTAACACACTTGTATAGCTTATTCTTCTTCTATGAATAGTGATTTTAGGGTATTCATTCCTACCCTCAAAATAGGGGGCAATAAATAGGGGTTTTGTCATAGAGATCAAAGATTCTAAATA
>JARHVA010000242.1:1217500-1307500 GCA_037957365.1 Torreya grandis | reverse complement strand
AGGAGAGAAAAAGGGAATGTAAAAATCATAATGTAGGCATATTATGAGAAGACCTTATAAGACATGAGGCATACTAAAGGAATGAGAAGACACTAAGTGACTGGTGACCATCAATATATAGAAGATGCATGTTCCTATAGACATAAAGCTATGTAGTTAAATAAGTGTGCTACTAAGATCAAATCATGTAGGTAGTTTTGAACATGAAAATTAAAATGGACCTACCTTCCCAAAATGGTTTCCCCATTCCTCAGAACCCCTTATAAAACCATCAGTCTACTGTGAAGATTGGGTAGTTGCATGAGAAATTAAGTAGCACTAAAAGATTTTTTTATTATCCTTTTCTAAGCTACTAGCCTACCGCACCCCAATGGACCTTAGATCTATTATGAGTCCAATTGTGGATTTTGATCTTATATTATAAGAATGAGATGTGCTTAGAATCATGTATTTTAGTGTGATTTGACTTTTGAGAATTTTTAATGTTGCCTTTTAGATCATTACCTTTTGTTAAATGATTTGGATTTTGAATGTTTTTAAGGGTTTTATGATTCCTCCTCCATACAAACTTGGAATGACTAATCATGAGAGATAGATTAATACACACAAATGAGCTTTAGGCTTTGTCTAAATGAAGGTAGGTAACCAAAGACAAGACTAAGTAGAACACTTAGGCTTAACTGTGAACCAACATGTTATCTCAAGTCTCAACCATGTATATGCTTAGTTTATGAAAGAGAATAAATGGGAATAAAGGTAGATATAAATTAGATTGGTAAAAGGATATTATAATGAGATGAATTATTTGTTAACTGATCACATGGTAAAGAAGGAATGACTAAATGGAGTGATGTTTGTATAACTAAGTCACAAGAACAATTATACATGTGTATAGACATAAGATAGCAAACAATCATGAAAAAGAAAATGGGAGTCATAATAAATGAACTTAATAATAAAATAAATCAATTATAAAAAATAATCCATAAGAGAACATAGTGACATCATAAGTAATATAAAGTGTGAAGCTAAAGTTACCATGTAAGATAGATAAGAATTTGACAAAATGTCAAATGATATAAAATAGATAAATGTAAAGTTGAAGCACACTTCCAATCCAAATAAAAATTTAAGATCACCATGCATGTATTCATAAGTACTAATATATATATTTACACACATTATCTATAACATCTGATAAGTCTCTATGAAGTTGAATGTGAATTACATCTAATGTCTCATTGATCTTTAGTGAAAGTTGAGAAAATACTTCACATCAAATCTCTTTGATGAAAAATGTGGGAATGCTTGAAGGATCATGATAATAAGGGATATCACGCAAGGGATGTTTAAAATAATACATGGGAGTGGTTTCTATGGGAGATTATGGTGTCACCAGTGAGGAAGGTGTCATGGGTGAGGGACTCACAGGTGGAGAAGGATCCAAAAGTGAGGAAAGGTCCACAGGTGAGGGATTAATAGGTGGAGTAATAGTAGGTGGTGAAGATACCATAGGAGGTGGAACCATGGGGGAAGAAGGGGGAGCCTTATTGAGATAATTATCTATGGGAGGAATGGTAGAAGGTGCAGGAATGGTTAGGAGGTGATCCTTAATATGTTGTTGAAGGAAACAAAAAATATCAATGTGATGTGTTCCACATTGATGCTAAAGATAATATACCTCTCCATACTTAGGAATGTACTTAGGTAATACTTATGGAGGAGGTATATCCTTTTTTTATGGTTGAGGAGTGGTGGGACTCAAAGTTTTAATATATTATTATAATTTATGATAATACATAGATGAATGGTTATATGTGTCATGGAAGCAACATATATTATCATGAGTAGTCTTGGTAGGTGTACTCATTTAAGGAGGTGTAACAAAAGCTAAGGGAGCTTGGTATATGTAAAAATATCTAGTCTAGTGACTAGTAACTTTATTAATGTCATAATAAGGTTAATCAACCCATTTGGTGGGTGAAGGAACCAACTATGGTAAAGGGAATAAACCATCACCAAGAGAAGGTGGGTTGGTGGAGATACTAGACAAGGCTCGACTAAGGGAGAGATAATATCAAAAATAGGAAGATACTCAGTTATAGAGGGATAGAGAATGGGATCTAAACTAGGTTCTACTAAGGAAGGGATGTGATACATACAAGGCTAAAGGATAGTCACACACATCTTAGGGATAAGTAAGCTAGAGGGGTTATGGTATCTATAAAAGTGATAGGGACTATTCAAAGCATGCTCCATAAGCATATTCCTATCAGGTTATTTATAAATTGGAGGTGTTTACACCATCTATACCCTATGATAAAGAGCAAAAATACTAAAATTAGGAAAAAAAATATAAGATGGAATATAAGAAGATACATAAAAAGAATGAAGCAAAGAGGAATGATAGTGAATAATCTCAACATCTCAAACATGATTAAGACCTAATAATGGATCATCTAAGCTATAACCATCATCATAATTAGGTGTGTGAATATCAATAACATAGGTAAGGATGACCTTATCTTGTTAAGATAAGGTGGTGTGATGAATGGAATGTCGAGTCTTAGTTAAGACAATAGGGATGTCATCACAATGTGGTTAATGATAATGAGGTTGCAAAGAAGTTGGAAGCTAATAAATGAGGTGAGGTAAGAGATTGGAAGTTTTAATCTTGATATTGATATCATGAGGATAATCATCATCAGAATCTAAGAGGTTGGAGGTATATTCTCAATGAGTTTAGGATGACCATTTTAATCTCAGGTAGAATTGATAGGAAATTTAAACCATTGATATTCATTAAATGGAATGCTTGCTAAGGGTTCAAGGGTAGGAATCTTGAATACACCATAGTCTTGGAATTGTTCAAAATTATAAGGATTTGTATCACCTTGGGTATTATATATGGCTCCACTGTGATGAAATTTGATGCATTAGAAAGTGAAAGAGGCAATTACTCTCATGTAATGAGTCCATGGCCTACCAAAAAAATGTTATAAGATAGAGTAAAATTGAAGATCATCACCTTCACATGAATAATGATAGGTGGGATGGTAATGTGGATGCACACACAACCTAAAGGAGGCATTTACCTTTTATCATAGCCTTTACATGTGTTTTTTGTGTATTTAATGTTGAATTTATAATATCCAAGGGTTTTTATAAAATTTAGAGAGGTAATACAAGTGCCAAAACCCTCATTAATCAAGGCACACTTGATTTGGATATCACCAATTTGGACACTGATGAATATAGAAGGATCATCTACATGAAGTAGAATCTCATTGGGGATCATGGAAGTGATGGGGAATTTGAGGTAAAGATAAGTGTCCATTATTTCATGAACATGTATGGACATCTATTCATATTGTTACAAAATGTTATTTGTTGATCTGGATAAGATGGCTTCACATCTTACTAGGGGAGGATGAGGGATGTTCATTTCAAATAAAAACTGCATAATATGGTTATGATGATGTGGAAAGGTCCTCATAAGTTTGAGAAATGGGATTTGAGATGGGATATTAGTGAGATATGTGATATGATCCCATTCATCATAACCCATAATAAGATTATTAGAAAGAGGTGCATAATGTTTAAGGAGGTCCTAAAAAAGAGGAGCCAATGTACATGTAAATTTATGTTGATAAGAGTTAGAAGATTTAATTAGAGGATAAGTTTGTATATTATGTTGAGAAGATGGAGTATTTGATATAGGTTTAGTTTGAGAATTTTTAGAAGAAGTGTTGATAGAAGCTTGAGTATCATTGGTGATAGGTAAAGAAGATGGAGGGATGGTAGAAATAGTATGAGAAGTGTTATCAAAGGGACATGTTAGAATTGGTTCATCAAAATATATAATATCATCTTGCCCTAAATCATTTAAGTGAGTTGGAGAAGATTCTAAGATAATTAAAAATGTGTGAGACAATGGAGGCATGTGTTGATGCTTCTAAATGAATCATAGGTGCTCTTAGTGTGTAAATGACACTTCTCATTTTAGAATTTTGAAAATTTATAGCATGAGTTGCAAGTTTTGGGAATATAGTTACCTATGGTGAAATAGTATTAGAGAAAGACAAACTGTTCTATAATCTTTATATGATTTGGTGGTTGGTAACCACCTTGGTACATTCTTTATGAATTGAAAAAAATCTTTGTTAATACTTAGTGAATTGTAAGCTACAAACTAGTCTAAATGGATATTTGTAATGAAGCTAAAACTAGAGTGATTTGGTGTAAAAAAATGGAGCAAAGAGAAGGGTGATGTAGAAAATAAATGAGTGATTACCAATCTTAGTCTCAAATATCATGACAAAACATCAATTGAAACTGAGTGAACATTTAAACCAATATACAATATAAAATAGCCTGAGCTCAATTTTCACTATATACCAAGAAAACTTTAAAGAATTATGTAGAGAGTCACAAGTAAGGACTAGGTCTACTTTAAGGATTTGCTACTATAATCAAATAGCATTTTCACATTTGAATAAAAAGAAAAATGAAGTGAAGCAAAACCTAAGATCCTCAACTAATTTAGCATATGCACAAATTAGAAACCCTATGATTAGAAAACGTAACTTAGTATTCAAATAAACCATTCAAATTCAAGACATTTAACTAGAAATTGAGAGACAAACTATATTAGCAATTGACATGTTAAATATGGACAATCTTTGTAGAACTCATTGGTTATATTAATTTCTTCAAGTGTAAAAAATTTGCTCAAAAATCTCTCTTTTACAAATGGTGATACATAGATTTATATAAAGATCAAGCTACATACCAGTTAGTTACAATATACAAGTATACAAAACACAAGGACAATTATCCATACAAGTTCTAAAATACACTTGTTCTCCACATTTAGACTGACCTCGAGGCAAATATGCTAAAAATCTATCATATGCCTTTACAATGGAATATTCTCTTTCAAAATTCTACAAAATTTTACAAAATAGAATATTATCTAATTTTTTGGTAGGTCCTCTACTTATTGTTACTAGAAGATGCTCATGGCCTTAGTATGTTTCTCATCAACTAGTTCTAGATCCATAGCAGGCTTTAGGATACACTCCTCTTGATCTACCAAGTCATTAAATTCTCTATCATTTTTGGCCATGGCTTCTTTAATGCCCATAGCTTCATTTATCCTCTCTCCAGCATTGAATTTCATGTAAGATCTTAATGTTATCAACCTTAAATTTACCTTGGTTTTTTCCTTTGATCTATTGGGTCACCAAAGTAGCCCTATGTTTGAATTCCTCATCACTTATGATTCCAAGGGTAGTGGTTTGTGAATATCCATAATCATGGGCCCAAGAAGTTTTTCAATCCTTGTAATTAGATTGTTATAATCTTCTAGGAGTCTTTCCACATCATTATGCCATGCACTCAAACTTTGAACCTGTCAACCATAATTCCTATAATTGTGCTCAAGTGTCCTAAATTGATGGTTTTGAAGCCTATGATATATTTCCTTGATTGAATGTTGAGAAGCTTAGTTATCTTGTCTTTTGAGGCTTGTCATTTGGTGATCAAACTTTTGGATAATTCACTCTACTGCTCTAATGCACTCTACCTCAACTTCATTATTTTGAGTGATTTAAACATGTCTAAAATGACTCATCAAGCATCTTAGTCATTTCATCAGGTACTAATAGAAATACTTGTATCTCCAGGTTTTCTTTTTCCTTTTCTAAATTTATGATATTTTTCTTCATGCCCTAGATTCAATATTTAGCCTATGTTGATTGGGCCTCAATCAAGCTTTCCACACCCTCTTCATGAATGACAACTTCACCAAGATGTTAACCCTCAATTGGAGTTAATCTCATAAAGGGATCCACCTTTTGAAAGGTGAATTCCTCTATTCCAACCATAGTTGTCCTGGTTGTTACTTTTCTAACCTAACAATTTCAGGGTTGAATTGGATGGTAGTGATCAACTTCTTAAACTTGGGAGGTTTTGGGACTTCCACACTTGAGCTAATAGATGCTCTTAGGGAATCCAACTTCTTGATTTCTAGTCTTAGAGTGACCACAATCCTCATTTATTATTGTTCCTTCACCACAGCCCTTATCTATGGCTTCATGTAATCTTATATCTCAACATCAATAACTCTTATTATGGCCCATGAATGGGAGAGAGAAGGAATCTTTTGTAATTTCCCATAACTGAACTAGTTAGGGATGACTAGCCCATGAATGGGAAATTCATCACTAAAAATTTTTATCTCACTTGTGGGGTGAGAGATGGTCAATCTTGGCCTCTTCTTTGGTCCTACAGGAACCAATGCTAGCTCTACTTTCCTCTATTATTGGGATGGTATAGTGACCATACTATAAAAATATCTCCAATCTCTCCTACCTGGAATTGGTATTCTTCAAGTTGCTCCTTCTCCTTGTTTATATCATATTCCTCTATGAGCTCTTTGAGATCACCCTTAAGTATCTATTTTGGTTCTAAGGAAATCATATCAATATATTAGATTTTGGAAGGTGGTCTTTGTGGGAGTGTTGAAGATGAGGGACCCTCCCCAAGTCTCTCTTCCAATCTTACCTCTCCCACTTTCTCTTTGCCATAGCCTTGTTCAGCCTGTCCTTGCATAATTTTCCCCTAAGGCTATGACTATGATTTTTATACTTGGGGTTATTCTTGGGCTATTCTAGATGGTTAAGGTTGAAAGTGATATTATAAAGGATGCATTTTCCATGCTTCTCCTAATGTCTTGTCATCCTTGATCAATCTGTGTTCCAATTTGATGTTGTGCCCTTAGATCCTAGCCAAAACCTCTTCATAATTCTTGGATTTAATATAAATGGTGTCATAGACACCAAGTTGATGCATGTACTTAGGCTTTGGGATATTCTTATCTTTCAAATGATCACCCAATATGTTCTTTGGATCCCACATTTTGAGTTCATCTAGTTGAAAGCCACATGAATCCCTGTGTGTGGACAAGATTTCCACCTATTTCTAGTCTTTCAATATGTTTTTTCCCAATGTTTAGGGGGAAGGGGTGGATTAGACCCTTCATCTTCTCCTTACATATTTTATCAACTCTATTAATGAGTTGGGTAGTAATTTATTTTGTAGTAAGTTTGCTAGGAACATACACTAGTAGTCTATAAGGCTCAAACATGATCCCCTCAATCCTGAGAACTATATAATTAGGGTAATACCATATATCCCCCATCATTTCAACATACTTATCGATGAGTGGATGGACCCTAGGCATGGGAACACTTGTGATGGCCTCCACTATGGTTGGATAAACATAGTCACAAATAAACTGCATGTGATTCATGTACTTAAAGAAATGCAGTTTGGAGTAGTGGTGTGAAATAATAGTTTTTCCATCTTGGGACCAATTCTTAATCCTTAAGAAGTTAATAGAGGATATCAAGGCATATAGTAGGTATGACATCATGTAAAAATACATGGAGGTCTTCATTTTTATGACAATGAATTGCTTGGTGAGGAAAGCACTGATTAAATCTATAATTGGAGGGGTGAAATTTTCTTCCACCATGAAAAGGACAAAGGGGACCCAGATTTTATTCACATAGGTGATTGAGGGGGATCTAAAGGCTTAGTTCAATAGGGTCATTATAACCTTAATACCTTTCTTAAATTAGACTATTGGGAATTTTCCCTCAAATTCCATGAATATATGGGGTCCTTAGTGTAGTCAGGGTCTAAGGATAGATTCTAGGTCATGATTGTTGGTCCTACCCTTAATCTTGGATAGGTCAACATGGGGAAGAGGGAGCTTATAATATTTCTCAAAATAATAGGAGAAATATAGGCTATCTTTTTGGAATTTCCCTTCTTGATAATCCATTCATTATCTATTCTATAATCAACAAAGATTGGGGTAAGAATGTTTATGCAATGTAGTACCTTAAATTTTTTCATGGCATGGTGAAGGCCATCCATCTAGACTACAACCAGGTCATAGTGCCTTGTACTTGTGTTGGTAATTCTTTGCTCCTCTTTGGAAATAAGTGGTAACTCCTCTATCATGAAGAAGAGCTTAGACCAATTCTTAATGCCTAGGAAATTTAGGGATATAAGGTCTAATTTTGTATATTTGAAGATCCAACCTTCATTGTTTGTCATCAAGTAGAGCTCTATCTCTTCCTTTAATTATTATCTACAAGTTTCCATTGTCTCTATTCCTACAAATTCTTTATACTTGTATCAAATGGTCTTTGTGGAATCTCTTTTGCACTCAAAAACACAATAAAGCTCTTTTTAGATTGAATTATAACCAATTGAGTCTATTTGGGTTCCTTTTATGTAGGTTTTAGGGTTTTGGAGCCTTAATGGTAGAATATATCTAGGATTTGGCTTATATGTTCCTTGGATTTGATTTAGACATTTTCTTTTATATGTTTGCATTTTTGATCCCACAAGATCTTGTATTTTATCTTATTTTACTTATGTGGTGCTTATGTGGCATTGGTCTGGGCCTTTCATAGCTTTTTTCATAAATGCCTTTTGAGCATTAGATGTTGGCATTTAAAAATGTCTCTTTTATTTTGCTTCACTAGATCAAAATCTAAGATTAGTGTGATCCATTGATTGTAATCTAGGCCCTTGCTTGTGGTTGGATCCTTTTATTATAAGCATTGTATTTGTGATGATTGACATCTTTATGTTCCTTTCCATGATTCATATCCTATGTCAATGATTCATCGAATGGGCATTGGATCTTCTTCCAACGATGATGTGTAAACCATCATATCATCATGTTAGCTCTACCTCGAATGAGCCTTCACTACATGTCAAACTCATAGGTTCTCAGGGCCTTTTTTAAAATTTTATAGGAGCCTCATGTTGTTAGATCAAAATCCAATGATGAAGCATGAATCATTTATCTGTAGAGATGCCTGAACTTTAAGTTAGTACATTTTTAAAACCATGACTTATGCTTAAGTCCTTTATCCTAAGGTTTGTTTTGTTTATTAATCATGAAATAAACCTTAGGCTAAGGGTTTTATGCCTAAGTTTTTTGATTTATATGCAAGGGGGACATGGCATAAATATTCTAAGTCAATGTTTATACCATGTTTAGTAAACATAATGTATTCATTGGTCTAAAATATTTATGCCAAAGATTATAAAATATGCTCAAAAGGATCAACATGGCATAATGGTCCAATAAAAAATAGTATTTTATTTTATTGACAAAACACATTAAAACCTTTAGCTAGAAGCATTTGGTCTAACTTTTATGCTATAAGGAATCTCTTTTTAAAATAAGACTTAGTATAATTATATAGTTTAAGCTTCATGATATTTAAACAAAATATCATGGGGACCTTAAAGTATAGATTTACACTAAGTTTATTTTGTGTATATTTAGATCATAAGACCATTTCCCCATTTTGTAATTTGAATATTTATAGTGTTTGAGCATTTTTTGAGCAATTCCCTTATATTGTAAAGCCATTTCTGAGCCTTCCAACAAGATTTTGGAGTGCATTTTGACCCTGAGCATAATAATTCATTAGCTTAAATTTTACAATCTCATAGATGTCAAATACATCCTTACAGATGACAAATGATAGTCAAATGAATGCCAATTTTAAGCTAGTGAAGTTTTTAATTTGATGGGATTAAAATTTACATTCATGTAGATCTCAAATACTTCCTTATGGATGTCAAATGATAGTCACACAAACATCAATTTTAAGATTATCAAATTCTTATAGCCAAATGCAAGAGTGCCACTTGGAACCTCCATGAGGATTCCTAAGGTCTTGGACTTAATTCCCTCCATTAGATCATATTTTGTGATGAAGCATCAACCATAGGATCATGATTTAGGAGCTTGCTCATGATTGGTTGCTTTGTTAGGTGGGACCCATTTTTATTTGATCATCAAATGCAAGGGTGTTGTGTGTCAATCATTTAGGCCTTTGTTTGTCCTTTGACTTTTAAATTATGCTTCACTTTATTTGATCGAGTCTTAATGATGAATTGAGAACCATTGATCATGATCTGAGAGCTTGAATGTGATTAGCCAATGGGTTATTTATGGGATTCCACCAACCTCATACCATTTGATCAAAAGGTTGTGAGAGAGTACAAACCATTAGATCATCTGAGATGCATGTTGTTTAAGTTAAATTTTGGGCCTTCCTCACTCTATTGGATCAAATGCCATGATAAAGTGAGGGTTGTTAGATATTATAAGATGCAAATAAGTTAAGTTAAGACCATGGTGATAAAAAGACTTAGGCTAGGGTGTTAACACTATGGGCTCAATTGTATTGATAAATATATTAAGGTTTTAGAATTAAAACTTTAGGGTAAGTTATACATCGAAAGGGATCATGATAACATAAGATTGGGCTCAAGGAGTTAGAGTTTAGGTTAATGTGTTAAAACTAAGGTACCATTTGTATTAATAAATATAATGGGGCCTTAGGGTTAAAACATTATGAAGACCCTATAAGACAAATATTAGTCTTAGCTAGGAACTTAAAAAAGGGGAAAATAATAATAAAAAGGACCAAGCATTTTAGGCTAAGTACTAGTCATGTTAAAAACATGACTAATCTTAAAATATGATATACTTATACCCAAAATGGATTTTTAAAAGGTTAAAACCAATTTAGATTCCACCAATATTCAAATTTAAATTGAGGGTTTTGCCAGGGTTTTGAAACATGAATTTGTTAAGGATAAACACCATGGAACTAGCAACTAAAAGTCACAAAGACCATATATTATCATTGTTATTTTAAATTAAATCCAAACAAAACCAATTAATCCTAATTTTAATAAAGTGGATGATCTTCACATTCTAAAAATGAGTCTAACATGCCATATTTCATGTTCAAACTTCAAGGTTTCTCAAGGGCCTCAATTTTACAAATATGGGGGTATGTTGGCCCCAATAAATGGAAACTCAAGGGGGAAACATAGCAATATGTTAGAACCTAGAGACTCTAATTTATAAAAATAATTAGGTCATCCACTCTATTTGATCAATATCATCATCTAGACTAGGTCATGGTTAAAACAAACCTTGCACTTGAAAACTTAGGTTTAAATAACAAGACATATCCATATTGTGTGTGTGCTTTGATTCCACTTACTATTTTCCATGGGGTTTAAGAAAGAACTTCCAAGATTCATATCCTTAATCATTAACACTCAACTTAGAGCATGTTGAGAAGTTTATTAAGAACCATGCTTTTAGTTTAGGGAAGGCTTGGGCATTGGTCTACTTCCAGCTAGGCATCCATAGCCCCAAAAAAAATGCCTATAGCTCTACTCAAGGCCTTGATCCACTACCAGCCAAGCATCCATATCCCTGGTGGAGGTTTCTAGAATCACCTATGCTTATAGAGTTTTTTTTTTTGCATTGATTTATTCTTTTTTGTATTTTATTGAGACTTTTATGTTCTTAACAAGGTTGGAAACTAGAATGGCCAAGTTTTATGATATGGCCAAGTGTTTGATTTTGGAAAGTCACCTATGGCTACAACCATTATCCTAAGTAAGGATGTTGATTAAGTGTTAGTATGGGTATATCATGACAATTTGAGTTCTCATCCTACAAGTACAAGTCTCCTTAAAACTAGTTTGGGGTCAAGACAATGGTTAAGTTATTATGAAATGATTAACTTATTCTATTGGTATTTACTAATTTCTACAAATTATAGCATTATACTTATATTTCAAGACCATGGCCATTATCTGCATGGGGTACACACCTTTATTTCTGAGTTTTGGGATTTTTTAAGAAAATTTCATAACCTTAAGCTCATGATTATCTAAAATGACTTATTAGAATCAAGGAAAAAAGCAACATGAAATAAATAAATAACCAAACGTAGGAAAGCAAGAAACCAAATAAATATATACATGCTTATATATAAACAAGGGATAGGAAAGAAAGAACTGAAAAGAAAATATCTAGCCTACCTACTCTAAATCTAATTATCTTACAATTTACTCAATGAAGACCTCAAGTGGAGTAGTAGAGAAGTATTACTTGAGATACTACCCACTAGTGGGAATTATGAACTTTACTCCTTATCAATCTTTGAGTTTGAGGGTGCTATTTCCCAATGTTTCTACAATCTAGTATGGGCCAATCCATAATGGTGTGAATTTTTCATGTTTTCCCTTAGGCTCATATGCTTTGTCCCAAAGGAGAACTAGGTATCCTTGTATGAACACCTTAATCTTTGACCTTTTGTCAAACCACCTCTCAACTATGGTCTGGTGTGTGCTAAAGTTATCAAAAAATTTATGCCTTACATCTTCCATCTAAATTATGTCAAGTAACCTTGAGTTTTCTAACTCTTGACTCTCTTCCATGTATTCCTACATAAATATGTATGTGGGAAACTTAAGAGTAATAGGAAATATAGGTTCTTGTCCATATACCAATAGAAATGGCAAGGCTCCTAAATCTCACTTGATTCTTATCCTATCATCCCAAAGTGCAAATTTAAAGAGCTTGTGACAAGTCCTGGGCTTGTTTATAGTAGAATTTTTTATTGCTTTCATTAGATTTTTATTTTTAGATTCAAAGACTCCATTTCCTTGGGGATAATGATTAGATGCAAACTTGAGAGTGATGCATTCTCATAAGCCCATTCAATCATTTTTATAGATAAATATGTAGACCCATTGTCACACACTAAAGATACTAGGGTTATAAACTTAGTACAAATGTTTTCTTCCAATAAGTTGATAACCTCTTTGGTCCTACATTTCTTAGTGGCTACAACTTCAACCCACTTTGTATAATATTTTGTGGTTTTCAAGACATATTTTTTACCTTTAGATGAATTGGGATTGATTACCCTAACAAAGTCTAAACCCCATTATGCAAATGGTTTGTCAACCATGACTAGTTGTAGAGGCATTGCTTCCTTTGGATCCTTGGTGATAAAAATCTAATATGAGTGGCATTCCCTCACATGTTTGTGAGCATCCTTAAAAATAGTTGGAAAATAATAGGTAGCTCTAAGAATTTTATGGGATGTGGTTCTCCCAAATGGATGTCCATTGGCTATTTTTTCATGGAAGGTGCTCATGATTTGGGTGGATTCTTCTTGTGAAACACATCTCAAGTAAACCCCTTCAAAATTTCTTCTATATAAGACCCCATCTTTGATCAGGTAGTGAGTTGATTTCAACCTTAGGGCTCTCTTTTTCTCCCTAGATAATCCTATAGGACAAATAACATTAATTATAAAATGTATGATTGAATCATACTAATTACTAACTTGAAATTTTTGTTGATCCACTTGAATAATACCTAGCCTAGGGTTAGTATTAGCAATCATCTATATCAAACCTTGGTACCTTACCAATTTTGTTGTTTTCATCTCCAAGTCATATTATTTTAAAAATAACATCCACTTACCTCTAAGTTATCCTAATTTATTCTAACTTAACATAAGTTTGGTGGCAGGTTCAAGCAAGATAGCATGCACCTTATTTCTAAGGATGTAATGACTAAATTTATTAACTACCTTAACTAATGCATATTACTACTTATCAATCAATGAATAATTTAACTTGACATTTTTAAAATTATTACTCATAAAATCTATTGGGTGATCACACCATCAATTTTTTTAGTCAATAATCTAGCCATAGTGTGGTTAGATGTAAAATAATATAGGTATAAGTCCCTTGAGAAGTTAGGACTTATAAAGATTGGATCTTGGCTAATGGCCTCCTTGGTATCATTAAATGCCTTTCTAGATTATTCATTACATGTGACCTTGTCATCCTTCTTCATCATGTCATTTAGTGTATTGACAATCTTTGCAAATCCAAAAAAAAAAATTCTTACAAAATTTATCTTACCAAAGAATGACTTTAGTTCTTTCCTATTGTTTGGAGGTTCTATTCTAGATATGGCCTCAACTCTTTTAGGATCCATAGATATCCCATATTTGGTTATAACATGACCCAATAATTTATCTTCAATCATATAAAAGATACTCTTATTAGGGTTTAAGTAAATGACATACCTTATGCATCTTTTAAAAACTTTTTGTAAATGCATGAACTAATCTTTCCTATTTTAAGAAAAATTGTTAGACCATCCATATAAATAATGATGCACTTACCAATCAGGCCTTGGAAGGCATGGTCTATATCTCTTTAAAAAATAGCTCTTGCATTGATTATCCTAAAGGGAATCCTCTTGTAATCAAAGGTTACCCAATTTGTTGTGAAGGTTTTTTTCATCCTATCTTCTCTATAAACCAACACCTGGTTATAACATAAAAATCCATCAAGAAAAGACATCATAGCTAAACTTGAAACAACCTAAATCACTTGGTCTTAAGAGGGAAGGGGATAGTTATCCTTTTTTGATGCTTTATTTAAGTTTCTAAATTCAATACAAAGTCTAATCTTACCATTCTTCTTCCTAACTGGCACTAAGTTAGCCACCCAGGTAGAATGCCTTATGGGGAAGACTATCCTAACATCTAATAATATTTTGACTTCTTTGAAGAGTATGGGTTTTATGATAGGGTTTACATGCCTCTATTTCTTGCTGAATTGTTTACAACTTTCTTTAAGTGGTGTAGTATGAAAAATTACCCTTGGATGAAATATTTTTATGTTATCATAGGACCATGCTATGACATCCCTATAGTGGGTAGGGAGCTCTTTGGATTTCTTCTTTTCCATGTTTGTGCAAGATTTTCCAACATTTACTAGTTGGGGTTGGTCTTAGAGGCCAATATCAATAGAATTATAATCTTTCCCACTTACCTTGGGAACCTTTGGGACTTTAGCTAGATTATCCTAATTAAATAGTATTTCTAAAGTAATCATCCCCTTAGGGATATTATTATCATTTAATTGAATGACTTTACCATAGAACTTGTCCTCATTAGATGAATTTTCCTTGGTATCATCAGTAATATGAACATTTAATGATCCAAAATTGATCATGAAAGCTAATATCTATTGATCATCATTGAAAACTTGGAAATGGTTAACATTATCAAGAATTCAAGGACAAGGGATTAACTCAATGCTAGAATTAGGGGATTTTTGGTTGGGCATGATGTTGGCTGTAGTAGATGCCAACTCATCAAAAGTTTAATTTTCTCCTCTTGGGATATAAATTATGCCAAAGGCATCAAAGGATTCAATCAAATCCCAAACCCTAAAATTATACCTTTTTAAATATGAAATATTACATTGGTATTTGTTTCTTACTTGGTTGACCACTAGTTCTAAATCCCCATGAACTAGTAGTTTTTTGGCCATATTCTTTATATCAAATTGTAAACCTAGGATAAGGATTTCATACTCAGCAAGATTAATAATACAAGGGAATTAGATCCTATAAGAATCATAGTACTTTATTGTTGACTAATTTTTCCCATAAGTAAAATTTTGGTCACCTTCTTCCCTTGCTATTCAATGCCAGTCATTTTTGGGTTGCATAAGTTAAATGAGTTCGGTTCATGGCCTGGTTCAAGTGGTTCAACATTCTTTGGTTCAAAAGTCCATCTTCAAGTTCAACATCTCAATTTAACAAGTGTTGAACTGTTGAACCATTGAACCAATTTTGGTTCAATGGCTTGGTTCAACAGACTTGGTTCAAAGTGGATGGTTCAATCTTTTGGTTCAACGGGTTTGGTTTGACAGGCTTGGTTCAAAGCGGATGGTTCACTCTTTTGGTTCAACGTGGTGGTTTAATTGGAAAAGGAAGTTCATTGGCATTCAATGGTTGAACCATTGAACCATTGAACCATTTTTGGTTCAATGGGCTTGGTTTAACAAGCTTGGTTCAAAGCAAGAAGTTCATCGGCTTTGGTTCATTTTGTCATCGGTGCACAGTGGTTGAACCCATTAAACCGTTGAACCCATTTTGGTTCAATGGCTTGGTTCAAGGGTATGTCCATGGCTAAAGGGGAGGATCTAAGTTCAAAATGCCCTAGTGGAGGGCCGATGCTTCAAAAGAAAAGGACCCAAGCAAGGGTAGGCTCAGTTTTGTTCAAAGTTCAAGTTTAAGTTTGTTGAAATTGACTAAGTCCCAAATTCCTTCGAACTTTTTGTCTGAAGGAATTCCTTCAGACAAAAAGTCCAAAGGAATTTAGGCATAGCTCAATTATAAAGCAAAGGCTAGAATAGAATTTCCATAGACTTCAAGTCTGTAGGAAAATGTCTGTAGACAAAAGTCTGCAGAAAATATACAAAGCCCATGGGAGCCCGGGAGACCGTCCAAAGCATCAAGTGACCCGCTGAAGGACCCTGAAGGGCAGATGTCATTACGGGGGACTTCCAGCCTAAATGAAAAGGGGCAATAAGCAATGTCAGAGGTATGCCAAGACTAAGCAAATCCGTAGAGAAGCTAGAAGACTTGATGACGTTGTGATGAGGATGGTGACATTTTAGAGGACGTCAAGTTTAACAAAACAAGTTAGCCATTGGTTTTCAAACCAATGATGGCCGTGTAAATATCAAAGTTAAAAAAGTGAAATAGCCATTCCTTTTCAAACAAGAGAGTGATAACCATGGAAAAGAGAGCCTAGAATGAAGTGACCCACCAGAATGTTCACCTCGAGGGCCGAAGAGGAGCCAGAATAGACAAAATTGAGAAAGACAAGGAAACAAGCATGGAATGAGCAAGCAGTTAGTCCAAGTGGATTCAAGTTGAGAAGTCACTCCAGTAGGTGGAAAAGTTCCAGTGAATTGATCATAGAGGATGCAAATAGCTAGCAAAGCAACTGGTTTCTCCATTTTACATTTAATGAGTAGACAAACTGTGTATTGACCTTGAAAATGCAGATTTTGAATAGACAAAGGGGACAGCTCATTAATGTTTTGAGCGACTTATTCTTCCCATGAAGGGATGCCTATGCCACTTGTAAAACAAGGAGCACCAAATGGGCCTCTTTGCTTCTCATATATATTATGAACTTGTCATTTGTAAAGGGATCTTCTTCCACATTTTTACAAGGTGCAGCCCTGCTAAAATTTCCACCTGAATCTATAAATGCAATTTTACCTCTTCTTGGATAGATATTTTGTGTGTGTCCTGAGTGTTAATTTGTGTTTATTCATTGTATTTTGATGCTCTCATAGGTTCAACACCAACACACCAGTTATCTATAAGGTGCCATCTCTGCAACTGACAAGAGGAGAGTTCTATTTGGGGTGTAGAAATAGAGGAGATTACTTACAATGTGCATTTTACAGCACCTTGGTGAAGTCTCTGTTTTTCTATGTGTTCATGAGAACCTCCCTACCATTTTATTATATCCTAGTCCTTCTACCAAGTCTGAAGTGTATGTATGCATTTCTCTAGTTTTAAGTGTGGATGTGAGAAGGTCATTTCATTTTGGTGCATCACCTCCTTGGAGTAGTTTGTTTTCATGTATCTTTCTCCCTTTTCACCCTCCATTATATCTATATATATATATGTGTGTGTGTGTGTGTTTTGCACTTGCTGGAACAAACAAAATGCATCAAAGGGAACTAGCACTTATCTAGAGACTCTCCCCTCCAGCTTCACCAGTCCCACAGGTGAGAGGGGAGTTTCCATGTTGCGAGGAGAAGGCAGGATCTCGACTTCCTACCAAAGGGTGAAATTTACTATGTTAATAGTTCTGACATACCCGATGGGACTCATAGTTTGACAACTCAATAAATTTTTAGGATTGATGCTGGTCTTGTCACAGCAAATTCAAAGTTTTCTAGCATCTAGCGACTCCACTGGTAAAAGCTTTAGTTTTCCAATTAAGACCAGTTTCTTAACTTTCTATGCCTAAGGTCACCACAAGGTCTACTTCAAAAGGGGTTCCTTTCAATTTCATTGAATTACCTTTAAACTCTGATAAAATACTAAAATTTGAGAGGACCCATCCTTATCCAACAAGCAATCTTCCTAGACCTGTTGTAAGAGATACAACAGAACCCCAGTTACAGCCAATCCTAGCCATGACATTGCTTTTTGCAGCTTTTCATGGTGAGAGCCCTTTGAATCTCCCACGCTATGATCCAATTTTAGGAACAAATCTAAAAAATGTGCCTTCTTTCGATGGAATGGGACCCATTATAGTCATCGAGCATATTAGGAATATTGCCAACCTCTAAAATATTCACAATGTAATAAAGGAAAATATCACCATCAGATTGTTAGCACTGTCTCTCAAAGGTAAGGCTCTTGACTGGTACAGGACCTTGCTTGTAAATTCAATACATTCTTGGAATGAATTAGGTACTTAGTTGATAGATCATTTTGGGGAAAAGAGTGATGACCTCTCACTTGTTGAGCAGCTGATGACCATAAAGAGAGATCCACACGAGTATATACAGGACTTCAACACACATTTTCAAAAGACTTGGGATAGAATTCCCATCCTGGTAAGACTGACTCCTAGCTATGCTTTCTTATACTATTTAAAGGCATTAAATAGTGATATTGTTATGATGATCCAATCTATGGGAGGGAATATACTACCTACTGCTTATGACATAGCCATAACAGCCAAAAATTGCTTGGTTCAGGCTAGGAAAATAGCCCCTAGGCCTCACATGCTACTTTTCCTAGAAATGCTACATCTAATTCAAACTATTGCTCCCACATTAGCCCCTCTACCTAGCATTGAGAAGCTAGCTGCCATTCCATCCAATGAGCTTCATGAGGTTAAAAGTCTATTTCAAAGCATGTCAGATGAACTTGTAGCTCTTAAAAGGTAGCAAGCTCAAAGCAACAGGCCGAACCAGGGATATCAACATTATGGTCAAGCACTTAGACCCCTTATTCAAGGCTACAATCAAGGATAGGGTCATCTCACTCAGACCAAGCCATTTCAAAATTACAACTTAGGCCCTCCTTCGTCATCTAAAGTCATGGTGCCAATTCAGAATAATCTAGTACAAGAGCAGCCAAGTTATTCGACCATGGGATATGGTCAAGAATAGGTTGTTTACACAAATGAGATGATGAATTATTTCTATAATGCAGATAACCAAATAGCTGCTCAATCTCAGGTCTTCAAGCCTTCAATGTAACCTAGCACAAGTAGCAATCAGGCCCAGCCTGATTCTACCCTCATGAATCATATGGAAGGGGAATTTTATTTAGTGAATTATGTGGGCACTGCAGACAATTAGGATAACTGTGTTGTAGCCAACATGAGATTTAAGAGAAGGGCAATGGGAAAATCCCAGACTACTACTCAAGTAGCATCAGCACCTCCTCCATCACACTCCAATTTAAAGGCCCCAAACTTTAGGCAGCCATTTGTGCCTTCAACCCCTCAGCCTGCAATTTAGCTTGGAATTAGCCCCAAAGAAAACTTGAAGGGAGGCAGCCCTCAAATCAATATAGTGGACCAGATGAAGAAGTTTCATATGAACATCTCTTTATCGGATTCATTGTCTCTTCCAGGATAGAAGGACGTATTGAAGAAGAAATTGCATGAGCTGGATCATCAAGCTATCCCATCAAGCACTGATAATGTCTTGATGACAAATGGACAGCCTTCCACTTCAAGTTAGGTAAATAAGGAAGGGAAAATTTCCCCTTTCTATGTATCCTTGGTCATTGGGGATTTATTGGTACACAATTGCATAATTGACAGTGGGGCTAGCACCTCAGTGATGCCCAAGTGCATAGCTGACAAGATGGGACTAAAATATGAAGAAATGAACAAAGGAGTCCTTTAACTAGATGGGACACCTACAAAAATAGTTGGGATTGTGAATGGTTTAGGCTTGACATTGCATGCTTTCCCAACCTTATCAATTCCCCATGATATAGTGGTAGTGGATGTTCCCCCTTATTTCACAATTTGTTTATCCAGAGACTTCACATCAAAGATAGGTGGCTATCTAGAAATGAATTGGTCATATCTGGTTTTTAAAACTAAGTATGGGACCAAGGTAAAAATTGAGTCTGAGCCACTCTACAAGGACCATCTAGAACCATATTCACCCAAGGTAGCCAATGTCAGGTACACCATTATCAACCCAGAAGAGTCCTAAATAGACCAATCTCCATCCTCTACTCTTGAAGGAGTTGTAGACTTACTCTTGGATGAGTGGGGAAATGATAACTTCGAACATGATCCTTACAAGTTCATTGAGGAGGCAGACCTTAGAGTATACTACATGCATGAAGAAGGCACCTTCATACCTAATATAATGAAGGCAGGCTAAGAAGACCTTGGTCTATGGTAGCTATATTTTGATGGTTCTAAAAGTAGACTGGGAGTTGGTGGTGGGGTGATGCTGGTCTCCCCTTCAAAGGATAAGTATTTTTTAGCTTTCCGTTTCCATTTCTCTTGCACCAGTAATGTTGTAGAATACAAGTCCCTTATCCATGGTCTAGAATGGGTAAAAAAAGAGGGATCAAGGAGTTGCAAGTTTTGGGAGACAGTGAGCTGATTGTAAATTAGGTGAGAGGTCTGAATCTGACCAAGAATTCCTTTCTGAAGTCTTACAAGCATAGGGTCTAGGACTTGGTGGAAGATTTCCTCACTTTCAATATCACCTCCATTCCCAAAGAGAAAAACAAACAAGTAGATAGGTTGGCAGAAATTAGCACTCAGTTCAATATTTCCAAGGAAATAGGTTGAGACTGTGGTTCACACCACTTGAAAGTGGTGGTTCGGCCCTCTATCTTAGACAACATTGCAAATTGGCAAGTTTTCAAAAGTGACTAGAAAATAGCTTTCTTCCTCTAGGAAGAAGATAAGTTCACAACATAGAATCAGATGAAATTATAGCAGCAATATGGCAATTAGATTGTTTAGTTGAAGAAAAATAAGCTCCCTAAAGGTTTAGTCATGCTTGAGAACATCTTCAATGGAGATGACCAATTGAGAAATGACAAAGCATGCATCATAACCAAAGAGGAGGATTACAGAAGGTTTGAGATCTTCAAGGACAAGTTGCTTGCACTTGGAAAAGTCTGTACGATGCAAGAAAGGTGAGCTTTCATTTTTTTGTGTTAGGAATTCATAGATGTTTTTGCATGGGATTACAGTGACTTAAAGGGCTTCAACCCAAGACTCACCCAGCACACCATCGAATTAGAAGAAGGCACCAGGCCAGTCACGTAGAAGAAAAGACCTATCAATTTGACAATTGAGCCCCTCATGTAGAGGGAACTGGCCAAATTGATTCAGTCTGGAATTAAATTTCCAATCAAGCATTCCTCTTGGTTGGCCAACCTTGTTCCTATTAGAAAGAAGAATGGGGATATCAGGCTGTGTGTCAACTTTAGAGACCTTAATAAAGTCTCTTTAAAAGATCATTATCCCCTTCTGAGCATGGATTAGATCCTTTAGAAGGTAATAGGTAGCAAGTGTTTCTCCCTCCTGGATGGTTATTCAGGGTATAATTAGATTCTAGTGCAAGGTTGTGATCAGCACAAAATGGCCTTCACCACTAAATGGGGAACGTTTGCCTACAAGAAGATGCCATTTGGGCTATCTAATGCTGGTGTTACCTTTTCATAGACATGGCTTTTGGAGGCTTGATAAACAATAACGTGATGGTCTACCTTGATGATGTGATGGTATTCTCCAGGGAGGTGAGCCAATAAATAAAACACCTCAGGCAGATTTTTGAAAGTTGTAGGGAGTTTGGCATCTCTCTTAATCCAAATAAGTGTGTGTTTATTTTTCATGAGGAGAAACTCCTTAGCCACATCGTGTCCAAGGAAGGCTTATCTATTGACCCTGAGAGAGTTTGTTCTATCCTAGAGATGTCCCTACCAAAGCATAAGAAAGGCCTGCAGAGCTTCTTTGGCAAGATAAACTTCATTCAGAGGTTCATTTTAAATTTTTCTAAGATAGTCAAGCCCCTGACCTCTATGCTGAGGAATGGGGAGGAATTCAAGTGGATAACACAAAGGAAAGATAGCTTTGAAGCCATCAAGCAGGCCATAACTTGGGCTCCCACTTTGATTAGCCCTAACTTCAACAAAGACTTCAACCTCTACACTTTTAGCAATGAAGAGGTGATATCTGCCATGCTTACCCAAGTAAATGGTGATGACCTCGAGCATCCACTTACTTTCTTTAGCCAAGGGTTAGAGGATTTCAAATTCAGATACATGTATGTAGACAAACAAGTCCTGGTAGTAGTGTGGGGCCTGAATAAATTCAAGCATATGTTGTCTAACAATAAGATTCACCTCATGGTCCCACATCCTGGCATCAAGAATTTCTTGACCAATCAAGAATTAAATGAGAAAAGGGTGGGGTGGATTACCAAAGTGATGGAGTATGACGTAGACATCAAGATCACCAAACTAGTGAGGGGAAGAGGCCTGTGCGAATAGCTTGCTACAAACTTCAAGAAAAAAGGGGAAGAAAGCTTGTTAATTTATGATGCAACCACTATAGAGGAACTAGCTATCATAAAGGATTAGATGTCAGACCTGAGGCATTTTCTTATCACTAGTGAGTGCCCACAGGGTCTTGATAAGACCAGAAGAAGGTATTTAAAACTCTAATCTCTCCTTTATGTCTTGGTTGATGAAGTATTGTTTAAGAAGGATCTATCTAGGGTCCTTCTAAGGTGCATTGACCCAAACCAAGCTGATAAGGTATTGGCTAAGTTCCATGATGGGCCAGCAGGTGGTCATTTTGCTCCTAGAACTACTACAGCAAGGATAATGAGAACTGGCTATTTTTGGCCTACTCTTTTCAAGGACACCCATGCCTGGGTAAGAAAGTGCTAGAAGTGTGCACTTTTTGATGGGAAACAATAGTTGGTTGCCATGCCTCTATAGCCTATTCAGGTGGAGCAACCATTCATGTAGTGGGGCCTAGATTTCATAGGGATGATCAATCCTCCCTCCAGTGCTGGACACAAATGGGTCCTGACTACTATGGATTATTTCACCAGGTGGGTGGAGGCTGTTACTCTAAAAGAGGCAAATGAAAGAGTAGTCTTGGAGTTTTATGAGGACTTGGTAACAAGATTTGGGGTCTTGACCACCATAATCTCAGATAATGCCTTGGCTTTTTTGGGAACCAAAACAAGTGAATGGGTGCTAAGGTATGGTAATATCTCAGCACTTCATCCAATTACTACCCATAAGGGAATGGGTTGGCTAAGTCCACCAACAAAAATTTGATCAGAATCATAAAGAGGACCATGGAAGAAAATTAGAGGACTTGGCATCCCAAGCTGAAGACAACTCTGTGGGCCGATTGAATCACTCCAAAGAGAGAAATCGAAAACTCTCCATAAACACTCGTATATGGAAGGGAAGCTAGGCTTCCCATCACAATTGAATTGCCAACACTGGACCTCACTCACTAGCTATACTTAGAAGAAGGAACCAGCATGGAGGTCAGGATATGTGAGCTAATGGAGCTCCAAGAGGTAAGGGACCGGGCTATGGCTTCTATGACAAGTCACCAATAGCAAGTAAAAAGACACTTTGACAAGAAATCTTCATCAAAATATTTCTCTGAAGGAGACATTATCCTAAAATGGGATGAGGACCGAGCCAAGCCTAAAAATCATGCAAAATTTGATACCTTATGGAGTGGTCCTTACATAATTACTTAGTGCAAGCAGCATAATGCATTTCAACTCTCCAAGTTGGATGGTGAAGAACTGCGTATACTAGTTAATGGGATACATCTGAAGCACTGCCACTGAGTCTCCATTCAGCTGTATATATTTTCCCTTGTTTTCTTCCCTATTTTCCCTAAGTGTTATTGCACAAGTAGTAGTTTTATTAGTCTTGTGTGTGTTTCATTTCCTTAGAGGTAGAGCTGCATGACTGGTTCTAAAATTTATCAGAGCTATTGCTGGTTTTCAAAGTTACAATCTGACTCCATGCCCAATGGATTTTTAAGGCAACTGGCTTCTAAGCATAGCAGGCATGCTTCCCTTGTGAGTCACCAATTTGTTGACCAATTTTTCCCACAAGTAAAATTTTGGTCACCTTCTTCCCCTGTTGTTCAATGCCAGTCATTTTTGGGTTACATGAGTTTAATGAGTTCAATTCATGGCCTAGTTCAAGTGGTTTAGCATTCTTTGGTTCAAAATTCCATCTTCAAGTTCAACATCTTGATTCAACAAGTGTTGAACCATTGAACCGTTAAACCAATTTTGGTTCAACGGCTTGGTTCAACAGACTTGGTTCAAAGCAGATGGTTCAGTCTTTTGGTTCAACGGGCTTGGTTCGACGGGCTTGGTTCAAAGTGGATGGTTCAGTCTTTTGGTTCAACATGGTAATTCAATTAGTAAAGGAAGTTCATTAACATTCAATGGTTAAACCATTGAACCATTGAACCATTTTTGGTTCAATGGGCTTGGTTCGACGGGCTTGGTTCAAAGCAAGAAGTTCATCGGCTTTGGTTAATTTTGTCATCGGTGTGCAGTGGTTGAACCCATTGAACCGTTGAACCAATTTTGGTTCAATGACTTGGTTCAAGGGTATGTCCATAGCTGAAGGGGAGTCTCCAAGTTCAAAATGCCCTAGTGGAGGGCTGGCGCTTCAAAAGAAAAGGACCCGGGCAAGGGTAGGTTCGATTTTGTTCAAAGTTCAAGTTCAAGTTTTTTGAAATTGACTCAAGTCCCCAAATGAATTTATACTATTCACTTGAGATAAAAACTATATAATTATAAACATTAGAATTATGTGAAGCTATATATATCAGAATGAATTTATACTATAAGCATGCATATATATATATATATATATATATATATATATATATATATATATATATATTAAAGATATATATTAATTTTGGTATATCCATATTATTTTAGCAGTGCTAATTTATTTATACAAAAAAATATGTTTCTCTTTAATGCAAGATCAGATGTTAGGTTGAACTTTATTTTTATCCTTGGACTTCTGTATTTATAGATTAATCCAATTTTCACTGTAAGGTTGAGTTGCATTTACATCAATAAGCATGATTATATTGAAATCCTTATAGTAATTGAAAACTTGATATTTAATTAAAAGGTTACCTTTGTATAAATGATTTGAATTATGCTTGGAAATATTTGTATAATTAAGTTTAAAAGTAGACTTTTATAGTCATATTTGGTTGGAATGAATTTGTAAATGTATGTATGTATAAATTTGTAAGTTCATCGCTTTGGTTCATTTTGTCATCGGCATGTAATGGTTGAACCCATTAAACCTTTGAACCAATTTTGGTTCAACGACTTGGTTTAAGGGTATGTCTATGGTTGAAGGGGAGTCTCCAAGTTCAAAATTCCCTAGTGGAGGGATGGCACTTCAAAAGAAAAGGACCCGGGCAAGGGTAGGTTCGGTTTTGTTCAAAGTTCAAGTTCAAGTTTGTTGAAATTGAATTCCTTCAGACAAAAAGTCTGAAGGAATTCGGCTATAGATCAATTATAAAGCAAAGGTCAGGATAGAATTTTTGTGGACTTTTTGTCTGTGAGAAAATATCTATGGACAAAAGTCTGTGGAAAATATACAAAGCCTGCAGGAGCCCGAGAGACCGTCCAAAGCATCAAGCGACCCGCCGAAGGACCCCAAAGGGTAGATGTCCTTGCAGGGGAATTTTGGCCCAAATGCAAAGGGGCACTAAGCAATGTTGGAGGTATTCCAAGACTAAGCAAAGCCACAGAGAAGCCATGAAGACTTGATGACATTGTAACGGGGATGGTGACATTCTGGAGGACGTAAAGTTTAACAAAACAAGTTAGCCGTTGGTTTTCAAACCAATGACGGCTGTGTAAATGTCAAAGTTAACAAAGTGAAATAGCCATTCCTTTTCAAACAAAAGAGTGCTAACCATGGAAAAGAGAGCCTAGAATGAAGTGACCTGCTAGAATGTTCACCTCGAAGGCCGAAGAGGAGCCAGAAGAGACAAAATTGAGAAAGATAAGGAAACAAGCATGGAACGAGCAAGCAGTTAATCCAAGTGGTGTCAAGTTGAGAAGTGACTCCAGTAGGTGGAATAGTTCTAGTGAATTGATCATAGAGGATGCAAATAGCTAGCAAAGCAACTGGTTTCTCTATTTTACATTTAATGAGTAGACAAACCGTGTATTGACTTTGAAAATGCAGATTTTAAAAAGACAAAGGGGACAGCTCATTACTTTTTTAAGTGACTTATTCTTCCCATGAAGGGATGCGTATGCCACTTGTAAAACAAGGATCACCAAATGGGCCTCTTTTCTTCTCATATATATTGCGAACTTGTCATTTGTAAAGGGATCTTCTTCCACATTTTTACAAGGCGCAGCCCTGCTAAAATTTCCACTTGAATCTATAAACGTAGTTTTACCTCTTCTTGGATAGATATTCTATGTATGTCCTGAGTGTTAATTTGTGTTTAGTCATTGTCTTTTGATGCTCTCACATGTTCAACACCAACACACCAGTTATCTATAAGGTGCCATCTCTGTAGCTGACAGGAGGAGAGTTCTATTTGGGGTGTAGAAATAGAGGAGATTACTTACAGTGTGCATTTTACAACACCTTGGTGAAGTCTCTATTTTTTTGTGTGTTCATGAGAACCTCCCTACCATTTTCTTGCATCCTGGTCCTTTTGCCAAGCCTGAAGCATATGTATGCATTTCTTTGGTTTTAAGTGTGGATGTGAGAAGGTCATTTCATTTCGGTGCATCACCTCCTTAGAGTAGTTTGTTTTCATGTATCTTTCTCCCTTTTCACTCCCCCCCCATTATATCTATCTATATGTGAGTGTTTTTCACTTTTTGGAACAAACATGATGCATCAAAAAGAGCTAGCCATTATCTTGAGACTCTCCCCTCTAGCTTCACCAGTCCCACAGGTGAGAGGGGAGTTTCCATGTTGCAAGGAGAAGGCAGGAGCTTAGCTTCTTGCCAAAGGGTGCAATTTCTTGTGTCAACATTTATATTAGTAGGTTCAGTTAAAACAATACCAACACCTGATCTAGTATTACACCTAGCACCATCAAAATGTAACTTCTTAATATAAGAACAACATGAGAAATCTTGAACTCGCATATCTTATTAGTCTCTAGGGTGAAAACCCCTAAGTTTGAGTCAATTATGTTGACCTTTGTTCACACCATGATACTTAGTTATCATATGTTTCATCCTTGGTTCTCTCTCAACCCTGATTTGATTAGAAACTCCCTTTCAAGGTAGCCACAGATGTGAGAAATATGTAGACATGTAACCATTCAAAGCCTTGGTCCATTCCCTACTCAATAATATTTCATAAACATTAGGTATATCAAAAAAATTAATACCATTGAATTTTTGCACCCTAAGATCAGAATCTAGTTACATGTGAACATTTAGAAGATCCCTTATTACTCTAATGTTAGAATTGTCTAATTAGGTGATTTGTTATTTTTGGGAATAATGAAGTTTTATTCCTATTTAATAAACATGTCAGAGTAGGATAAATCAATAAATAATATTCCTAATTAAAGCTACTAATATGGGAAATTAAATTACAATTAAACATTTTTTAAAAATAGAAGTGAGAGAGAGAAAATCAAATTTAGCTTATTCTAGACTATTTAAACTGAGACAAGGTCTATAAATTTGTGAGTAGGATTGGGAAACTATCATAAATAGGACCCTAGACTTCATTTTTTGATTGGACAAGAGTGTTAAAATTGGACACCTTGTGATCTAGTGGTATAGTCCATACCCAATATTGTTGTCCCGAGGATTTAAACTTTCTAGGTTTTATTTACATGCTCAGTGTGAACATGTGTACTAAATTTTAGGTTCTTATTGTCAATAGAGCTCCTTATAGAGTTTATTATTTGTGTAAGTGTATATTTTATGCAATTGAAATAAACATTGGTAAATGGGGGAAATGGGTTAGTGTGTGTAAGATGTACTAGACATGTTTCACACCCTTTGTGTGGGTATGCTACCTACATACCAATAATCCAAAGAGGGATCAAGTCATATGTAGTTCTCCCTTTAAGATTTATTGGTGCAATAGTGAATTAAATGCAATAAATTCTAAAACTAAGTATGCTTGAGTTGACTAGGGACTAGTGTAAGGACTTGAATTAGCTTGAAAGTGTATAGGCTGGTTGTATGTAGAGAATAGGGAAGATCGCTTAAGTGGTCTTATTTGTATCCTTACTTTTTTGAATTATATTTTCCAACCCTTTCAAAATGATCTTTGAATGGTCTTATATATGGATCTATTGGTCATGGGTTAGATGAAACTAGATTAGGCCAACATAATGACAATAAGAATTGGGGGAAAATGGTAACCTAGGCTCAAAATGTGATTAGACAAGAGTGTTGAAAAAGGGACACTCTATGGTCTAGCACTATAGTCCAATTTTTTCACTATTTTCCTAAGTAGACAAGACCTAGGGTGATGGATTAGTCATGAAGAGAGGGTCTTGGCTTAGCTGGGGTTAAGTCTGGAAGGCCACAGATGATTGAAAATAAATGAAAGTAAGTCTAAGAGGGTCATGAGAGCAAGAGGGACCTAAGGATTGGGTGTCATTAGCCATGCTCAAGTTATCATTTTTTTCATTTTATATGACTACATTTCCCCACCCCCCTTATTTTAATGATTTAGTAAAGAAAAATACTAGGATAAAGGAAAATAGAAAGTGTACCTAAAATTACCTACAAAGGTGAAGCCCATAAAGTTTGTGTGATGATAAGTAATGTTGGATAGTGCATAGAGATCATGTTTTGTAGGTGTGAATCTATAAAATGGAAATAAAGACTAGATCAATTCTTATTATATGCAACATAAAATGAGAATTTACAAACTTGAGTAAGAAAGAGGAAGAGAAAGGAATGAATACACCTTATCAGGTATGTTAACCAATATAAAACTTCTTATGATACTGAGTAAGGCTGAGTAATTTTGGATGTGATGGATGATGTTATACCAAAATTTATATCACAAATGGAGCTTAGTGCTCAATTCCCTAGAAAGTGGCTCAAGAATACAAAGGCTAGCCCTTTGGCTCCACCATTACCTACTGAGTGAAGCTAGATGATCATGTGTGTAGTAATCAATGTTTGGACATGTGTCCAACCCCTTTGAATAGGTAGATCAAAAACACAAAGGCTATCCCTTTGGCTCCATCATTACCCAATGAAGTGAAGCTATAAACTAATACCAGTATGAAGAATTATGTCATATGAGATGGCTCCTGAAGCCCCTGAATGTGGCATGGATAACCTAATATGTGCTAGAAACTAAGCCAATGTTGGTTAACTTGGAAAAGATGGAGATTAGGCTTGTATGAAATCCATTCCAAAACTAAAAATTTGGATTATGTGGAAGCCACTAAGGAATGTGGAGATTAGGCTTGTATGAAAGCCACTATAAAATGGTGCCAACCACTTGTAAATGGAATAAGGCATGCAATTTGTAAGAATGTGTAAGTGATGTTGAAAAGTAAAAGAAAAGAAACAAAAGTGTTGTGTAATCTACCCTCAATTATTGGTGTTTGAAATATGGATTCTGATCTAGAATTTATACCAATTGTCATATCTAAAACTGGAAGTAAGTACCAATTATGCCATGAATGATTCCCCCTATATTTAGATTCTTTGAGAAAACTATACTAAAAACTATTGATATAAATTGGTCTGATTGTGTAAAACTATAGCTGAACCTACCTTTCTACCTACTTCTAGAAAACCTATTTTTTCTACTATTTGGATAGGAGTGCCAAAAATAGACACCATGGTGTTTGGCACTATAGTCCACCCTTAGCATTATTGTCCTAAGTTGAAACTAATCACTTTTATAGAATCTTGACTATCTATCTAGTTTCTTCTGAGTGGTTTGATGGCTTGTTATTCTGGTTGTTCTAAACTAGATTTTATGATCAATAGGATCTCTGAGCTCTATAGCAAAACCCTTATTTCTTGTCCCCTTTTTTGAAGGTAGGAATAGGTACCCTGTAATGACTTCCCCATAAGAATAATCCCTACAATTGTGTTAAGCTAGAAATATACATGATATAATAATGATAATCAACAAGATATCTCAAGATATAACATGGTTTGATTTGAGAGATTTTTAGATCAATAGGGGTATGATTATATAGGTGTAACTATGTAATAGCATGTGTAATGTACTAAATTAGAACTAAAAGTGTTATTTTTTATTTTTTTAATATTTAGTTAGAAGGATGGAGCATGATGTCCATCATGGCATCAAAGAGAATAGGAAAATACATGATATGGATCATGGAATTACAAAAATTGAGAAGCAATCAAGAAAAAAGCACACAAATCAAGAAGAAAAAGCATACAATGGTGGCCAAGGGGCTAAGAAAATAAGGGACATGGACACATGTCACTCAAAATAGAAATAAATAATACAAAGCATGTTCAAATGCCACATACACATACAAGTAGAGAAAGTAAAGTTGGCATAGGGGCCATAAACACATATAAGAGTAAAATCAAAGGACATTGGTAAATTTATTAAGGAACACACATGAATAGAAGCAAAGGACATTAGAAAATGTCCTAAGGCACATATAGGAGACAAGAAGGAAGTATAAATACAATCTAATAAGCTATTATAAACAAGAAGAGAAAGCATGTAATAACTTGAAAGATAGAATCATATCTAACTAATCAAAGTAAGAGTGAAAGTATGCAAGACATGTTTATTATAAGACTAGGTATATGCTAAGAGATACACAAGTGTTAGATACTAGTGAAATACCGATATAATAATCTATGTAATCTAGTAAGTAATATACATCAACATGATAACTTGAGTGCGTAATGTAGTAATGATATAACCTAGATGGTGTAGTTATGTATAAGATGCCCCTAGTAGGTATGTATATCGATGTATGTCTCAATGTAGAAGTAGGATGCCTAATAAATGGGTAGATTGAAGCAATCAAATATTTTGATGTCATTGCACACACTCAAAGGAGATCAAGTGAATCATGGTAATGTAGATAAATTGACAAATAATAGCATTGAACAACAAATGTAAGTCTAACATAGGATCAAAAATATAAAACATGTATTTTTGAATTATTTAAATGTATTTAATAGTTTTGATATAAGCCATATATAATTAATCACATGAAGACTATGTATAAAAAATTTAAGAAGGAACTATGTACAAGTAAGCAAAAAAAACTATGTATAATAAAAACTAAAAAGAAATGATACTAACAAATGAGTCTTATAAGAGACTCCTTATCATGTTGTATTGTATCAAGAAGAAGTATCATGCATGATCATGAAACACAATGGAAATTTTGAGACTGTGGCTCTAAAATTTGTGTATGTTGTAAGTGCTTTGAAATGCCTATAGTGGAAACTAATTGTGGAGTCCCCCTGTAACTTTGAGAAATAGATGCAACTATGGGGCTTTGAGGGACCCATCTGGTAATAGGAAAAACTCTATAAACATGTGATCTATGTGTAGATTCATGATATATCAATGATACTACCCTAGGTGTGAATAATATAGCTGAAAACTATCTATAATCCTAAAGCTATGGAGGCGTATGAATTTTATGTGCTAGTGATGAAGGCATCAACTATGGTTGAATCTAGATTGGAAGAAGAATTATAATAAGTGGAGGAGCTAAAATTGTATCAAAAGGGTTGCTAACTTGAGTCACAAATATATAACCATGGGTGTAGTCAATCTACCTATCTTTGTAAAATTGGGTGATAACATGTATCACATGATCTTCTATAGGCATAGAGTTGGTTGTAGGTGCGGGATAAAAGCTAAATGAACCAATTTTGAAGAAAGGAGGGATAGATATAATTTTTAGTGTTTACTTGTGTTTAGTAGTGATAAGTAAATACTTAAAATTAGATAAAGAGTTAGATACATATAAATATAAACCATGTATAGCAATATGATTATAAATATCATTCCACATGATAGATAATAAATAAGGGATAGAGAGCATGGAATTGTGTAAGGATGCTTAAAAAAATTTGGCATGTGCTATGACATTTCTAATTTATTTATCATGATGGAATTTAAAGAATTTACACATGAGGTATAAAATTCAAGGGATAGAGAGCATGACATTTTGCATGAATTCATAAAGATCTTTGACTTGGGACATAATATTTCTAGCATGTTTAGCAATTAGAGTTGGACATTATTCTGCATGAGAGAGAAAGAGTATGTAAAATAAATATTGAAATCTTGTGCAATTTAAGTTATAAATTTTGTAATATCATATTTAATTATCAAAATTAAGAATTAAATGCAAAGAATGAAGTTTTTTACTAGCATATGGTAGAGTTCATCATTCATGTACATGATAGGGCACATTATGGTTTCATTGTTATTTGTAAGAAACGTAAGAAAATTTTGTACATAAGTGAGAATCATTTTTACAATTTGATTATGGATGTAAGGTGATACCTCAAGAATCAAATAGGTGATAGTATATGCAACTAGGGATTTAACAATAATATTTTTGCAAAATGCTATTAATTTTTGAAATTGAAATTGAATTTCTGATTTTAATATGCAACTAAAAATTCAAAAAATGATTGGAAAATTATTGTGATCTATTTGATGCAACTAGGGTTTGAAATAAAATTGTTTTTGAAATTACTATTTAATTTGAAATTTTGAATTAAATTTCTAGTTTATACGTGCAAGCAAAAAATTAAAAAATTATTGGATTAATGCTAGAAAATTACTGGGACTTATTGTATGCAACTAGGGTTTTGAAATGAATTTATTTTAAAATTTAATAAAAAATTCTAAAATTTGAGAGGAATTTTTTATTTTAATATTCAATAAAATATTCAAAAATTAATGGGAAAAATTAGATAGGTATTTACCCTAGGGTTTCCAGGGTTTTCATGTGAAATTCAAAGTCAATTTCACCAAATGATTTTTATTTTTGAGAATAATGGATTTTTATTCCTATTTAATAAACAAGTCTAAGTAGGATAAATTACTAAATAATATTCAAAATTAAATATACTAATTTATGAAATTAAATTATAATTAGACCTTTTTAAAAATAGTATTGAGAGAGAGAAAATCAAACTTAGCTTATTTTGGACTATTCTGACTGAAACGAGATCTAGAAATTTGTGTGTAGGATTGGGACACTATCACAAATAGGACCCTAGACTTCATTTTTTGATTAGGTAGGAGAAATAGAACTAGACACCCTAATATTTGATGCTATGGTCCCTCCTCAACATTGTTGTCCTAGGGATTTAAGCTTTCTAGGTTTTGTTTGCCTACTTAATGTGAGCTTGTTTACCAATTTTTAGGTTTTCATTGTCAATAAAGCTCCATGTAGAGTTGATTCTTTGTGTACTTATATCTTCTATGCAATTGAAAGAAACTTTGGCAAATGGGGAAATGGGTTAGTGTGTGTAATATTCACTATATGTGTTTCACACCTCATGTGTGGGCACACTACCTACATACCAATACTCCAAAGAGGGATCAAGCCATATGTAGTTCTCCCTTTAAGAGTTCTTTGTGAATAGTGAATAAAATGCAAGAAATGCTAAAACTAAGTATGTTTGAGCTAAAAAGGGAGTGGTTTAAGGATTTGAATTGGCTTGAAAGTGTATAGGTTGGCAGTATGTAGAGAATAGGGAAGATTACTTGAGTTTTCTTGATTTTATTCTTAATTGTTTGAATGATATTTGCCAACCCTTTCCAAATGATCTTTGAATGGGCTTATCTATAGATCTCTTGGTCATGGGATAGATGAAACCAAACTTGGATAACATAATGAACAAGAGGAATCAAGAAAAAAATATAACCTAGGCTTAAAATGTGATTGGATAAGAGTGAAGGGGACACCCTAGGATCTAGTGTTATAGTCCAACTTTGGTGCTATTGGCTTGAGCAGACAAGACCTAGGGGGATGGATTAGTCATAAAGATAGGGTCCTAACTCAGCTAAGGTCAAGTCTAAAAGGCCACATATGATTGAGAATTAGTGAAGGTAAGATTAAGAGGGTCATGAGAGCAAGAAAGAGGGACCTAAGGACTGGGCGTCATTAGCCATGCTCAAGTTACCAATTTTTGCATTTTATATAGCTATATTGGGTGATAAACCTATCAAACTTAATGAGAGTTAGGGCAAGTTGTTTGCATATTCCTATAGGAATGATATTTTTATATGCTCATAAATATAATAATAAATTATTTAATTTCTTACCAAACATCATGATAGTGAGAAAGAAAGGAGGAGATTTGGCCTTGTCTTTATGCATAGTAACATTGGCATGATCAATATTTGGTAGATTAATGAAATTCTTTGACAAAAAATCCAATGGAAGGTCCTTATTAACTATAATATACATAATTTCATGAAATTTAATATTATCCTTTATCTTCTTTATGTCCTCAACTATGTTATATCTAATTTTATAAGAACTAGGAATTTCAATGTTGGGTTTAGAAGTACTCCCTTTAGGTGGCTCAGGATTGTTATTTGAAAAATTGTCTAGAGGAGTTCCAAAATTATTTGGAGAAATTAATGTGGTTAAAGGCTACCTATATTACCTATTCTTTAAGGGATAGGTATTATTTAATAACTATTTAAAGGCTTGGATCTCCTCAAAGATCTCATCAGATTCATTTTCTTCTTAAAAGTGAAAATCAAAGTTGTCCACCATGAAGGCTTGATTAAATGACTTAGATCTAGAAGTAATTGCACCATTATCCTTGTTAGGTACTTAAAATGTATCCAACTCATCTTTAAAATAAAAAAAGTCTTTACAAAATTATATACAATCAATTTCACCATGCTTGGCTATGTAATGTACCTTGTAATAATCAGGTAATGTAATATCAGTGAGGTTAATGTCCATGGTCTTATTTTCATAAGATAGGCCATTATTCCTATTATTATGAAAACTATCATTCTAAAATATATTGGTTAGCCTATTATACCTTTGAAATGAGTTATTCTTACCTAAATTTTTGGCAATATTTTCAACTTGTTTTTGCAATTAAATAAAATCAGTGCTCAACTTTTGGACCATTTTTGAGATAGATTCATTCTCATTTTTAGAAGTTTTAGAATATTGTACATGGTTATTATTAGCAGATGGTACTAGAGCCCATTGATAATTTTTATTAAATCCATTATTAAGATAATTTAAGAATCCTAAATTTTGATTTGGAGCTGCATGACTCAATGACAACTAAGTTAGATTTGGGAGTTGATTTAAGGCTAGGAGATTTTGGTTATTGTTTGGGAATAAATTCATCACAAGAATTTATGGGTTGATATTTGGCATATAATATGTCATTTTCCCTTATGGATGCATCTAATCATTGATGGTTACTACCTCAACATAGGCTCTAGCTAATGAAGTTATGGTTGGTATAGATCTCTTGAAAAATATAGAGGTCATGGTATCTATTACATCTTTGTAAATATATAAAGATAAAACATCATCAAGATTATAAGGGTATATGGTCCTACTAAAAAAATATAAAATATAGCATTGAAGTACCTAATAGGCTCACTTGCATCTCTTCTAATGGTGGTGAATTGATGGTAGATAACACAAGGACTAACAATCTTACCAAATTGATCTATAAATGTGTTGTTGAAATTGTCCTAACTAGTGATGTAATTATTAGGAAAGTTCAAAAACCATTCATAAGTAGCATCCTTAAAGTTAAATGGGAATAACCTACATGTTATATCTTCATGCACCACATTTAGCAATCTTAAGGTAGAATTAAAAGACTTTATATGTTCTTTAATAGTTATTATACCCATTGGACTAAATGTAGGTAGGTACTTCTTAGGGTTATGTGGGAGATCATTCACCACACCTAGTACATTAATTGAGGATTATCCTAACTAAGCCATACCTAGATGAATATTAAAGGCACAAGTACCTTAAAGAGGTGAATTTGGCAAGGATATGGATCTCTTATGTCTACCTTTGTCACATTTTGATTTTCTATGAACCCCAAGCTCTATAAAAGGCTCCCTAGTCTCTATGTGTGATCTTGTTCTAATCCTTGGAAATTCCATCTTGAATTTTGAATATCCTACCTGAAATACATGTATCAAGTTTAACTTTATAAATAACTATAGTTAGACTTACACATTGAGCTTATTTTGCAAAGGGGTATAAAAAACCTGTAAAGGATGTTGATCTTTAATTGAATTAGGTCAAATATGCATATAATTATGTGAATATGATCTATATTTATAATTCTAATCCTAAAGGAACTTAGATCTATGAAAGATATGCCAACCTTTGATCAAAATGAGCTATCCTAACCTCAAATACTATGGATTTTCAAAGCTAAAGCTAATTTTACTAAAGACAAGCATCAAATTCCAAAGACCTTTAAAGGAAGCACAAAGATGCATTATAAACAACAAATATCAATGATATTTATACTTCTAAGCAAATATTTCACCCAAAAACACAAAGATACACTGATATTTAGATAAAATAGACTAAGCTCAACAAATATTTGAAGAATTCATGGCCCTCTTAACGCCAGTAAATCTTCTCATGTTGATGCTTATAAATGAACCATAAGTGCTCTTATTATTTAAATAACACTTCTCATTTTATGATTTAGAAAATTTAGAGCATGAGTTACAAGTTTTGGCAATCTAGTTGCCTATGATGAAGTAGTAATAGAGTAAGACAAACTGTTCCAAAATATTTATATGAATTGGTGGTTGGGAGCCACCTTGGTCCATTCTTTATGAATTACATAAAATAATTTTTAATACTTTGTGAATTATGATCTAGATTTAAGCTACAAACTAACCTAAATGTATATTTATAATGAAGCTAAAACTAGAGTGATCTGGTGTAAAAAAAGGGAGAAAAGATAAGGGTAAGGCAAAAAATAAATGAGTGATTTCCAATATTAGTCTCAAATAGCATGACAAATAATCAATTGTAACTAAGTGAACATTAAAACCAATATACAATGTAAAATATCCTATACTCGAATTTCACTATATACCAAGCAAACTTCAAAGAATAATGTAGAGAGTCACAAGTAAAAACTAGGTCTACTTTAAGGATTTACTACTATAATCAAATAGAATTTACACATCTGAATATAGAGTAAAATGAAGTGAATAAGAACCTAAGATCCTCCAATTAATTTATCATATGCACAAATTATAAACCCTATGATTAGAAAATGTAATTCAGTATTCAAAGAAACCATTCAAATTCAAGACATTTAACTAAAAATTGAGAGACGAACTATATTAGTAATTGACATATCAAATATTAATAATCTTTATAGAACTCCTTTATTATATTAATTAACTCAAGTGTATATAATTTTCTCAAAAATGTCTCTTTTACAAATGGTGATAAATGCCTTTATAGAAAGACCATGCAATATACTATTTAGTTACAATATACAAGAGTACAAAAGATAAGGACAATTATCCCTACAAGTTTTAAAATAAACTTGTTCTCTATATTTAGACTGAACTCCAAGAAAATATGATAACAAGATAGCATATGCCTTTACAATGGAATATTCTATTTCAAAATGATACAAAATATTATAAAATAGAATATTGTCTAATTTTTGGTGGGCCCTTTTATTGTTTCTGGAGGATACTCATGGCCTTAATATGATTCTCATCAACTAATTCTAGTTCCATAATAGGCTCCAAGATACACTCCTCCTCTTGATCTACCAAGTCATCAAATTCTCTATCATTTCTAGCCATGGCTTCTTTAATGCTCATAGTTTCATTTATCCTCTCTCCAACATTGATTGTCATGTCTAGGATCTTACTATTATCAACCATATATTTGCTTTGACTTTTTCCTTTGATCTCTTAGGTTACCAAAGTATCCCTATGTTTGAATTCAACATCACTTATCATTCCAAGGGTAGTGGGTTATGCAGGATCCATAAGCATGGTCCCAAGAAGTTGTTCAATCCTTTTAATTAGCTCCTTATCATCTTCTAAAGGTTTTTTCACATCATTGTGTCATGCACTCAAACTTTAATCCTTGTCAACCATAATTCTTAAAATTGTGCTCAAGTGTCCTTAACTAATGGTTTTAAAGCCTAAGATCTATTTCTTGGCTTAAATGTTGAGAAGCTTAGATGTCTTGTATTTTGAGGCTTGTCATTGGGTGACCAAACTCTTGGCTAATGAAATCTACCTTAGCTTCATTATTTTGAGTGCTTCAAACATGTCATAAAATTACTCATCAAGCATCTTGGTCATTACATTAGGTACTGATAAAACTACCTATATCTCTAGGTTTGCTTTTTTGCTTTTCTAAATTTAGGATCCTCTACTTCATGCCCTAGATTCAAGACTTAGACTATGATAACTAGGCCTCAATCAAGCTTTCCACATCCTCTTCATGAATGGTAGCTTCACCAAACTATTGACCCCCAACTACAATTAATCCCATAAAGAGATTCACCTTTTGAAAGGTGAATTCCTCTGTTCCAACCATAGTTTTCCTAGTTGTTAACCTTTCTAACCTATTTGTTTCAAGTTTGAATTGGATGGTAGTGATTGGCTTCTTAAACTTGGGAGGTTTTGAGACCTCCAAACCTGAGCTACTAGATGCTCCTAATGCATCTATCTTATTGATTTTTGGTCCTTAAATGACCATAATGCTCCTTTCTTATTTTTCTTTCACCATATCCCTTATCTATGGCTTCATTTCATCTCATATCTCAACATTAGCAACTCTTGTCATGGCCCATGAATGGGAGAGAGAAGGAATCTTTTGTAATTTCCCATAAATTGACTAGTTAGGGATGAATGGTCCATGAATAGGGAATTCATCACTTAAACAATTTATCTCACTTGTGGGGTGAGAGATAGTCAATTTTGACCTCTTATTTGATCCTATATGAACCAATTCTAGCTCTATTTTCCTCTTTTCTTAGGATGGCACAGGGACCATACCTAGAGCAAGATCATCTCTAGGATCTCCTACTTGGATTTGGGCTTCTTCAAGCTTCTCTTCCTCCTTATCTATATCATATGCCTCTATAAGATCTTTAAGAGTACCCTCAAGTGTCTCTTTTGGTTCTAAGTCAATCATATCAATATATTATATTAGGGAAGGTGGCCTTTGTGGGAGTGTTGAAGATGAGGACCCCTCTTCAGGTCTCTCTTCTAATCTTACCTCTCCCACTTTCTCTTTGTCATGGCCTTATTCATCCTAGCCTTGCATAATTTGCCCTTGAGACAGTGGCTATGGTGTTTCTCCTTGGCATTGCTCCTAGGATATTCTAGATGGTGTAAGTAGTAAGTGTTACTAAAAAGGATGCATTTACCATGCTTCTCATGATGACTTGTCATCCTTGATAAATATATGTTCCAATTTGATGTTGTGCCCTTTAATCTTGGCCAACACCTCTTCATAATTCTTGGATTTGATATAAATAGTGTCATAGACATAGATTTGATGCATGTACTTAGGTTTTTGGAGCTTCTTATCTTTCAAATGCTCACCCACTATGTTCTTTGGATCCCACATTTTGAGTTCATCCAGCTAAAAGCCAAATGAATCCCTATGTGTGGACATGATTTCCACCTATTTCTAATATTTCAATATGGTTTTATTAATGTTCAGGGGTAAGGGGTGGAGTATAACCTTCCTATTTTCCTTACATATTTTATAAACTCCTTTAATGAGGTGGCTATTAATTCCTTATTTAGCAAGCTTACTGGGAACATACACTAGCTAAGGCTGGGACATTATCCTCTCAATCTTGAGAACTATATAATTAGGGTAATACCATATATCCCCCATCATTTCAAAATAATTTTTGATGAGTGGATGGACCCTAGGCATGGGAAAACCTATGATGGCTTACACTATGGTTAGATAAATGTAGTCACAATAAATTGCATGTGATTCCTATACTTAAAGATATGCAATTTATAGTAGTGGTGTGAAATAGTAGTTTTGCCATCTAGAGACCAATTCCTAATCCCTGGGAAGCTAATAGAGGTGAGCATGGTATCTAGAAGGTATGATATCAAATAAAACCACTTAGAGGTATTCTTTTTTATGGTAGTGAATTTCTTGGTGAGGAAGACACTAATTAAATCTCTAGTTGGAGGGGTGATATTTTCTTCTACCATGAAATGGACAAAGGGGACCTAGATTTTATTCACATAGGTGGTTAAGGGGGATCTAAAGGCTTAGTTAAACATGGTCATTATAATTCTAATGCCTTCCTTGAATTGGAATATTTGTATTTTTCCCATAAAATCCTTGAAGATATGGGGTCCTTGGTGTAGCTAGGGTTTAAGGATAAATTCTGCATCATGATTGCTAGTCCATTCCTTAATCTTAGATAGGTCAACATGGGGAAGAGGGAACTTATAATATTTCTCAAAAGTAATAGGGGAAATATAGGTTATATTTTTGGAATTTCCCTCAATGATATATTTATTATCTATTATATAATTAACAAATAAGGGGGGAAATATGTCTATATAATGTAATACCTCAAGTTTTGTCATGGCATGGTGAAGGCCAGCCATCTTGACTACAACCAGGTTATAGTGCTTCCTACTTATAGTGGTGATTCTTTTCTCCTCTTTGGAAATAAATGGTAACTCCTATATCATGAAGAAGAGATCATATCAATTCCTAATGCATGTGACATTTAAGTCTACAAGGTCCAATTTTGTATCTTTAAAGATTTGACCTTCATTGTCTATTGACAAGTAGAGCTTGGTCTCTTCCTTCAATTATTATCTACAAGCTACCATTGTCTTTGTTCTTATAAATTGTTTATACTGGTAGTAAATGGTCTCTATGGAAGCTCTTTTATGCTCAAAAACACAATAAATCTCTCATTGGATTGAATTGTAACCTATTGAGTTTATTTGGGTCACTTTTATGTAGGGTTTAGGGTTTTAGAGCTTTAATGGTGAAATATATCCAAGATTTGGCTTATACATGCCTTAGATTTGATTTATGCCTTTGCCTTTATACCTTTGCATTTTTGATCCTACAAGATCTTGTATTTTGTCCTTTTCTACTTGTGTGGTGCCTATGTGGCATTGGTTTAGGCCTTTCACAACATTTTTCATAAATGCCTTTTGAGCACTAGCTGTTGGCATTTTAAAATGCCTCTTTTATTTTGATTTATTAGATAAAAATATAGGATTAGTGTGAGTAATTGATTTTAATATTGTCCCTTACTTGTGATTGGATCCTTTTGTTCCCAGCATTTTAGTTATGACACTTGGCATCTTTATGTGTCTTCTCATACTTTGTATCTTATGTCAATGCTTCATCAAATGGGAATTGGCCTTGTAGCGAGCTCAAAGGCCTTTAAAAATTCATGAGTGCCTTCACATCATTGGATCATCTTATAGCAATGAAGTGTGAACCATCATATCATCTTGTTAGCTCTACCTTGAATGAGCCTTCACCACATGTAAAAATTATGGGTTCTCGAGGCCTTATTTAAAAGTCTATAGGAGCTTTGCATTATTAGATCAAAATCTAGTGATGAAACATGAATCATTGATCTATAGAGATTCCCAAAATTTAAGTTAGTACATTATTAATACCATGACTTAGGCTTAAATCCCTTAGGCTAAGGTTTATTTTGCCTATTAAGCATGAAATAAACCTTAAGCTAAGGGGTTTATGCCTAAGTTTCCTATTTATATGTAAGGGGGCCATGGCCTAAATATTCTAAGTCAATGTTTACACCATGTTTAATAAACATAATGTATGTATTGGTCAAACATATTTATTTCAAGGCTTCTAAAATATGCTCAAAAGGATCAATATGACATAATGGTTCAATAACAAGTAAGATTTTATTGTATTGACAAAACACATTAAAACATTTAGCTAGAATCATTTGGTCTAACTTTTACACTATAAGGACTCTCTTTTTAAAATAAGACTTAATATAAGTCTATAGTTTAAGGTTATTGATATTTAAACAAAATGTCATGGGGACCTTAAAGTATATATTTAGATTAAGTTTATTTTTTTTATATTTAGATCATAAGACCATTTCCCCATTTTGCAATTTAAAGATTTCTATTGTTTGAGATTTTTTCAAACACTTCCCTTAGATTATGAATCCATTTGTGAGCCTTCTAGCAAGATTATGGAGTTCTTTTTGACCCTAAGCATAATAATTCATTAGCTTAAATTTGACAATCTTGCAGACATCAAATATGTCTTCATTAATGTCAAATGATAGTCATGTGAATGTCAATCTTAAGCTAATGAAGTTTTTAATTTTATGGGCTTAAATTTGATGGTCATGCAAAAGTTGAATATGTCCTCATAGATGTCAAATGATGGTTGCACGAATGTCAATTTTAAGCTCATCAAATTCTTGTGACCCAATACAAGAGTGCCACTTGGTACCTCCATGAGGATTCTTAGGATTTTGGACTTAATTTTCTCTATTGGATCTTAATCAGTGATAAAGTGTCAGTCATAAGATCATGATCTGGGAGCTTGCTCATGATTGGTTGCTTTGTTAGGTGGGACCCATTTATCTTTAATCATCAAATGTAATGGTTTTGTGTGTTAATAATTTGGGCCTTTTTTATTCCTTTGAATTTTTAGTTATGGTTCACTCCATTTGATCAGGTCTTCATGATGAATTTAGAATCATTGATCAAGATATGAGAGCTTGAATATGATTGGCCAGTGGGCTATGTGCGAGATAACACTAGGCATTCCTTGTACCATCCAATCAGAAGGCCATAAGAGAACATGAACCATTAGATCATCTAAGATGCATGTTTTTTAAGTCAAATTTTAGGCCTTCTTCACTCTGTTGGATCAAATGTCATGATAAAGCAAGGGTCATTGGATCTTGTAAGATGAGAGGAAGTTAAGTTAGGACTATGGTGATAAAAAGACTTAGGTTAGGGTGTTAACACTAAGGTTTTGATTTTATTTATAAATACATTAGGGCCTTAGGATTAAAACCTTAGGCTAAGGTATAAACTAAAAGGGGTCATGCTAAGATAAAATTGGGCTCAGGGAGCCAGAGTTTAGGTTAATGTGTTAAAATTAATGTCTTATTAGTATTAATAAATATAATGGGGCCTTAGGGTTAAAATATTAGGCTAATATAGGAAACATTATGAGGACCCTATAGGGAAAATATTAGTCTTAGCTAGGAACTTAAAAAAGGGGAAAACAATAATAAAAAACCAAGTATTTTAGACTAAGTACTAGTCGAGTTAAAAAACATGACTAAGCTTAAAATATGAACTTTATACGTAGGCCCAAAATGGATTTTTAAAAGGTTCCCACCAATATTCAAATTTAAATCGAGGGTTTTGCTAGGCTTTTGAAACATGATTTTTCTAGGGAAAAACACCATGGAGCTTGCAATTAAAAGTCACACGGACCATTTATTAGCATTATTGGTTCAAATTAAAGCAAAATAAAACCAATTAAGGCTATTTTTAACAAAGTGAATGATCTTCACATTATATAAATGATTATAACATACCATATTTTGTGTTCAAAATTTAGGGTTTCTCAAGGGCCCCAATTTTACAAAAATGGGGTATATTTGACCCAACAATGTGTAGATGGGTTAAGGATCAATGAAAGAAACTGCCCTTCACATATTAGTCATATTGACCACATTATATTTAGTATTTAGGTCAAGAAGACTATAAAAATAATTTTTAGAAGGTGTGGGCTTGTCTTGGTTGTCTCAATGATTTGGAAGAGGATCCTTATAGATGGACAAATGAGCATTATCCTGAATCAAAGCTTGAGATTTAGTTTTTGTTTCATGGGATTTTAAGGCAATGTCATAGGCTTGTTGGCATTAATAAATGATATAATTATGGTCAAAATTGGGACCAAGAATAAAATCCATAACCAAATTATGAAGCTACCTATAAGTCTTATGAGATCACCCTAACTAGCATGAAACTAACAAAATTTATTAGGATCATACCAAGATTTCATAGGATGAGTGGGATCAAGTTATCATGGGAGAGGCCTTGTTAGATTATTTTGTAATTCTACTAAGGATAAAGGTTTATGAAAATTGATGTTATTGGTTGAAGATAAATGAGGATTTGTGATGTGGTTAGGAAGGGAAGATTGTTCTAAAGTTTGGTTGAGAACAATATCCTGAATAGTGCGAATAGTATAATAAGAGTTGGTAATAGTGGCTTTGGTACCACTATAAGTGGTATTTGGAGCTTGAGAAGAACTATTAGTAAGTGAGGCACTAGTGGCATAATTTTCTTATGTGCAAAAAGATGGACTAGTGTAGGGATGAGAATAAGTGGCACTAGATTCATGATTACAATGGGTATAAAATTTTGCACTAGTGGAATAATTGAGAAGAGTGGGTCTTAGAAGAGGCCCAATAAATGTATAACCTACCATGTTAGTAGAGATACTAGGAAAGAGGTAGAGGAAGTCAAAGAAAAAGTCATGGTATGAGAATGGGTCAAATAGAGGGAAGAGGTTGGGAAGAAAAGAATATAGTATCACCAAATCCATGTGAGAACATGGGAGAAGGTGAATGAGGTTATTCAACTTAACCACTTAGCATGAGATGGTAAATAGTAGAAGGATCCTTTCCTCAATGTTGAGGAAACTCATTGATGAAGAAGAGAATTTATGGTGTATACTCTAATTCAATTTTATCTTCAAGTGAGAAGAGAATATTGTGAAGTGAATAAGAATTAGAATGGGTCACATAGCTTGTAGTGTAAGTGGATATATGAACATTATTTTCATCTATGATAGAAGCCATAAGTTGTTAATGGGAGAACCTATTAGAGTTGGTAAGACTCATCATATTCATTGAATTCAACTTAATTTTATCTTCAAATAGGAATTTCATGATGAAGTATATATATTAGGAAAGGCATAGTTGATGCAAAAAAAAGGAAACGCAAGGAGATAAATAAGAGTATAGAGTTGACTAGGTTGACTTAGTACTAGAAACAAGGTCTAAATTTTGAGTTAATAAGGATACAAAGTTTACAGGGTTGACCTAGTACTCTAAACTAATACAAATAATATCCTAATAAATATATAGAGTCAATAAGTTTGACCTTTTCTATAACCTAAGAGGCATAAATGACTACTAGGTCAACCAAGTTAACTTAGTATAGTAGGCAGGGGAATAGATAGTCTATAACAGACTATGTCAAATAAAATGATAGTGTATTGAAAACAAGGAAAAATTTGAAATTTACTTTGAAAGAAAGAAATGTAATCACACACACAATCAATTGGATCAATGAGAATGATCCAATTAAGGCACATAACATAAAACCTTACACCAATACTGGCCAATGCAAGTTTTGCAATACAACATATAATGAGCAAAGAGCAAACAATCAACTAAAAATTTAAATGCTAACTAAGTGGTCATCCTAAGTATTTTTATATTATTAAAAAATCTTATTTTAAGTGTGATAAAGAAGTTGGATAAAATTAGGGAACTATAAAATAATCTATGGGTGATTTTAAAATGTTTAGGTTGAAAAGGATATATGTTGGCAATGGTACTAGCTTGGTATTTGGGCCTTACCCCTCACTTCACAACCCCATAGTGAGAAGGGTTTTAGGTGTGTTTCCAATATATACCATTAACCACATGTTTATACTTGGCTATAAAACCAAGTTGGCTTCCCCTTTGGTGATGAAATCTAAGTAGGTAGGCCTTCAGTAGACAAATTTTTTAATGTATTTTGAAATTATGTGATTTGGTAGTGTGTGCAAGAAAGAGAAAAATTATGTAACTAAATGATATATTTAAAAATAACCTAATTAGACTATGTGATATATTTTAAGCATGAAAATAACTGAAAGTGAAAGTGTGAAGTAATTAATAGCATATAAATGTTAATTCCCAAGTTTAAATATAGTACAGAGTTGGTTTAGATGACAGTGTATATAAACATTACAAAATAGAGTTAATAGCATTGATATTATAATACAAAATCAAGGGTCCTTAATAACTAATTCAACCAAGTTAACCTAATTTTCAAATATAATATAAAATACAAAACTAGGTCAACTAGGTAGACCTAGTTTGTTGTATGATTACAATTTTAAAGACTAAAAACTTTGTAAAATGAAACTATAAGGAAGAACTAAATTGAAATAGAGAGAAAAAAAGAACCTTGGTGGGTTGGAAGATGTTGAGGACTGTGAAAGTTCTATTGAAGTGCCTGGAATGTTGTTTGAAAAGTCTAACAACTGTGTCGACTAGGTCGACCTAATTATGTAATTCCCTATTAATTGAGACCTATTAAGATGACTATACTAACCTGGTTAAACTATTATGTTATTTTGAATTTGTCTAGAATACTATATCAACTTGTTTGACCTATTTTTATATCTAAAAATGAATAAGATTACTATGTCAACCTATTTGATCTAGTAACCTATATCTAATAAAAACTTGCACATAAAAAATATAGTCATTTTTATGTGACTGTGTGCAATCTTGCACACAAAATTTAGAAACTATACTGACCCTATCAACCTGGTATTATAAATATAGAAAAATAATAAGTGAAATGATATAAATAAAGAATGTGAAAGAAAACATGTAAGGGTTAGATTCACGTCAAGTTGACCATAATGTATGTAATCAGAAATGTATCAGATTTATCAATCAATCCAAGCTTAGAGAAGATATATCCCAATTACACTTCTAATTGGGGATAATTTAGATAATAAATAATATGAACAATATGTGGATCCATTAGACCCAATTATGGGATCTCTTATCACAAATAATATCACTAGGGAGGGTTCCAAAGCCTCCAATCAAGCAAAACTATGTAATAATCCTAACCAAGTCCTATGTTTTCATATTCACTAAACTAATAACAATTAAAGAAAGTAAATCTAATATAGTGCTCACCAAATCTTGTGTCACAAAGTGGGAGTAATAAAACAAAAAATTAAATGTTCATAAAAGACATGTACTCATATCAATGAATACATAATCTTAATGCATGGAAGAGAAGTAAAAATGTGTATCTATTTACTCTTATAAAGGAATAACAAACTTAGGAATACTTGCCTTTGAAGATAAACCCAGCAATCCTCAATCTCTCCCTTGGCCAAGGTGATTTGAAATATTTTGATGTAGTATGTAAGGATGACAATGATAAATCAAGTCTAGGATACATAACCTATCAATGCATCCAAAAGAATTATCCATAAGACAATATCCATATCTCCAAAGAATGTATGAAACAATAAGCTTACTCATCAAGTAGAATGGTGGATAATCAAATGCATAATATCTCTTACTTCTCTTGTTTAAATAATGGAAAAATGATCTCGTATATGTGTGTGTATGTGTGGATTTAACCCTAATCCTTCTAAATTTTTTGGCTGACAGGGTCAACCCAGTCAACCTAGTATCATTATTGACAAAAACTCACTAGGGCACAAGTTAATTTAGCCAAAAGCTAACCTATACCCTAAATGAGTTTCACCAATAAGGGTACAAGGTTGACCCAATTGATCTAGTCATGTAAACTATTGAAAGGGATTTTAGGTTAGGAAAAGGGGTAAAAAATGTGGCAAATGATTGGAGGAGTGTATAAGAGAGAAGAAAAAGCTTAGGAGAATGGTTTTTAAAATATAAGTGTGTAGATAACAAGTGGTAAAAGGGACAATAATCTTTTTAAGCACTACTGGTCTACCCACCCCTTTCCTAGTGTACCCCTTAGGGCATGCACTCAAAGATCTTGAGACTTGATGAGTTCTTACAAGATAAATAGTGTTAGTAATTAATAAAAGTCTGAAAATATTATGTGTATACAAGATGGAGCATCAAATTAAAAATGGTTTCTTAATGACATCACTACCATTATGTCCTTTGTTGGTAAGGTCATGCATCATGGTTGTTCCACCTCTTTCATTATTTGGCTATAGTTTGATATGTGATGATCACTCCTTCAATTATGATGAATTAGGATTTCTCCATATGGTATCATCTCACTTACTTGGGATATTTGATGATTTTAAAAGTTATACAAACCATCCTAAGGTAGTGGGTCATTGAGATCATGCCACATGGTATCATCTTACTAATCTTCTTCACTAGAATATATTTGTTGAGTATGGAATTATCTACAATTATGGTTTGATGGGATCACTTCATGTGGTAACATCCCACTAATCCACTCACCTAGAGGATCTTTGATAAATATGAAATTATTTATCTTAATGGGTTACTAGGATCATATCACATGGTAACATCCCACTAATATTCTAAGTTGAAGGATTTTAAGTAAACTTAAAAGTTTCTAAGTCTTATGATTTGGTGTAAAGATGCCATGTGGCTCTGGAAATTTTTTATAAAATTGATTAAGAGTCAAAAATCCTTTTTTAATGGGTCAGGGTTGTCAAGAGCCATGAGAGATAACCACATGGCACTGGGATAAATTTAGACACCTATAGGCAACAAATAAATAGAACACAATGAGCATTTTAAATTAAAAATTAATTGTTAGGATATTTCTAAATTAAAATGGCTAAGAAAATCATAAATAAAAGGCTAAGTGTTCAAATTTCAATGGTTATATCCTTTTTTTAAATAAAATCATGCAAAAACCTAACAAAAGGAATCAATTTTCATAGAATTCAAATCCATCATCCAAAATAATTTTGACCATTTTTATGAAATCAACTAAGTCACAAGCTAAACATAAATAAACATTTGGTCAATTTATATCAAATTGAAGAAGAAATGGATCAAAAAAGGGGATAATTTAGCATAATAAAGTAAGCATTTCTTTAATAATCTTAGCAAGACTTAGCCCATTCATACAAAAGTGACTAAGTTAAAATTGAAACAACCATAAACACTTTGTCAATTCATACTAAACTAAAGTGGAAATGGGTTATATTGCTAAGATAAAGACTATAAATGACTCTTAAAAAGTTAGATAATTTATATAAGTTTTGTCATATTTTCCCCCAAAGGGGATTTCCAAGCATTCTAAAATGTGATTTTATAAGGTTGAAACTCTTCAGTCTAAAACATATTTAGGCAACTGATCTTAACAACTCTATATGTAAATCTTGGACTAAGTATTTTGACATGAAAAAATTATTATAAATGAATAACACTCAGTCACTTAAAACTTACCATCTAGTAGATGACTAATCAAAGAAGGTTCAAACAATCAAACCACTAAAATTCTAAAGGTACAAAGATCATATAAAAAAAGAGGGTCCACATTTTAAGCTAAAAATTAGGTGTGTTGTGAGAATAAAAACAAATAGTGAATCTTTTTGGGAGATACTCCTAAGTATCTCAAAAATCTATAATCTTTAGTTATGTGTGTTGTGCAAACAAACATTATCTATAAACCATCATCCAAAGCAAAGCCAAAACATGAAGGCACAAAATTTTGCTCCAACACATGACATATTAAATTTTAATTTTTCCTAAATACCATCAGTGTATGGGATAATGTGATTAATCTAGTCATTTTGTAAGCATAAACAATAAATCAAATTTGTGATTAATCCAGTCATTTCATAAGCACAAACAATAAATCAAATTTATTTAACCGATGGGCACTACTAAAAGGAGAAAGGATTTTACAATTTTCCTAAGAGGGGAATGACATGGAAATTGATTTATTGATATCCATAAATTCATACCCCAGTAGAGATACCTTTGGTCCCCTCCTAAGGCCTTGTTCCACAACCATCCAGGTCATAAAGCCTATGGTGGAGGTTTCTAAGATCACCCTTTTGAGGAGAAAGTTCATATGTTACATTTTAGATCAATTATTCTAAGAGAATATTTTGATTTTTTTATCTGTGGAAGGTTGGGGACCAAGCCATAGGTCAAGAAATGGTCATCAAATACACAATAAATTAAAGTAAAGATAAAAATTTAGACCTACACCATGCCCCATATTTTTTTATTATGTGCATTTTTGAATCTTTAAAATAAGAAATGAAGATTTTATAAATCCATATGTTATGTTATAAATCATTGGCCTTCAACATTCTAACCATACAAGGAAAATGCATTAGTTTATGTAATAAATTAAACAAGATTTTAAATGTTTTGAACATAGGAATGTCATTGGTGTTAGTCAAAAATAAGTTTTCCATTCATATTCCTTTATCAAGTAGGGGAACCCTCATATAAAAACAATAGGTTCAACTCAAAAATAGGTGTAATGAGGCTAAACCAAATAGAAAAAACACCAAAATAGACAAATGCAATAAACCTACACTAAAATAGAACAATAAAGCAAATAAATCAAAAGAGAAATTATTTACATGGTTTTCTAAGCTAATTAGGCCTATAAATAATGTTTGAGTAGTTTTCCATTTATGGGAAATGAAACTTCCTCACCAGCAAAACACCTTAGGCAAAAAAGAATTCTCACCCAAGATTTTAGAGATTTGGTATGGACCCAACCATAATGCATCAAATTTTTTTGTGTTTTCCCTTTTGTTCATGAGCCTTGTCCCACATAAATACAATGTCATAGATCCTAAATTCTTTCATTTTAGATCATTTTTCAAACCAAAATTTGACAACCTCTTGATGCCTACTAAAAAACATCAAGGCTACATCACGTTTTTCATCTAAGTGCATGAGATTCAAGAGGTAAGCCTATACTTGATCATTTATTTCCAAGTAATATTTAATAAATAATAAGATAGTTATCCTTAGGTTTATTGGAAAAATAGAGTCTTGGCCATAGACTAGATGGTAGGGAGAAGTGCCTAGAGTAACTTTAATTTTGGACCTATCTACCCATAGTGCAAATTTAAAGTCATTATGCCATTTCCTATGATTATTTTCTAAGTTCATTTTAATTATGCTTATTAAATTCTTATTTTTAGATTTAGATAAATTGTTCCCTTATGGATAATAATTAGAGGATGATTTAAATATTACCTAATGGACATTTTCCTATTGTAGGAATTATAAAGAGGAGAAGACATGTCCATTATCACATTATAGAGTATAAGGCATACCAAACCTTGTAGAAATGTGCTCCTCCAAGAATTAAATGACTATGTTAGTTATGTAGTTATTGAATGGTTGAGCCTCAACCCAATGAGTGTAATATTTAGTTGTAATGTGAATAAACTTGTGGCTTGTAGATGATTTTTTTTAATTACCCCCTATAATGTCTAGACCCCATTGTGAAAAATTTCATGCTTTAATTATTCGTAGTATAGGAATTATTGGATTACACTCCCTATGTGTATCAGTCTAATATACATGGTAGATCTAAACATATGCTTATGCATATTTGAATAGGTGTGGTCAATAATACCCAACTCTTAATATTTGTTGGGTAGTGGAATTCATTGATCGATGACCAATCCCATTCTTTCCATTGAGGTTTATAAAAACATACATTAATTCTTCCTTATTAAGACATATAAAATACATGACATCATGGTTATGTCTATAGAGTACCCCCATTCTGATCATAAACTAGCTGATTTTAATGCACAACATTCTCTTTTACATGGAATTCATGTCTAAGACACTCATTGTTCAATAGGTAGTGAACCACTTCTTTGTACCAATCATCATTGGTAATGTCTTTAACAGTGTAGTATTGGCAAGTGATTTATGGATCTAATTCAACCATCATTTTTCTCAACCCATTCTTATCACAATTATCATTTATTTAATTTTAAGGTCAAACTCTTGGAGGATGATCATCCACTTGTCTCTTTGTTCACCCAACTCATTCAGTAACAACATGGATTTTACTATTAGGTTAGGCATGAAAACAATAGTTTTATTGTGTAGTATGTAATTCTAACATTTATTGATAGCCTTGATCAGTGTAAAGGCATGTTTATCCATCATAGTGTATCTCAATTCCACATTTATCAAAGGGGAGATCATGATTGCAATTTATCACTCATCTCTAGTTCCTTTTCTATGCATCAAAATTATAACAATGGAATGCTCTAATATGGAGTAAATATAAAAAGGTTGAGTGTAATTAGGGTTGATCAATACTAGCATGTTCATAATTACCTCTTGTATTTGAGTGAAAGATACCTGTGTTTTATTTTTCCATTCAATTTTAGAATCTTTCTTGAGCATGTTATTTAGAGGTTTAACTATCTCTAAAACTCCAGAGATAAACTTCCTCATGAAGTTAATCTTGCCAAAAAATGACTTAAGTTCTTTCTTCATGTTGGGTGATGGGATTTTTAGAATAAAATATAGTCTCTTAGGTTAAATTAATATACCCCACTGTTAGATGACATGACCTAAAAAATTTACCTTGGTGACTTCAAATATACTATAGATAATATTTTTTGATTATGTAGCACATAAATATTATACACTTGGAAAACTTAGATCTTAGCTATTCCTCTTAATTATACACATCCTTGCTTCCATAATCCTTGAATATAATCTATTTTATGCCTCTTAGCCTATCTCTTAGTTTGACTAGTATTTTATTGATGACACATACATTTTATCTTTCTGAGAAACTTAAAATGTACTTATATTACATCTTTGTAAGTTATGAGCCTATACCTATTTTGATACTGCCTAGCCACTACCATCCAAGATAGACAATAACATCAATGTTTTTATCCTACCTATATCAAAATGTCCATTGCCCTAAAGTCATCCAATTTACAAATGAAATATTTTATAATGGTTAGCCTAATATTTTTGATACAAGTTATCTCCTGATAGGATTCATATAAATACAAGATCAACCCTCATTCATTCCTCACCTATTAACATGGAACCTAAAACTTAACATTCATACCAATTAACACTTAAATAGAATTAAATTAAGAAAAACTTCCCTATTTATTTATTTTTTCAAACTAGTCATAGGGACTACACATCTACCATGTATGAATTACTAAAGGAGTAACCTAAGAGCTTCATTTTCCAAATTATAATATAGGTCATTGTTTCACTTGTTTTACACACATTTCATGATTCACACACAAACCAACACATAGGGGAGAACTAAATGATTATAAGGCCATATTCTAGAGAACTGCCTATGTAGGTAACACCCTTTGATATTAGGGTCATTGGGGTTAGCTAAACATCATGTTCTCACTAAACCATTTCTCCCCATGGTCACATTGAAGATGGAAAGGTAGGGTTTTTCCATTTCATAAGGAAAAATTATCCATGACCTAGATTTGAATTCACCAAAGTAAAGGTGAATCCAAACCCAAAAAAATTAAATTGGTCACATCTTATTTCACTAGATATTCTATATAAGACACTATCATCAGACTCAAATAGGAGCATTAAAACAATAATCTAGGGTTGATACAACTATCCAAATAGCTAGAGGTACCAGATCTAGAATTTAAAAACTATTCTAAAACTATCTTCCCACCTAATTTCAATTTTTTTGAGATCTATAACTACATTAACATTAGAATAAGCTAAGTACTTAACTTATTTGTCATTTATATATCTATCCTAGTTGTACTTTCCATATTTAGACTATCTTAGCATAATAAGTTCATTGTATACTTATATCTAAGTTTAGAATTTAATTGGTCCACTGGAGATATGATTATCACCTTTGTGCCATTTCATTTATATATTCTTAACCATTTGGTATAAATTGAAAATAAAACATATTTAATTTTAGGTTTAAACATTTACATTTATTTATGTTCAAGGAGATCACTGGTCTCTACACCACTATAACACTTTTATCAATTCCTTTACATGATTTATCCTTCTCTTGGAGAAGACATTCAGATCTTCCATGTAAAAAACTATAAACTTAAACATAAGGTATTTGAATTCAATGTCCATCTCCGTTTGAAAGGTAACACCCATGTTAATCAATCCAAAAGGAATTATCTTAATAATTAGTGGCTCCAGTAGTGGATTGACATGCCTTTATTACTACTTAAAGGGATTGACTTTCGGTTTGAGGGGGATAATATGTGTCAACATACAAGTATTGAAGACCTTTAGATATTAACAAATTAATTCAATAACATCTCTAAAATATTTGAGAGCTTGTGAAAATCCTTGTTTCTCTTATGGGGTACAGGTGGTGCTTAGAATAACACTTTTCACATCATTTTCATTACCTGAATTTCACTACTCATGGTAAGTGCCCTTAATAGGAGTTGATTACTCCTTTTACATTTGGTGATCCATGTTGAATTGCATATCAATTGATACCATTCCCTTATGTATGTTGTTGGTCTTCAAATTCAATGTTCCATCATCATTAATTTTGAAGTCCTATTGACTATCTTCATCAATATTTTAATTGGTAAATACTTCCATATTGTGTATGAAGTCTAATATGCAATAGTCATCATTGAAGACTTAGAGATTGTTAATGTTATCTATAAATGAATGTGTATAGATCATTCTTACTAAGAATCCTATCATCCTCATATTTTAAATGGGCTCCAAATTTATTACATTAGTAGCTAGTACATCAACTATATAGTTCTTTTTTTTAGCAAATTTTGAATGTTAAAAACATCAAAGTCTTCTATTAGTTTATAGACATAGTTTTAGTTCCAAAACAAGCATTTTTCATTAAATAAATATAGGTTCCTCACTTTTATAACCACCAATTTAGAATTTCCTACCACTCTAATGTTTTTAACTTTACTTCCAAGGGTGAACTGGAGTCTATGTACCAACACCTCATACTTGACCACATTATTGGTACAAGTGAATTACATGTGGTATATAACTGAATAATATTTACCTATTGGATTGATTAATTCTACTCTATCACCATAACTACTTTATTATATGGATCCATAAATTTTTTTACATTGTGCATATTGATGTCCTTTGCAAAGGAAATATTATTTCAATGTTCACTTCTTAGTGAATTTTATCATCCTTTATTGAGCATGTGTTTTTATTTTTGGTTAGTTATGGTCTTTAATCTAGATATTTTGTGCAATGGGTGGGCCCAAGGGTATTTATATTTATCCTCTCTTCATAGGAAGGGGTTGAGATGAACTCTTCAATCCCACTAAGACTACCTAGAATCATGTCTTCATCCTTCATTGAGAAAATGCTAAGCCTTTCAGTTGGCAAAGATGTTGTGTATAATTCTTGAGTGGGAAAATCCAATATAAATTCCCCCAATACAACCATCTCATCTTGGGAGGAACCTAAAAACTCTTAATTTATTCTTAAATAATTATGTCTCATGTTTTCACATGATAGAGAAACATTCTAAAATGAGATTAATTTAGGGGCTTCATATAAGCTATCTTCATCCAATAAGTCCAACTCTTCCAATTATGGACTTTGTTACACACTGAACATGTTAAAAGAGAGGTTGTTATGGGTTCCTTAGTATTTATCAAGTGAGTAAACTCCCATTTCTAATTATTCATATAAGATATTATTTGTTTGGTTATACTCAGTGATCATATATTTCATCTTCAGTTATCACTCAATTCTAATCTCATTAGGTAGACCATGACATGGTATCCATATGTGGATAAAGTTTGTTGCCATGTAACCATTCAATTTTATTAACTATTCTCAACTTATTAACATTCCATAAGCATCTATGATATCCACCACTTGGATATCAATGAATTTTTGAATCCTTGGATCCAAGGCCAATTACATGTGTATATGATTCAATTCCCCGACTTCTTTCACCTCTATTTTTTCTAATTAAACAACCTTTTGATATGATTTTGTAGGTGTAAGGTTTAAACTAATAAAAAATAACATAAGGCATGACCTTTTTGGATGCACCTGAATCAACCAAGAAATTATTCAAGGTTTTGTCAAAAATCCTAAATTTTTAGGAGAAAAGGTGGAGTTTATATTTTTATTTATATAGAGAAACATTAGCATCATAAATTTTATTAGATTCTTTCCCCTTATTATCAAAAAATTATTTAAGCATAAATTATCTCTAATTCAAAATTTGAGGTAGGTCAAACATAGTTATATTAGCTTTATTCTTTTTGAGATAATCAATAATATCATATCTAAGTTTGACATTTTCTTATTTTTTGTCATCTGGGGTAAATGAAACATAATTCTTGGGATGATAAGAAGTGGGGGTCCTTTAGGTGGAGGAGGATTATTACTCAAATTTACATTAAGTGAGACCTAAGTATTGTTTGTAATAATAGAGGTGGTCAAAGGGTTGGTTTATTTACTCCTCATCTAGTAATGGTTTCCTCTTTGAAACTTCATAAATTCATGGACTTCATCTAATTTGTCTTTGGGTTCATTTTCATCCTCAAATGGAAATTCATAAGTTTTCAATACTAAATCCATGCCCAGGTTCCCTCCATCTTGGTTTTGAATTTCATTAGGAGGGGGAATAAATTCCATGTTGTCCATATCCTTTTGAAATATGTTTGAGGTAGATTTAAACTAAACACAATTGGTTTTTTCATGGTTATCTATGTTATGCATTCTACACCAAGTGTCTAAAGCTAGGTCTATGAAATTCACACAATGGTTCTAATTACTACTATCAAGAGGATTGAGAACATTATAGTTATTAGGTTGGGTATTCTATTGCATATTAGGCCTTTAAAAATTAAATTTATACCCTAAGGTGGGTTATTTACATTCTAATTTGCATTATTAGGTCCCTATATTTGTAGATTAACCATGTCATTAAATACCCTTTAAACCATTTATTTCAAGTTTCCCACTTTTGAGTCTATGCTAATGTTGTTTTGGCTTGTTTCTTGAGGTTTTGGGTTATTCATAAGTGCACCTTCATTTAATAATTTATGGGTAGTAATATGAGCATGGTTGTGAGCATTCTTAATAGGTGTTTAAGGATTTAAATAGGGTGAAACTACATACTGAGTGTTACTAGATGTTACATACCCACTAGTGATTTATTTATTAATGATGTTATTATATACCATTGGGACCAAATTTTCATTGTTTTCATATGGCACTACATGATTGGTAGGCATATATCGCATACCACTAGGCATGTAGTTCATTAGAGTCATAGCATACACTGGGCCATGGGTACAATACATAGCACCTAGGATGGGATTTATGATCAAGTGTTCTACATAAGTACCTAATTCAGCATAGGGATCTAATTAAATTACCATGATTATCCTAAGGATAATTGAAAACCCATGTTATGTCCTTAGGGTCCCATCTATTCTTCTATGTTCATAGCTTTGTTATATGCTAATGAAAGGAATGTAAGTATAATTGGTGTTATTATAAAGAAAATTGACATAAAATAATCCATATACCTCAATTAGTGTTTATAATTTGGCCTATCAAGGCCAAACACTAACCCCTATAATTTGAAACATTCCAAGATCCTGTTAACAGCCTCTACAAGTTGGTTTACTAGGTGTATTTTGACTAAAAATAACAAGTTTTGGTCTTTAAATATTAAATTTTGAGCCAAAAAAGTAATTAAATTATTTAAAATACCTTAAAATATATTCAAATACATGTTCTTACCTTAGTTATAATGTTTCATACTTCAAAAAAAGTGATTTCATGCACTCTTTAAGCCTTAAAAGGCTCTTTTAGAGCTCCCACGTGCCAATTTCACCTATTAAAAGATGTCAAAATCTTAATTATTTGTTATAAAATGTTTAAGTCTCTTGTATATCCTTTACATGAACTAAAATTTGAATTACTAATCTTTATTTATCAATAAAAATAAAAGAAAGACCTTTTTCATGCATATTTACAAGAATAATACAAACTTATATAGAATTTTGTATAGCTGAAGTATAAAGTAGGAGTAGCAGGGAATGATAGGTCTCTCAAAAGAATTTAATGGCATGAATATGTAAGATAGGCTCAAAATATTTTCATATTTTCCCCCTTTCTAGTTTTCACATAGTGATAGGCCTTCAGGTTTATAGCTGGTACGGTTTGGAAAAAGAAGGTACAAGTCTATATTTTTGGTCAAAAAAAGTAGACTTAGAGAGATTCCTGATAGAGAAAGTGGTTATAAAATTGGTCTCTTATCCTTCATGAATCATTAATTTTAAGTTAGGGAATATATATTTAGTTTTACATCCATGAAAGCAACCGATTTTCTTAAATTTCTCCTCACTAGGGCATCATTTCAAGAAAATTCTAGTTTGCAGATATTCTTAGGAACCTAATCTACCTTCTCATAACATTATCTAGGTATTTTTAATATGTGTGTAGGCCAAACAAAGCTCAATAATATAGGGTGTGAAATCTATAGTTTTTCATGCTTCTAAAGGGGAATTGTACAGTCTAGGAGAGAGTGAAGGCTTTCAAGATTTATTGGTTTCCTCCATGGCATGGATTTCCTTCATGTTATCATACTTCCAAACAACTTTTCTCAATAATTTATCCAAGGATTCATGGCATATCCCATCTTTATCTTTTCAAGCATCTTCAAAGAGTCCCAGTTAACATTGTTTAAGGTATTTTAGAGCATTTAAAGGTTTTAGAAAAAATCTATGTTTCATTTTAACACCATATTCATTTTCCAATGCCCTCCAAATTGATGTATGTGTTCAAAGATATGCCCATATTAATTAATATGACTCACAAGTTGGTTTTGGTAGTCCTATTTTCTCTTTTCCACCTTCATTTTGTTATTTTGATTACCACTGTCATAACATAGTTATTCTTACTATGTAAGGCTTCCTTCTACCCACCATTCATGTTTTCACACCATCCATTCATTCCCTCCTCCTTCAATTCACCTCCATATCATCAAAACATCATTAGTATAAATCAATAACATTAATTTCCATCATGGTCACTCAAATAAGTATGAAAATATTAAAATCATGTTAAGCTAAGATGAAAGGTACGCCTACAATATACCACCAACAGTCAACACTTGTTATGAAAGAGATGAATGGAATGATATGAAAGATGTAATTTTGAAGGTAATTGATCAAATTACCTTATCAAGATGTATAAATAAAAGGATAGGGATCATATACATGTGTGATAACCTTTTAAAATCCTAAGTTCACATATTATTTGTATAAATGGTACAAGCACAGTCTTAAAACCCTCAAGACATAGTTTTTTAAGTCTTGATCATAACATAAATATGTCATTGAAGGTTGAATATCAAGTTAAGGATCATTAATACATATTTTAACTTAAATCATGGTTCATCAAGGGTTGTTTATTATAGCTACAATCTTGAATGAAGGTACCCACCTATAACAGGCTTATGATAGTCTCAGTCTTTAGACCTTCCTAAGCATATGGAGGATAGTTTCATCATTCTAATGCATGGATAGTTAGTATGAAGTGATTGGCCTAATGAAGGTAGTTCAAAGTGAAACATTTTTCAAACCATGAATGGTAAAAAAATCACCAATATAACCTACAACCAACTTAAAATCATTGCTACAGCCAAGTTGAGGATAAATAAACCTAGGAAGGAGACTTTTATGATGAAGACCTTCAAGAAGGGTATTGAGATTAGCCAAGAGATCATAATATAAGGGAGAAGTACACCTTATGTTTTATTGAAAACTCTTCAAGCATAAATAAATCCTACCTACATTCATAAAATATAATCTATCTACATTCAATGTGATGGACAATGTTATGTAAAAGGTTCTCATGGTTTGAATCTTTCAAAATAAATAAGTATGACTAAAGAGATATTTTGGAAAGATAAGTACCTGTTTACACATTTTGTCACCCTTTTAAGTCTGTCTAAATCCTAAATCATGACTTTAATCCATACAAGCATGGAAAAGTACAACACAATCATATATGCCATTCTCTTGAAGGTTTTAACGAGGGTAAACTAGTGGTATAACTTCATTTCCAAATCAAAGTCATAACATCATGAAATGGTGATATGAAATCAATAAGGTAGAGTATGGACATGGTTTAAAACATAATACACATCCTTTGACTTGGGATAGACACCTACAACCAACTAAGGATAACCTATAGGCCACAAAAGATAGTCAAGTATATTCCAAGAAAGAGAGTTTGATTTCAAGAAGAGGTCTTGTCATGATGATTATTTTCATAAGATTTATATAATAATGAAATTTTAATTAAATATTGTAAAAATATTGTAAATCTAAACCTTCAAATGACACAATAACTTAGGTTTCTCTCTTAAAATCTCACTTATAGTCACATAGGGTACATTCAACCATTGAAGTAATAAGGTACTACCTTTATCACGGACCATAGGGTCTTATTATCCTTTTATAGAGGTTTAAAGTGGAATGAAGAGTTACTCAAAAAGGAAGGAATAAAGCATAATAAAGAAAGGGTCAATCACATTATAAACCCTCACCTATAGTCACTATTTTACATAGCCCATCTTTCAAGCTAGAATGGAAGTTGATGATACAAGGGAGGTATAATGATGAAACTTGTTTTAAATGGAAATTAATGAGATAATATAAATGATTAACTTAAATAAAGAGAGATATAAATAAAAACACCTATTTTTATATTTATCACCTTGAATTTGCACCTACAACTATGCCCTAAACATAATCATTTATTCAAAGTTGGCAAATAGTATGGGAGGCAGAGTTATAAAGGAGTTTCATGACTCAAGAGTATGCCATGGAGAAATTAAGATGATATTGGCTCAAAAAGAGGGTAAATATTATTCTCAAGGACATGGTACTCAGTCATTTCACTACAAAAGACCTCCTACAGATAAATCAAGAGCTACTAGAACATAGGCTTGTCTTTAGGTTCTTCAAACATGAGGGAAAAGTGATCCATTTCATGAATTGTGTTGATTATCAATGATTCATTAGAACATGAGGTTTTCAAATGGATTAATTAAATCTATAAACACATAGTGCTATGGTATTTCACCTTGAAAACCAAACACTATAAAACTGTTAGTACAAGAAAATAGGCTTTTTAAGGGGATAAGATCTTTACAAAGGTAATATAGAGTGAAAGTGAAAAATTGAGAGTAATAAAACTAAAGTAGATATATTTTATTAGATTTAAAAAACATTTTCATCATGTTTTAACACTGTCGAGGAGGTAAAACATGAAAAGCACAGTCAGCCACATACTTAAACAATGCATAAGAGGCATTTTTTATAGAGTTTCAAGGATTTTTGGCATATATAGGTGGAATAAAGACTTGAAAATTGGTAAACATAATCATCATGACTTTATAAATATTATATATCATCCTCAAGACCATTACATAGGTGGAGAACTTCACTATTTTAACACAGTCAACTGTTTGTCTATAGGTAGTCTCAAGGGTAACAAATAGAAAATTTGAAATCTTGGTCTTTTGAGATGTAAATTAAAGTTGGGAAGATGTATTAATAAATTTTTAATTATTATTTTTCATCATAACATCATCTACAGGTGCCTCAGCCATCAAAACTCAATTTTAGGCTAAAACTTAGTTTTAGGCCTAAAAGGCCTATAGTATGAAAAAGCATATCAATCCCTATTAAGTAAGATGAAACATTGATTATTATTTAATGACATGTTAAAATCCAAATTATGATGTTTTCAAGTAGTTATAATCAATGTAAGAGTCATTTTTAGTCCAAAGATCAAATTCAAATTCTGTAGACTAGGATACCCATTTGAGCCACCTAATCAAGTGCTCATATCTTTCACCACGTGAAGAGTTTGTCCAAATTATCTTATAATGATTTTATAACCAATTTTAAATTATAATTAATTAATAATTTAGGTTGGTTTATGGGATATAATTTATAAACAATCACCAAGAGTGTAAGCATGTCCAGATGCTTGTAAACCCTATAAGCAAATTTCCTCACATGGCTATCTTTTCATACCTTTTGAATCAAAACACAATATTATCAAGGAATTTTAGGATTTATTTATACTACATATTAATGTAAATAATTTTGGTTTTATATGTCTTTACTTTATGAAGCATCATTAAGAAGGTTCACCTCCAAAACCCACCCAAACCCTCATAATGGCAAGTTTTGAGAAAATTCAATTTTATTTAAATCAAAACATCAAGGATAAACTTTAAAACTCTTAAAACATAAATTAAACTCAGATAGGGTCTCATAAGTGTTAATTTGTTATACAAAATTGTATGAATCAGGGAAGAAAATAGATTTTTAAGAGGAGAAAGTACCAAAGATGAGGTACAATGCATTTTACATGAAATAAAATCCATGGAGTTTTAATATTGAGACTTTTAATTCATCATAAAATCATCATATGGTCAAAAAAAATCTTGAAAATTCCCTTACTAGCTCATCTAAAATAGCCACTCTGTAGGAAATTGAGGCAGAATCGAGCTAGTTAGCCATGGTGACTGAGTTGTAGGTGTTTCTTTATCAAGTGGAGATATGTCATGATATGGAGGATTTTTAAAGTCTTAAATATAATTTTTTTTTCATGTTTAATTTTTTTCATATAGGTTTAAAAGAGATATCAAGTGAAAAAATTAGGCTACTAGGCCTTTCTAGCCTAGTAGGCCTATTTGGTCAAACATTTGAGTTAAAATTGGTGTTAGAAGGCTATAAATGAGTTATTTTTTGAGTTTTCACACCACATATATGTTATATAATGGTATTTTACATTAATATATATATCTCAAGTGTAAATTCATGTTAATAAGGGTTTAAGTGGGAGTTAACTAGTCTTTAGGGCCAATCACTCTAAGTTGACTAGTTGACTAACATCATACATTTTCCTTAATTTTCATGTAAAATAAATATTTTAAATAAAATTTAACTCAATTAAAGTGGAGTAAAAAACCAAATATTTTCATAGTATTCAACCAAAGAGATTTGATAAGTCAAAGGGCCCACCACTTCTTTCTAACACCAAAAGGAGCTTCATGCAAAGACTTTCAAAAAAGGAGATATCTTAAGGACTGTTTATTAAAAATTAAAATGGATTTTAAATTTAATTAATGTGGACTTGAATTATTTTTATTCCCTCTATTCCACCTTGGATATATCTCTTCTATTTTCTATGTATTTAGGCTTTCAAGCCAATTTTTGGGATCCCTCTCTTGGGCATGATTGAACCTACTAAGATTGAGCTTTGTAACCTTTTGAGATGAATAAAATGACTATTTTAAGATTCCATTATTATATTATAGTGTTATTATGTTGGTTTATTTGAACATGTGGTAGTATTTTATCCCTTGTTAGTTTTGATCTCACCTAGCTACTAGTATGCTGACTTATGCAAGTCATGTTCAGTGTTTAATGTCATTTGACTGAGCTAATAGTGGATATAATTGATTGGTTAGTTTCATTAATTACATATATTCTATAATTTACCTCATGCTTTGATAACTTAATGAAACCTCTATATTAAATACTCATGCACAAGATTCATTTGGAGTTGTAGATTTAGTTATTTTCTTATCTTATCAGTGTTTTGAGAGCTCAAATAGAGTGGATGAACCAAAAATATAGGTTTGTTACCAATATTATCTTATACTTACCTTTTAGTAATCTTTATTACCCTTTTATCCACAAAAATAATAGTATTTTAGTAATCAAAGCATAAATGATACATCAGAGGATCTAGCCTCATCAAAACTAGAGGTTTGGTCTAAATTCAAGTGTACCACACCTTAGATCATTCCAATTTTAGCTCAAGTGTGAAGGAGTTTCAAATAAATTTTTCAACATTCAAGTAGGGTGTTATATAGGTTTCTAACAGTTTTGGCATGCCTGATGAGACATGAATTTAGCTATTAGAGTACATATTTGTAGCATATTGGTCCTTAGAAGTAGTTTTAAGTACTCTTATGGTCCTTATCTCAGAGGTAAAAGGCAATTTTTTTCATATTTCAATTGATTTTCATGTGTTTTATATGTTATGGTAGCCTATAGAGAAGAATTCTATCATTCATATCCTTATCAATAGTTTTAGTATGATCCATATACATCTTGTTATGATCTTCATGATCCCTATCAGCCCTACCATGATCCATATTAGCCTTATGATGAACCTTATTAATCTTTTTATCTTCCTGATCAGCCCAATTGAGTCCCAAATCAATCCATCTCAAACTTTAAACAAGCCCTATTTGGCTATGAAAAACAAATGGAAATCATAGATGCTCAAAATAGCTATGGATAAGAGATCTCTAATCATGAAATTTAGAACATGAGAGCTAATTTTCAATAAGATAAAGAGGTATGTGCATATTTCATAACTCAAGGTCATTCAAAGTTTAGTGTTGATATCCTAGACATAGGTGGTCTAATTATAATCACTGAAGAGATGTTGGTGGTCTATGAGAAACACTAGGGTCATCACAATCAATAGTATGTCCCCATAGAGTTACCCTTTTCCCTTCATGAATGTCAAACCAATGTATATCATAGCCCTTAAGATTAAATTCAAGCCTTGCTTAGATTTCCTACTTGGAAATCTATCCAAGAAAACCTTAGAAGGCTAAAGAAGTATGTTTTGAGGAATTTAATTTTCAAGTTGCATAGCAAATCATATAGGAACCCACATCTTCAAGTTTATAGGGAGAGATATCTAGTGATTTGGTTCATGATTTTGAGGCTGATCTAGCTAAGTAGATTGAGATTACAAATAAACATCTTTAATATTTAATGGCGGCTACAAAGGCATCACAAAATCAAGTTCCTTCTTTCACACCCATGGCTATAACAAGTATATAAGTAGAAGTTTATAAACTCAAGTTCCTAACCTGGAAATAAATACATTAGGCTAAGGAGAAAGAAGAAATTTCAAACATAAGTCAAGATGCTAAAGTCAAGAGCAAGCAAGATATCATCCAGCCTCCAATCCTTTCTCCTCAGAATCCTAAGTCCTTTCCTTCATGGAAATCTATCCATGAAATAATGTAGTAAAAAAAGGAGGTGAAGGTGATCCAAGAAGAGAAACTCCATGAGAAAAATCAAGCATAGATGGCAACATATTTAGACCTTTCTCATATTCTTAACTACTTTTAGGGGTCTAACATGCCAATTCTTAAGAATGATCCTCTCCTATATGAGGTGAATGAAAAAGATAAAGAAAACACCTCCATTGAGACACTTATCGGTAAGGACAGCCATGACTTAGTCCTTCATAATGTTAAAAAAGATGATTTTTAGATATAAGATGAGATCCAAGAAGAAAAGGTAATCAAGAATTTATTTTTCAAGAAATTGATCCTATATCATTTGTCCCAAATCAAGATGTTTTTCAAGAACTCATAGAAGTTACCATTGATAAGTGTAGCCAGCCAAAGAAGATAAGTATCAAGGTAATAATTATGATTTTTAGCAGTAATATATGGATATTTATAATGAATATTAGGCTCTTCAAGGTCTCAAACCTCCTATTGAGGATGTTAAAAAATAATCAACTACTAAATCTATAAATTTTTGCCCAAAAAAAGAGTAAGTTTATGATGATAAGATGAATAAATAAGTGCTGATTGAGGTAGTTCCTAAAATCATTATCATGAACACAAACCAAATGAAGAGATATTATATTTTAACATGCCTAAGGAGATATAAGAGGTCAACCATGAAGATCTTGATAAGTCACTTTTTTGTGTAGAATAGAGTGAAGGTACAATGGAAGACATATTAGATCATTTATAGCCCATGAATGAAGAAGAATTTGAATTATTTTTGGAAAGTATAAGAATATAGGAGGAGGATGATTGGGTCTTGGATCCACATATTCAATCCATGAACCTGAGAATTAAATTAGGAGGTCCATCTCCATCATCAAGAAGACATGAACATACAAGTGCTCCTATATGCAAGAAGAGGCTATCAGGAGATGGTAAACATATTTAAAAGTTCCAAGGTGGATAAAATAGCTTTCCATTTGATCCTAGAGGAAGATTTTGACTTTAGGTTAGTTATTTTATGTTTGTCAAGTTTTAATAAGTGAATAGCACAAGAAATAGTCTACTTCCCTTCTACTTATCTTATTTTCCTATTTCCTTAGATTAATTGTCCTTTATTACTAGATTAATTGGTGTTTCATTTTAGTCTTATTATTTTGACAATTAAAGGAAGTGTTAAAAAGTCCAAAAAAGTCTATTTGCCTATCAAGAGAGTCATCAAACAATGCTTCAGATTGTCATTTATCATGTGAAATCTAGTAGGTTATTTTGACCAATAGGTTAGTTAACTCATTTAAGTCCCCAAAATTTTTGGTAATTTATCTTTTCAAGGCCAAATACCAACCCCTATAATCCAAGACTTTTCAGGATCTTGTTAATAGCCTCTACAAGTTGGTTTACTATGTGTATTTTGACTAAAAATGACAAGTTTTGGTATTTAAATTTTAATTTTTGAGCCAAAATGTAATTAAAATTTTCAAAATACCTTCAAATATATTCAAATACATGTTCTTACCTTAGTTATAAAGTTTCATACTTTAAAAAAGGTTATTTCATGCATTATTTAAGCCTAAAAAGGCTCTTTTAGAGCTCCCACATACCAATTTCACCTATTAAAACATGTCAAAATCTCAATTATTTTTTATAACACATCAAATACTCATGAATATCCTTTAAATACACTAAAATTGGTAGTGATAATCTTTATTTAACAATAAAAAGCAAAGAAAGACCCTTTTACGTGCATATTTACAATAATAGTATGGACTTGTATGAAATTCCATATAATTGAAGTCTAAATTAGGAAAAACAAGGCATGATAGGTTTCCTAGAATAATTTCATGTAATGAATATGAAATATAGGATCAAAACCATTTTATATTCTCCATCTTGTTAGTTTACACATAGTGACATGACTTCAGGTTTCTAGCTCGTATGGTTTGGAGAGAGAAGGTACAAGTCTAAATTTTTGGTCAAATAAAGAAGATTTAGAGGGATTCTTTTTGGAGTAAGTTTTTCTAAATTTTTATCTTATCCCTCATAAATCATCCATTTTATGTTAGGGAATATATCTATATTTCATCCATGAAGGCAACTGATTTTCTTTAATTTCTCCTCACCAAGGCATCATTTCAAGAAAATTCTAGTTTTTGGAGCTTATCAAGAATAAAATATACCTTCCCTTGACATTATTTATGTCCTTTTCACATGTGTGGATTTAAAACAAATCTCAAGAAGATAGGGTGTGTATTTTAAAGTTTATCATGTTTCTAAATGGGAATTATACAATCTAACAGAGAGAGAAGGTTTTAAGGATTTCCTGATTTCCTCCATGGCATGGATTTCCTTCATGTTATCATGCTTCCAAACAAGTTTTCTTAAGAAGTTATCTAATGATTTATGGCATATCCCATCTTTGTCTTCTCAAGTATCTCCAAAGAGTTTAAGGTTTTTTTAGCACATTTTAAGGTTCTAGTAGAAAACTATGTTTCATTTTAGCACCATATTCATCCTCCAATGGCCTCCAAACTGATGTATGTGTTCACTTATATGCCAATGTTCATGAATAAGACTCTCAATTTGGTCTTGGTAATCCTATTTTATCATTTCCACCTCTATTTTATTCATCTCTAATACCACTATCATAACATTGCCATTCTTACTGTGTAAGGCTTCCTTCCACCCACCATTCATGTTTTCACACCATCCATTCACTTCCCTCTCATTCCATTCACCTCCATATCATCAACCCATCATTAAGATAAATCAAGAACATTTAGTGCCAAAATGGTCACTCAAATAAATATACAAACCTTGAAATCATGGTAAGTTGAGATGAAAGGTACACCTACAATAGTCAACACTTGTTATGAAAGAGATTAAGGGAATGAAAGGGAAGATGTACTTTTGAAGGTCATTGATCAAAATAACTTATCAAGATATAATAATAAAAGGATAAGGATGATATACATGTTTTATAACCTTCTAAAATACCAAGTTCACATATCATTTGTATAAATGGTACAAACATGATCTTAAAACCCTTAGGACACAGTATTTTAAGTTTTGATCATAACATCAATATATCATTAAAGGTTAAATGTCAAGTGAAGGATTATTAATCCATATTTTACTTAAATCATGGTTAATAAAGGGTTGAAATTTTTCAATGTTTTCTTAGTATACCTACAAGCTTGAATGAATACACCCACGTATAATAGGCATATGACAGTCCTAGTCTTTAGACCTTCCTAGGCATATGGAGCTTAGTTGCATCATTTTAATACATGGCTAAATAGTATGAATTTATTTTCCTAATGAAATTAGTTAAAATTACATCATTTTCCAAATCTTGAATGGATAAAAAATCACCAATGTAACCTATAACCACCTTAAAATCACTACTACAACCAAGTTGAGGATAAATAAATCTAGGAGGGAGACTTTCATGATGTAGACCTTCAATAAGGGTATTGATATTATCTAAGATATCATCATATCAAGGAGAATTACACATTATGTTTTATTCAAAACTCTTCTAGCACAAAGAAACCATAGCTACAATAAAAAATGTACCTATAGTCAATGGGATAGATAGTGTTATGCAAAGGGTTCTCACGGTTTGAAGATTTAAAAATAAGTAATTATGACTAGAGAGATATTTTGGAAAGATAAGGACCTGTTTACACCTTTTATCACCCTTTTTAGTCTCTCTAAATCCTAAATCATGACTTCAATCCATACAAGCATGGAAAATTATAGTACAGTCATATATGTCATTCCTTTGAATGTCTTAATGAGGGAAAACTAGTGGTAGAACTTCATTTCAAAATTAAATTCATAACATCATGAAATGGTGATATGAAATCAATAAGGTAGATGATGGAGAGGGTTTCAAACATAATACATAGTCTTTGACTTTGGATAGACACCTACAGCCAACTAAGGATAAACTATAGACCAAAAAGGATAGTCAAGTATATTCCAAGAAAGAGAGTTTGCTTTCAAAAAGAGGGTCTTTCTATTGATCCAAAACTCAAAATTTATGGTTGATAAATATTTTAAGAACATATAAATAACATAGTAACAATGAATTCTCTAAGAAGAGATGTATTATTACTCAAGATCGCAATACAACTATATGTTTATCTCTGGGAAGAGATGTCTAATTTTCCATTTTAGGTTATGTATTAATTTATACCAATTTTGAAAGTAGGGGGAGGATGCATAAGGTCACAAATATTGAGGGAGATTAAGTGGTTTGACTTCCATGCTTTAAAACAATACAGAATTTGAGAAATTACTATTTTTAGAAACTTACTATTTTTATACTACATTACTAAAATTGAAATTTTGGGCACTTCCATTGGGTTTTAAGGGGTAAAAATTCATTAAGAAGAGATATATTCCATCTCATGGAATTCTCCTCATTCTTATCTTTCCAACAGTTCAAATGGTGAGTCAATTGGAGCTACGGTGCAAAAGTTATGGCTCCTAGAAGTTCGTCATCAATTGGGGTGGAACTGTCACCCAAATTATCACTTGGATTGTTTCCCAGAACATTCCTCCCTCCTTGAAAATCAATGGTCCCCATTGTATCAATGTTCCTCATCAAGTGTGGTAGTTGTGTCTTGATTTGATTCTCTATGATTCACTCACCTTGGTGGCTAAGTTGGCCCCTTTTGACCACTTGATAAATCAGAATAGAGCATCCTTTTGTTGTCTTCATCCAAGTGTCCACAATCTAATCCTCCACTAGAGAAAAAATATATGGATCAAGCTCATCAATTTCTAGTTTTTATTCTATGACTAAAGTGTCTAATAGAGGTGGATGATATGTTTTGAAGAGCTCCACATTAAATATTGGATGTAGACCAAGGTAGGCTGGTAGGTTCAACTCAAAAGCATTTTCTCCAACTTTTTTGGTGATGGTGTAGAGACCATATCGTAGAGTCTAAATTTTTATGTGTGGGTATGCAAGTCATTCCTTATGAGCCACAACCAAACCTTATCACCCACAATAAAATGGTGTGTAATCCTATGTTTGTCATGGTGTTACTTATACTTCTAATTCATCTTCTCTAGGATGTCATGAACTTGTTGTTGGATGTGTTGCATTTATTCAATGAACTTTATTGCTTTTGTTGCCTCAAATCTTCCATGAGGTGTGTATTCCATGGTGAAGAATGGAATAGTTATATCAATTAGTACCATGGGTTAGAACCTGAACCATACTTGGAATGGAATGTGCTTGGTCAAGCTGTGTAGGGCTTGATTATATCCATGTTGTATGAAAAAAATCCCCTCATCCCATGTACATGGATGTTTAGAGTGATACATCTGAATCATGTGAACAATCAAGTAGTTCACCACCTATATTTAACCATTAGTCTGTGGATGGAAGGTTGTGGACTTCATCATCTTGGTATCCATCATCTTCCATAGAGTGGACCAGAAGATGCTCAGGAACCTACTATCTCGATCTAAGACAATAGACTTGGGGAGACCAAAATGGAGCCATACATGACTAAAATATATTTTAGTAGTTTATTCAGTAGATATATTTTTCTTACAAGTAATCATGATAGCCATTTTTGAAAAATGATCAAATGCCACAAAAATATAGTCCTTACCATGTTTTGAAGTGGGCAAACCTAAGATAAAATCCATTGAGACAAATTCCTAAGGCCTGGTTAGTTTTGGAAATGGTGTGTAAAATCCTTGATTCTTATTTTTTTTCTTGGATATCACACATGGGGTGAAATATTTGATATATCTTTCCACATCCTTTCACATATAGGACTAGTAGAAGTGTTTTTGAAGAAATGCCAATGTCTTTTCTATACCAAAGTGTCCAGTTGTCCTACTGAAATGTGCTTCCCATATTATTTTCTATTGCTCTACAATTAGAACATAGATTTGCCCCATATGATAGAGGACATTATCTTACAAATAAAAATGAGAAACATGCTTACATTTTTGAAGCACCTAATATGTATCAACAAAGGTAGGATCTACTTCATATAGATCACCCCAAGTGGTAGTCTCATGTATACACAGGTCAAGAACTATTATGAGTGCAATAATTGGTGGGTGGCTCAGATAATCTATAGCTATATTTGAGCTCACCTTTTTGTGTTTGATGATTAGATGTAATTTTTGAAGATATGTGGCCTACATTTGGTGCCTCTTATTTCATAGTTTGTTATGTGTCTAGATGAATTCTAATGGTCTGTGGTCTGTGTGGATGACCATCTCTTACCCCAAGATGTAGTGTTTCCATTATTTATAGTATTTCACAATGGCATAGAGCTCCTTATCATATGTTAGATATTTCCTAATTGTATTAATGAAAGTTTCTCTATGATATGCAATAGGATAGCCATGTTGCATGATGATATCTCCCATGGCATATTTAGATGCATCTATCATCAACTCAAAAGGTTGATGCAAATCTAGTAAGGTAAGAATAAGGGCTGAGAAAAGTTTGTACTTCAAATTCTCAAATTCCCTTTGTTATATTTCGCCCCACTAAAATGTAGATTTAGTTCCTCCTTTAGTCACTTGGGTTTGTGACCAAGCAAGATGTGAAAATCCAAGAACAAACTTGCGATAGAAATTTTCAAGACCCAAAAAGCTATGAAGTTATATGAGGGCCCTTGGTGTGGGCCATTCTCAAATAACTTGAATCTTTTTTTATCAACATGGACCCCTTCCTTATTCAAAACATACCTGAGGTACTGAATTGTTGTCATCCTGAATGTGTATTTGTCAAGATTTGCATATAACTTGTGCTCCTAAGTTTAAATCACCTTATGAACATATTGCAAATGTTCCTCCCATGTTCTAATGTAGATGAGTATGTCGTCCAAGTAGACAACCATGAATGAGTTGGTGAAGGGTTTTATGATGTCATCCATCATCCTCATGAAGGTTGTAGGTGTGTTAGTTAAGCCAAAAGGCATAACCAACCATTCAAAGAGCCCCTCCTTAGATTTGAATGCAGTCTTCTAGACATTAGTGGGATCGATAGGAATTTGGTGATAGTTAGATTTGAGATCAATTTTGGTGAAGAAATTCACACCATGGAGTTGTTCCAATGGGTTATCAATCCTAGGGAGAGGGTAGTGATTCTTCACAGTGATTTTATTTAGGGCTCGATAGTCAATGCAAAGCCTCCATGTTCTATCTTTCTTTGGTGCCAAGACAATTGGGCTACCATAGGGTGAAGATCTTGGCTTGATGTGACCCTTTTGGATCAATTCTTGAATCTATCTTTTTATCTCATCATTCTCCAAAATTGATCTACAATACATAGGACTATTAGGCAAAGGTGATCCTAGGATCAAATCAATAGAATGTTTTAACTTGCAATGTATTAGAACTCCTATGGGTCACTTGAATAAGTCATCATATTCTCCTATGATTCATCTTATTTTCTTTTATTATTGTGTTGATTGTGTAGTTAGGACTACAACATCAGACTTCTTAGATTTCTATGGTTTAACCACCATGAGAACAAATTACTTTGTCTTCTCCACCAATCTCTTACATTGTTTAGCACTGATTAGGGAAATAGATGTGGGAGTTGGTACCTTTGGTACCCTATAGCACCATGTTGCAAGAGTGAGGGTGAATCTTTGGGTTCATGATTCATAGATGCCATGTCACTCATACATGAATGGCTGACCAAGGAGTACATCACAAACATCTAGATTGACCACATCACACAAGACTTCATTTTGGAAAGTTTTTATTGCATATGAAAGAAGATATTGATGGGTGACATAGAGGTCTCTCCTTGGGCTCAACCATCCAATATTGTATGGCTTTGGATGAGGCTTCATGGATAGATTTATAATTTTCAAAACTTTATCAAAGATTAAATTCTTTTGACTCCCACTATCAAGAATGAAATGCAGAGGCTTACCTTTTACCCATAATTTGGAGTGAAATAATCTTTCCTTGTCATCTGGCCTTTCCTCATGGGTCTGTGATGAAGTGATGATGCTGTCAGGCTTAGCATCTATAATTTATTCTTCATTCTCTTTGACTATGGGTTGTGTATGAGACAGAGTAGTAGATTTTGAGTATTGTGACTCAAAAAGTAGTGACTTGATGGCTCGACATTCTTCTTTAAAATGAGTTCTAGTTTTGTGGTAATCACACCATTTTCTAGCCTTCCCCTTCTGGGGTTTCTTATCATGAAACTCCTTTTGCTTCAAATTTTGGCCTCATTTTTTACCTTCCTTATCACTTTTCCATTTTGAATGATGACTCTTTGTATTCTTGCTACCATGTTTCTGCTCAATCTTCACTATGAATTTGTATGCCTCACTGAGGGTTTCCAAATTGAAGAGTTCCATTTACCCCTATATGTACCATTGTATTCCACCATGATATTTGAGAGTCTTATGTTTCTCACTTTCTTTGATACCCAATCTTGTAGACAAAGAATGAAAAATGTCTATGTAATCTTGAATAGATTGGTCCTTACCTTAGCAAAGTTATTGCCACTGTATGTACAAATCATCATATTCTCCAAAGGGATAGTATTCTTCCTTCACCGCTTCCATGAAATCATCCTAGGTAAGTTCCACCTCAAGTCCAATGTCATCTATACTGAACCTTTTTTTGTACACTTCCCACCAATTTTTCATATGCAATGATGCTTTCAAAAGAGCAAAAGTGATCTTTTCTCCATCGGTGAATTTATTTACAAAGAAGTGGGAAGACAATTAATCTAACCAATTTTCTAATACATCAGCATTGATTTTGCCATGTAGGAATATAAAAATTCACCTAAACCTTGAAGGGTGTTTGGGCACTGAAAGGATGTTCCATGGATGAGGAGCCAAAAAGTACAGCTAAGGAGCCAGAATTTCCCATCAGGAGTTGTTGAAGAACTTGGGAAAATTATTGCATCATCTATGTTTATTGCCATTAGAGGTCTTCATTCACCATTTCCTTGAAAGGATCATATGTCTCAGTTTCATTCACCATTTTAAGTCATTTGGAGTGAATAGGTGGATAGTTTGGAAGCTCTATTATTTTCCACCCAAGCTTCTTATAGCTTGACCTCATCCTCATGATCATACACTCTCAAGACAAACCACTCTGATACCACTGATCCAAAACATAGAATTTTTGGTTGATAAATATTTCAAGAACATATAAATAACATAGTAACAATTAATTCTCTAAGAAGAGATGTATTATTACTCAAGATCACAATACAACTATATGCTTATCTCTAAGAAGAGATGTCTGATTTTCCATTTTGGGTTACATCTTCATTTATACCCATTTTTAAAGAAATGGGAGGATGTGAAAGGTCACCAATATTGAGGGATATTAATTTTTTCTAATTCCATGTTTTAAAAGAATATAAAATTCAAGTAATTACTATTTTTAGAAACTTACTATTTTTAGACTGCACTATTAAAATTAAAATTTGGGGAGCTTCCATTGGTTTTTAAGGGGTAAAACTTTATAAATCAGAGATCCATGCCATATCATGGTTTTCTACTCATTTTTATCTTTCCAATGGTTCAAATGGTAAGTCAATTGGAGCTACGGTGCAAAAGTTATGGCTCTTAGAAGTTCCATCATCAATTGGGGTGGAACTGTCACCCGAATTATCACTTGAATTGTTGCCTAGATAATCTATGATGCTTATTTTCATAATATTTATATAATAATGAAAATTTAATTCAATTTTATAAGAATATTTTCAAGTTAAAACTTCAAATGACACAAGAACTCAAGCTTCTCTCTTAAAATCTCACTTACAGTCATATAGGGTACAGTCAATCATTGAAGTAATAAGGTCTTGTATTTATGATTTGACATAGGTTTCAAGTGGCATGAAGAGTTACTCAAAGACTAAGTACTGAAGCATAATCAAGATAGGTTTAATCACCTTATAAACCCTCACCTACAATCACTATTTTACATAGTCCATCCCTTCAAGCTAGAATGCAAGTTGATATTTCAAGGGAGGTCTAATGATAAAACTTGATTCATGTGTAAATTCATGAGATAATATAAATTATTATCTTAAATAAAGATAGATAGGACAAAAAATGCAAATTTTTATAGTTAACACCTTGAATTTGCACCTACAACAATGCCTAAACACAGTCATCTATTTAAAGTTGTTAAATAGTATGGGAGGCAGAGTTCTAACAGAGTTTCATGGCTCAAGAGTATACCAAGGAGAAATTAATGTGATATAGGCTCAAAAAAAGGGTAAATATGATTCTCAAAGACATGGTACTCATTAATTTCACCATTAAGACCTCTTACAAACAAAGCAAGAGCTGTTAGAACATAGGATTGTCTTTAGGTTCTTAGAACATGCGGGCAAAGTGATCCATTTCATGAAATTTATTGATTATCAATGGTTTATTAGAACATGATGTTTTAAAAGGGATTAATTAAATAATTAAACACCTATTTCTAGGGTCTTTCACCTTGAAAACCAAACTTTACAGTATTGTTATTATAATAAAATAGGCTTTTGAGGGGATAAGATCTTGAAAAAGGTAATATAGGGTGAAAAGTGACAAATGGAAAGTAAGACCACTAAAGGAGAGATATTTATGAGCTTTCAAAAACATTTTCACCATGTTCTAACTTTGACAAGGAGGTTTTGATGCATGTAAGTGTATCAAAGGGTTCTCATAGCGTTGAAAACACTTCTCATTTCAAGATTCAAATAATCTTTTGCATGTGCTGTTGGTTGTGATCTTCCTGAGATCTATGGTGGAGTAGCAGCCAAGTTATTTGACTATATGACAAAATTCATATGTAAATGGGTTTTGGGAGCAATCATGGTCTTGAATACTTTTGTGAAATATTGAATTTATCTTAACTAAGTATAATGAATAATGATCAAAACTTAAAATTTAAAACCTAATCTAGCATGAATATTTATAATGAGAAATTAATTTATAATGATTTGATTAAAAAAGGAGTAAATAAGTAGGGTAGGGAATAAAATAAGTATGTTTTGATTCTAAGTTTATACATCATGACAAAGCTTAAATTTCATCATAGATATGTAATTCAAACCAACATATGACATGAAATTACCAAGAGTATAGATCCTATCATATATCAGGAAAATGTCTAAGGATATTTGAAATATGCAAATTAGAAATCAAATTCACTTTAAATATTTACTCAAACAAAAAAAATTCATTAGCACATCTTCAATAATAGCAATGAAATTGAAATGAATCTAAAAACTTTTAGTCAATCTATCATAATCTCAAATTAACAACTCTGCAGTAACATATGCACATCTAGAATTCATAAAAGCAATTCAAATCTAAACATCAAAATAGAAACTTAAGGAAGCAACCTAGATAAAAAATAAACAAAAAAATTCAAGTGTGACTAACCTATAAGCCATGTGTATTACAAATTGCACATGTTTCTACAAAATATAATATTCTTGAAAAATGATTTACATGGTTTTTTTATAAAATAATATGTTAAGTAACCTCCATTGACTTTGATATGCCCTTGTTGTTACAACCTTTTATTTTTGCTTCAGGATCTTCATGAATTTTTAATATTTTTCACCAATCAACTTTTGATTTATGATTGGTTCTATGAATAGCTCCTCATCTTGGAATATTATATCTTTGAAGACTCCATTAACTCTATCCAAATCTTCTTTAATGCCCCTTATTATTGCCTATCTTCTCCTCTGATGATAGGATCGTATCTAAGATACACTTATTATCTACCCCTATGGAACCCTAGCTTTTATTCTTGACCTTTTGGATGAATTGAGTAGCTATGTTTTAGAACTCTTCATGAGTTATTAATACAATAAGACTAAGGATGGTTACATCATTGATCAAACCTCCTAATATTTGTACCATTCTACTCTCTAATTTTTTGAAGCCTCTTGAGATATCTTCCATGCCTTTGGACCACTTATTCACATACTTGAATTTTTCCATCAAAATTATCATATCCATATTAAAATGTGATAGGCTAACTATTTTGAGCTCAATAATCTGACCTTCCATCAATATCTTGATCAATTCTTTTTCTTTATTATTTAAATCTTGTCATTGGTGAACTTGTTTCATAACCATGTAATTTTTTTTGTTCACCACATTTAGTTTAGACCTTATTTCTTTAAAAGAACCAAATGTATCATATATGGTGTCTTCAAATATATTAAAATTTTCCATGGAATTGATATAATGTATTGATCTTCTAGATTTTTTTCCTCCTACTTTAGATGTTGATGGCAACTTACATCCTCTCTACCTATGATTGTGCTAAAACTAGAACATCCTCTTCAAATATAAGGTCGTTACCTAGCCTTTATCCTTTTTTATAGGTTAAATGAGTCAAAGGTTTAACCTTTTGATGTAGCACTTCTTGACCACCTTCCATGACCACTATCTCAATGACTCTTTATAAACATGTAGCATCTGGATCATATCTAACCCCAACCAAATATTGGTCTATTTGCTTACTTGTCACCCTTATTTTATGTCAACTAACTAACTTGGAGTAGCCAATATCCTTGCCTCTTCTTATTTCAAAGATAGGATCCATGGATTTAACTATTTTTACATAGGTATGCCTATAGTCTTTATTATAGCCCATAGATGATAATTAGGGAGATTCTCCAACCTTGGTTCATATATGAACCATTCATGAATAGGTGGTCCATATATTAGGTTCTCCTCATTGAACAAATTGATATCCCTTAAAGGAGGAGTTATGGCAACTTTAACTTTCTTTATCTTTGAGATAATTATAGCCTCAACTTTCTTCTTAGGAGGATTATAGACTATCAAATCTAATGACTTCTCTTTACCCTTATTCTACTTAGATTCCTCAACCTTATCTTCTTCTGCTTCTAAGTCTTTCTCATATGTCATGGATAACATTCTAAGTGGATCCTCCATAGATTCTTGAGGATCAAGAGTTATCATATGAACCTCCTATTGAGGTAAATATTACTCTATTATTCTAGATGATTTAAGAGTTGAGGAGATGAAATAAATTTATCCTTGTATTATTTATTTAATCCTATGCTTTATGTGTTGGTGGAAGCTTATAAGAATAAACACATATCAAATGATATTATCTTGGACCTAGCTACCATATATCCTTCGTATTTTAGTCTCTATGCAATCTGGACTCAGGCTTTATATTGTGTTCTTTCATCTATTTTAGTGAATTCATAGTGAGAGGCTAATTTAGTGTATATAAAGTCAAATGCACTGGGTTCTTACACATATGGCATAGTTAAAATACCTTTGATCCTCAAATTTTCCTTTACCCTACCATAAGGATCCCACTATCTATGATCATTAATCTATAAGTTGAAGGATAGCCTTGTTTTGAAATAACTTCAATGTGGTCCAATTGCCAAAACATATTTTTTCCAATTGTCATAGGAAAACTATTATAAGTCCCTTCCTATTAGTCTTGAAAATGCCATCTATCCCATTAAACAACTAGTAGGCTACTTCTTATTCTACTAACTTGTCAGGTATATGAATGTTAGTTTGAGAGGGGTAGTTTATGTTCCTTCAATTCTTATAACATTGCAATTAGGATAAATCCATATATCCCTCATTTCTTGAATTGACTTCTTGATTAAAGGGATTATTCTCATCATTGAATACCATCAATAGCTTGACTTAATGCAGGGTAAACATAGTCATAAATGAATTGTATATGGTCTCTATACTTGTAAATGTGTAATTTTGAATAGTACTTGTTGTCTCCAAATCTTACACCCTAAAAGAGGGCTATTTAGGCCTCCTCTAGATTTGGGCAATGTTGGGAAATTTTCAAGCCTATGGGTGTGCCTATAAGTGTAAATAACCCTCTAGGTTAAAAGGGTTATCTCCCTGTATTATCTTTTTTTGTAATAAATTTTTTGAACTAGTTCGTTTGAGTGAAAAGAGACAAAAGTTTGCATAAATGAAAAGCCTAGTCTAAAGTGGTGATACACCAAGAATTAGTATCAACATATATGCCTTATACTTATGCACAATATATCATAATATAGTCTATAACTCAATCTATAGAATATTCCAACATAAGTATTTCAATATAGAGACAAAATGAATGAGATCACACAAGGTAAATAACTAGAAAAGACAACTTGTATAGTCCAAAAAAGGGTTACACATGTGCAAAATCCCATACAGCTAGAATGTGCTCTACATGACCTATTGGATCAACTCTTTATTAAAAATCATGAAGGATAGAGAATAAAAGGATAAAACATCACTCTTTGTCACTCTGTCTCTTGTATTCCAAAGTAAATGCCTAGAACATAGAAAGAAAATAGACTTATGCTTCTTTGCTCGAAGGCAAGAAAATGGCAAAACATTCCGATAGGGATTCACCATACTATCTATGGATGATAAAATAAGAGCCCAAGGGTCTTATTGAAAAAGAGGGAGAGAAGAGAGAGCTCTTGGGCACTAAAATAGAAGCCTCCAAAATGGTTTGTAGTTGCCATCCTGGTGAAACTGATTTCAGTTGTTCTCTCATTTCATTGGAATTTATCCTTCTCTTTGATTCACCCTCTTGAAATGACTAAGATCACTACAAAATCAATGGTGAGATGAACCTCCATAAAAAAAAAAGGTTGAATCACTACTATGAACCTTAGATTCTTCCTGAAAGCTTCCACATTTTGCACTATAGACCCATTCGGTCCTTATGAATGGCTTTACTTTTAAACCTATAAGTGAATCATGTTAGGAAACCCAATTTATACTATCCTTGCTCTTTAAAGTTTTTTGATTGCTTTGACTTATAAAATTCATAAAAAAATCTCTTTTGAAAACCTAATTTTACTTTTCTTAAGACCCTATCAAGTTTCTTTAATGGCTTTACTCCTTGATTGCTCCTTTAGGTTCTTTGATTGCTTCTACTTATAAAAGTCATAAGTCAAGCATGTTGGGAAACCTGATTTGCACTACAGAATCATTCAAGTTTTCCCAGTGACTTTATTTCTAATTTGAAGAATTTAGGCATGAATTTAACATCATGTGATACATCATCAAGTTATACCCTAATGGCTAGTTAGCCACCCTAAATTTGACATCATGTGGCACGTCATGTCTTTGAATCCCAATGGCTAGTTATCCACCCTAAATTGGACATCCTATGGATGTTGTGTCTTTAAATCCTAATGGATAGTTAGCCACTTTAAATTTGGTGTCCTATGGACGTCATCTTTGAATCCCAATGGCCAGTTGGTTGTATCAAATTTGATGTCATGTAGCATGTCATGGGGATACATTTGGGTCAGGCTTATTGTTTCAAGAAATTTTCCTAAAGTAATTCCTTTGGACAATTTATTTGAAGGAATTGTTTTGGTAATTTTTATTGAAAGGCAATATCTAATTCCTTTGGGAACTTCTACCAAATAACACTTTGGAAAGTGTCCTTCAAAGTTTTGAAGGACACTTGGGGAAGGCACAAGGTCCCTTCATAAAATTTTGAAGGGAATTTACAAAGGAAATGGCCCTTTGAAACTTTTTTGAAGGGAATTTCCAAAGACAAAGTGCCCTTCAAAAAAGTCTAAAGGGACACTTGGCCTAAAAAGTGACCTTTAAATTTTTTTTGAAGGGTCACTTGGACAATAAAGTATCCTTTAGAAAAGTTTGAAGGGACACTTGGGCTAAAAAGTGCCCTTCAAATTTTTTTTAAAGGGCCACTTGGACAAAAAAGTTCCCTTCAAAAAATTCTAAAGGGACACTTGGGCTAAAATTTTCCCTTTGTAACTTTTTTGAAGGGTCACTTGGACAATAAAGTGCCCTTTGAAAAAACCTGAAGGGACATTTGGGCTAAAAAGTGCCCTTCAAAACTTTTTTGAAGGGTCACTTGGACAATAAAGTACCCTTCAAAAAAGTTTTAAGGGACACTTGGGCTAAAAATTACCCTTCAAAACCTTTTTAAAGGGTCACTTGGACAACAAAGTGCCCTTTAAAAAAGTCCAAAGGGACACTTGGGGGGAAGGCAAGGAAAGAAAGGCCCTTCCAAAAAATTTTGAAGGGCACTTAGAAGGGAAGTGGCCCTTTGGAAACTTTTCCAAAAGGAACTTTGGGGAAAAACAAAGCAAGAAAGGCTAAGGCAAAGGGAAAAACAAAGAACAAGGGAGAAGAGCCCAAACTAGGAGAGGCTAAAGGGAAAAGATAAGTAACAAAGAAAGAAACCAAACACAAAAAATGAGCAAGGGAGAAACAAAAATAGCCAAAGGTAAAACATAAATTGGTCATGTAGAAAATGGTCAATAGTACTAAGACATAGTCTAGGTACTATCAGAAGACCATTCTTTTTTATTAGGTATTTTTATGGTAGCACATAGGGCATCTAACAAATAGTACATCATTTATAATTCAGTCTTCTTATTTTTAATCCATATATCTATCTACTCAGGGAAATACCAATAATTTCACCTAATAGAGGAACAAACACTTTTTCAATAATGAAATATACCATAGGGACCTATATACACATAATATTTTCAAACCTTTATCACTTATTAACACTTTGTATCTTGTAGGAACCCACCGAGTCTAAATCTCTCTGAGTGAATTCCTTTAGGGGTGCACCAAGAAAGGGGTGGGTAGACCATTTGTGATTCATAAGATTGTTGTCCATTTTTCCACTTTCCATATACACACTTGTCTCCTAAAACCATTTACCTTAATCTTATTCTTCTCAATTATACCGATTTCAAGCATTTATCATGTCTTTACATTTTAGTTCATTGCCTTATCCTCCTTTTGATAGTTGGTTTATTAGGTTGACTAGGTCAAACTAATACATTTTTTATCCTCTACTTACTATATAGGGTTGACTAGGTTGACCTTGTACTATTTTGGGGTACTTTTCACTTTATAATTTTTTATCCCTTTGGCTGACATAGCTCATGACCTAGTGAATTATCTCCCTAAAAGATACAAGGTCGACTAGGTCAACCCCATATAGTCAACATATTTAGAAGGATTTAGGGTAAGATCCACCTATATATACAAATTAGTTTCCAACCATTTGAATATAGAGAATTGAAGAATAATAAGTGCAAATGAAAATCTTCTTATTAACCATTCTACTTGAGGAATAAAGCTTAGGGTTTCATACTTTATTTGGATATATGGATCTTGTCTTGTGGAGAAGTCTTTTAGATACATATATAAGTTGTGTAGCATGGAGCTTATTTGATTTTTTATCCTTACATACCACAATAATCTCTCACAAATCACCTTGGCCAAGGGAGATATTGAGGCATGACAAGTTTGTCTTCAAAGGTAAGAGTTCTTAAATTTATTTCTCCTTTGTAAGAGTAGATAGATAATGTAGTTTTGCTTCTCTTTTATACATTAATATTATGTATACATTGACATAAGTATATGTATTATATGCATGTTTATTTTAGTTTATTTTATTTCTAAACCCCACTTTGTGCCACAAGCTTTGGTGAGTACTAGATTAGATTTAATTTCTTATTTATTAGGCATAAGTAAAATATCAAAACTTAGGAGCCCCTTAGGGTTATTACATGATTGTGTTAGTTTATAGGCTTTGAAACCCTCATTATCATAGTGTATTTTGATAATTAATCCACTAATCGGGTCTCATGGATCCCCATCTTGGTCATTCTTCTTCTTAATAAATTTACTCCTAATTGAAAGTGTAGGTATGCTCTATCTTTTTTTATCCAAGATTAATTTATAGACATGGTGCATTTTTTATTGCATACATTCTGGTGAACCTAGCATGAATTAACCCTTGTAGGATTTTTTCACTTATTTTACTCTTTTCATCATTATTTTAATCATATGTTTCTCATACTGGGTTGACTACATTGACCTAAAGATGATTTTTATGCATAGGTTTTTAGGTATAGGCTACTGGATTGATCCAGTTGACCTAATATAGGTTTTTAACTTTCCAAAATTCTAGTCCAGAATAATTAATCAACCTATTCAACCTACTATAGTTTTTAGACTTTTAGATATCCTATTCAACATACTAGATTGACCCAATCAACCTTATAAATTACATGCACTCTACAAGTTATTACAGAGCTTGATCAACCCAGTCAACCTAGTTAGCAAGTTTTATAAGCATTCCATAAGGTTCTCTGATAGAAATATTCCTTCTCTGCATCTCTAATCAACCAAGGTTCCTTTTTTATCCTTATATCTCTTTCTTTATTGTCTTTCTCTTCATAGTTTGTAGTCATCAAAACTATCCTTGTACAGTCAATTGGATCGACCCTATCGACCTAGTTCTATATTTTTTGTTGTCTAGATAACTAGGTCAATTTTAATGACACTATTCATTTTCAAACCTTGATTGTACAATATAATATCAACCATGTTAACCCTATTCTATATTTTAAGCATACATTTTTGACTATATCTACATTATACCTTATTTCAAAGTTGTAATTAACCTTTATATGCTAGTAATTAGCTCACACTTTGATTTTTTGTTGCTTGTATGATTAGAATAAATCATATAGCTTAATTAGGTGGTTTTCAATTAATCATTTAGTTTCATTATTTTCTATTTTATGCACACAACCAAATAAAAAAATCTTGAAAAACATTTTAACATTTGACTACCCAAGGCCAACCCACTTGGATTTCATCACCAAGGGGGAAGCCAACTTGATGTTCTAGTCAATTATAAAATGTGTTTAATGGTATATTCTAGTTAATCACCCAACACCCTTATCATTATATTGTGTGAATTGAGGGGGTAGGCCCCAATACCAAGCCTATATCATTACCACTACAGATCTATTTCAACCCAAACTACCTGAAACTATCCTTAGATTGATTTCTAATTCATTAATTATATCCAACTTCCTCTCACATTTAAAAACATATCCTAATAATATTATAAATATTTAGGTTGACCATTTATCTAGGTATTTACTTTCTAAGTTGATTTCTTGCTCTTTGCTCAATTGTATTTTGTATTACAAAAACTTGTATTAGATAGCATTAGTATAAGTATTTGTGATGTGTGCCTCAATTAGATTATCCAACGTTAATCTAATTTATTTTTCATTTCCTTTCAATTCTTACTTTTCAAATTACTTTAAAAAATTATCTTATTTCAAATTCACAATCTATTATAGGCTTTCTAATTTTCCCTGTCTTCTGTACTAGGTTAACCTAGTTGACCATGTACATTTTTATAGCCTTTGTTCATTATATTGGATTAACCCAGTAAATCCTATGTTATTTACAAACCCTATTCACTCTTTTTATATCCTTTATTCATTTTAGTAGATCGACCCAGTTGACCCTGTACTATTTATAGACCCTATTTTTTTGCTATGTCAACCCAGTTGACCTTGTACTATTTATATCATTTATTGTTTCCTTGATTTATCATCTCTCTTTCCTTCCCTTCATCATGGATTTTCTACTTGATGACAATAATAAGTTTCAGTCAAAATACATGATGAATTTTACCAATCCTCATAGGATCTCCCATAGACATAATAGGGCTCTTCTCTTGGATGCTAGTAATGTTCACATTGCCATTTACACAATGAACTATGGGACTCCTAATACCTCTTCATAGCTTAATCCTCTCTTCTCATTAGAATACCAACCTGAACTAGATTATACCCCTAAAATGTTATTCTTTATCTCTAAATTTCCTCAACATCAAGGAAAATATCCCTCTACCATTTATAATCTTATGATTAGTCATCAATCTGAAGAGCATCATTCACCTACTCCTACATTAACAACTAAATTTGGTTATACCACTTTCTTTTATTATCAACCTCTTCCTTTGACTATGACCCCTTCTCACACCATGACCTCTTCTTCTCTAACTTCTTCCACCTTCATGCCTAGTATATCCACTAATATGGCAAGTTATACATCTAGTGGGCCTTTCATAAGATCCATTATCCTTAATCCTTCCACTAGTGATTTTTTGTATACCTAAGGTAATCATAATTATATTACTTATTCATCTCATCTATTCACTAATCCATCTTTTCCTACAAAATCAAAATTTTCAACTAGTGCCTCACACTCAAATAATTCCTCTTAAACCCCGCCCTACCAACACCAATAGTGGTATCCAAGCCACTAATACCAAATTTAATGCTTCTAAAAATTCCATTCAAACCCACCAATTATTGCTTCAAACACTCAATCAAATGAATACCTTTCAATCTCATAACACAAATCAAATGAAGAGAATGCAAAACCACCTTCTTCATAGTCAATCTAATCCTCAACCAATGGCTTGGTGCACACATAACCAAAATGTTCCCCCTCCTCCTATTTGATACTCTTAAGGTAATCTCATCCCTCAACCTCTTTTAATCAATAAAACCATTAAGCATATTCAGAATGAGCCTCTTATTAATCAAATTGATAACATTGATATAGGAGGTATCACACCTACAATTTGTTAAAATAGATCAACCAATCCTACCCTTCATCTTAAAACATTTGTAAATTTATATAAGGATTGGGTCAAATTGAACATTTTTTCTACTACCAAACTATTGGCCAAAACCCTTATAGGTGATGCCTTGGATTGGTATAATCAACATATAATTCATTCTATTTCTGCTTTGGAAGATTTAGTGAATGCTTTAGTTCAAGAATTCCAAACTAATGACCTTCCTAAAAACACTTTGGCCCAATTCATAAATTGTAAACAACTCAAAAATGAAACTACTCAAGCCTTTATTAAAAGGTGGAAAACTTTGTCAAACAAGTGTGGATATAATGTGGCCAATGACAATAGTTTCCATCTATTTACTAATGTCCTCTTTCCTAAATTACAATATCAGGTCCACACTCTCTTTATACACACTTTGGAGGAGGATATTGACCAAGATAAACATCAAAATTTCCTTATGCATCAATTCAAGACAACCCAACCTTTTGTGGGTCCTCATCTCTTACTTAAGAATAAAAATCACAATGTCACCAATGATGGTGTTATGGATTCTTATGACACCATTCATCATGTCTAAGCTATTTATTCCTAACCTATCTTTGAAACTAGCTCCCCCTTCTCAAAAATATACCAATCCTCACTTATCATCACCTAACAATAATAAAATTCATAAACCTCTATCTTAAGTTGAATTAATTAATCATCTACCTAGTCCTCTTTCAAGAGAACTTGACCCTAGCCATCCTATGAAATCCTGGTATGACCATAACAAGTTTTTTTTGTTTCATGCTAGTTGGGGTTATTCTCATGATACCTATAGACAACTTCATAATTTAGCTATGGATTTCCTTCTTGGTCCTAATTTTGATCAAAATTTTATCATCCAAAAGTATCAAATAGCCTATGAAATTGATTTTAAGGATTATAAAACACATGATAAATCTCAATCCTTAAATCAAGCTAATGCTAATTTGGATATCTACAAAGACCCTCTTCTTAATCATCAACCTATTTAAGACAACCAATACAAGCCCACCCCTTCCACCAATAATATATAAATTCTTTTTGACCCCACTTTCAAAGATAATGTGGTTAGTATGACTAATATGTGAAGGGTGGTAACTTTCATTGATTCAAAACCTATTTACACTCATCATTCACTTCAAATGTATTGTGTTATCCAAGATTCTTCCCCAACTAATTTAAATGAGTAGGGGAAAGATGACCTTATAACTTTTGATGATCCTATTTCTAATTTTCCCTTGGATAACACCTCCCATTCTATTTTAACCACCATTCATTCATCTTCCAACATTTATGACAATCAAGATTATACTAACATTTATTCTATAATTTTTAAAAATAAACCTAAACCAACTTTCATCTTCAAAACATCATTTACAACCTTTTTCTAAGACTTCTACTTATTATCAAGGAAAAATCCAATGTACTTTGGCTCCTTCTTCTAAGGACCTTCTTAACCACTATACACCTATTTCTAACAATCTTCTTATGGGTTATGATGATTGGGATCCCATCACATAGATTATCAATCTCTCATCCCAAATTCTATTCCTCAAGCTTATGAGGACTTCTCCACATCATATAAACCATTTATGAAACTATTATTCAAGATAAATATCCTTCATCCTCCCCTAGTAGGATAAAAAGTAGCCTTATCTAGATCTGAGGATAGTATATTACAATAATGTGAAGAGATGTCTATAAATGTTGACAAAACTATAGAAACTTCTCTTTCCTTAATATTTCCTATAGACTTTATGATTATTCATGAGATTATACTTCATGTAGATGATCCTCCCTTATTAATTAATGTTCAAATAGGTGATATCCAAGTTAAGTGTGCATTGATTGATGAGTGTTATGACACTTGTGTTGCCTCTCTTAACTTTATCAAAACCCTTGGATATTCCTAATTCAATCTCAAGCCCACATTTAGTACTTACCAAGGATATGATAGATTGAAAATCCTCCTCTAATTTATGTGTGGCTTCCCATTACCATCCCACCTATCACCATTCGCATGAAGGTGATTATCTTTAACTTTCCCCTTTCTTATAACATCTTGCTTAGTAAGTCGTGGACTCACCATATGAGAGCCTCTACTTCTTCTACCTACCAATTCATTAAATTATCTCATAATGAATCTATTTATAGGATTTAGTGTGACACTAACCCTTGGAATTTCAAAAAATTCCAAGATTGTGGTGTCTTCAAAATTCTTACTCTTGAACCTTTGCCTAACATTCTATTCCATGAGTCTCAATTTCTTAACTTTCCTATTAACTTAACTAGAGGTTACAATGGTCATCCTAAACTCATTGGTAATATTCTTCTTAACCTCTCAAATTTTGATGATGATGAGCCTAGTGAGATTAACCTAAAAATTAAAACCTCTTATCTCTTGCCTCACCTCATCTCACAACTCCCTACTTCTTTACAACCTTGTTCTCACAAACCTCCTTGCAATGACATTCCTATAGTCTTGACCAAGACTCGGCATTATAATCACCACACTTATTTAGATAAAATGGTCATCCATACTTCTATCATTAACCTTCATACCCCAAATCATGATGATGGTTATTCCTTAGATAATCCATTATTAGGTGGTCTTGTTCAGGGCCATGATGTTGAGATTTCCCATTACATTTATCCTTTACTTGAGTCTTTTCATGTATCTTACTATTTTCCTTCAATTATAGTTCCTAATTTTAGTATTTTTATTCTTTATTATAGGGTAGATATGGCACCAACACCTCCATTTTTTTAGGAGCCTCATAGGAGTATGCTCATGGATCATGCTATGACTAGGCCTTACCAATTTGCTAGGTACCCTGACCACTATAGTTGGTTTACCCCTAAGATTAGTGTGACCCTTATTAGGCCATTTATATATCCTACCCCTCCCATAGTGTAACCCACTTTGGAACCCATTCTTTTTCCTACTATAGTTGAGCCCATTCTTGCTCCCACTATAGTTGATCTTGTTTCTGCTTCCACTATTTCTAAGTCTACCCATGCCTCTCATCCCATTGCTCCTTCTATTGAGCCTAGTTTTTTTCCTCCTCTATCACCACCTTCTCTTGGTGATGGTTTGCTTCCTTTGCCTAAGATGGCTTTGTTACTCTCCAAATGGGTTGATGAGTCTTCTCTAGTTTCTTCCACTCCTATTACACCTCTTTCTATGAAAACTTCTCCTAAGATCACTCACAAATGTATATGTTACTTATGTGGGATAAATAATCATTCTTATAACCATTTTCATAAGCTACAATAATATATTGATACATTAAATCCTTCTTCTCCATACTCAGACAAATCCATGCCTCCCCTAAAGTTTTTCCTCAATATATACCTAAGTATGGTGAGGTATATTATCTATCACACCAATTTAGTACTCATCACACCAACCATTGTTACATCCTCCAATAACATCTCAAGGATCATCTCTTATGTATTCCCAAACCTTATTTCATTCCTCTAATAGGTTTTTCTCATAATAAGGCTCCTCATTCTTTTCCCATGGCTCCACCTCCTATGTTTCTACCATCTCATGTGGTCCCTTCATCATCTTTTATGCCTCTACCCATGATTCTTCACCTATGGATCTTCCCTCACCTATGGATTCTTCCCCATTGGTGATTCCTACATCTCCCATAGAGATTACTCCCATGCATTCTCCTAATAATCCCTTACTTGATATCCCTCCTCAGTATGATCCATTGAGTATTCATAATTTTTATATGGAGGAGATCAGAAGAGAAGTATTTTCTCAATTTTCATTGAAGGTTGACGAGACATTAGCAATAGTTTGTATCTAGCTTTATAGAGATCTATCTAATGTTTTGGATAATGTGTGTGGGTATATTTATTAGTATTTATGAGCATATACATGGTTATTTTACATTTAAACTTGGATTGGATTTGTTCACCAATCTTATATTTTATCTATCTATTATATCATTTGACACTGTGTCAAATTCATATTTTTCTTATAGTGATTTTACCTTTTTTTACTATATCTTGCTTATATTTTCATTTATAATTTCATAGGATTGTCTTTATTAATCATTGCTTTCTCTTTCTTTCTTTATTTTTTCTAAAAAACTCTTTTCTTGTGTCTTCATGATTTTTTTCTCTCTTATCTCTATTTTTCATAGATAATTATCATTATGACTTGGTTATACCAACCCTATTCCATTTCATCATGTTTCTTATTACCATATGATTGTTTATAAAACAATTTATCTCATTATACTTCCTTATATTGGTCCACTTTGGATTTTCTTATTTCCCTTTATTTCATTTCCATAAACTAAGTATATGCATAGTTGAGACTTGAGATCACATGTTTATTCATTGTTAAGCCTAAGTGTCTTGTCCCATCTTTGTCTTTTATTACTTAGATTCCTTTATCCTTATCCTAAATCTCATTTCATGTGTATCACTACATCTCTCATGATTGGTCATTCTAAATCCATATGGATGAGGAATATTCAAAATCCATAAAAATTTAAAAGCCAAATCATTTTAAATAAAAGGCAATGATATAAAAGGCCAAAATATTCTTAAATGTCAAATCACACTAAAAGACATGATTCAAAGCACATATCCTTCTTATAGTCAAAGCACAAACTCCACAGTTGGTCTCACAATAGCTATGAAGTCCTTTGGGGTATGATAATCTAGTAGATTAGAAGAGGAGAATAAAAAAATCTTTTAGTACTACCTAATTTCTCATGTAATTACCCAATATTCATAATAGACCAACAACTCTATAAGGGGTCCTA